>JASTWF010001636.1:0-68425 GCA_030390025.1 Squalus acanthias | reverse complement strand
GTGTGGACAGATCCAGTTAAGCACAGTTACATTCAGAGTGCACAGATCCAGTTCAGCACAGTTACATTCAGTGTGGACAGATACAGTTCAGCACAGTTACATTCAGTGTGGACAGATCCAGTTAAGCGCAGTTACATTCAGAGTGCACAGATCCAGTTCAGCACAGTTACATTCAGTGTGGACAGATATAGTTCAGCACAGTTACATTCAGTGTGGACAGATCCAGTTCAGCACAGTTACATTCAGTTTGTACAGTTCCAGTTCAGCACAGCTACATTCAGTGCGGACCGGTCCAGTTAAGCACAGTTACATTCAGTGTGGACAGATCCAGTTCAGCACAGTTATATTCAGTGTGGACAGATCCAGTTCAGCACAGTTACATTCAGTGTGGACTGATCCAATTCAGCACAGTTACATTCAGTGCGCACAGAACCTGTTCAGCACAGTTACATTCAGTGTGCATGGATCCAGTTCAGCACAGTTACATTCAGTGTGCACAGGTCCAGTTCAGCACAGCTACATTCAGTGAGGACCGGTCCAGATTAGCACAGTTACATTCACTGTGAACAGATCCAGTTCAGCACAGTTGCATTCAGTGTGCACAGGTCCATTTCAGCACAGTTAAATTCAGTATGGACAGATCCAGTTCGGCACAGTTACATTCATTGCGGACAGATCCATTTCAGCAAAGTTGCAGTCAGTGTGGACAGGTCCAGTTGAGCACGGTGATATTCATTGTGCAATGCTCCAGATAACTCAGTGACATTCAGTGTGGACAGATTCAGTTCATCACAGTTACATTCGGTGTGGACAGATCCAGTTCAGCACAGTTACATTCAGTGTGCACAGGTCCAGGTCAACACAGTTACAACCAGTAGGGACAGGTCCAGTTCAGCACGGATAAATTCAGTGTGGACAGGTCGATTGCAGCACAGTTACATTCAGTGTGGATAGGTCCAGTTCAGCAGAGTTACATTCAGTGTGCAGAATTTCCAATTCAGCACAATTAAATTCAGTGTGGTCTGCCCCACTTTAGCAAGTTTACATTCAGTGTGTAAAGTTTCAGTTCAGCACAGCTAGATTCAGTGTGGACAGATCCAGTTCAGCACACTTACATTCAGTATGGACAGATCCAGTTCAGCACAAGTCCATTCAGTGCGGACAGATACAGATCAGCACAGTTACATTCAGTGTGGACAGATCCAGTTTTGCACAGTTACAATCAGTGTGGACAGATCCAGTTCTGCACAGTTACATTCAGTGTGGATTGATCCAGTTCAGCACAGGTCCATTCAGTGCGGATCGGTCCAGATCTGCACAGTTACATTCAGTGTGGACAGATCCAGTTAAGCACAGTTAAATTCAGTGCGGAACGATCCAGTTCAGCACAGCTACATTCAGTGCGGACCGATCCAGTTCAGCACAGTTACTTTCAGTGTGCGCAGATCCACTTCAGCAAGCTTACATTCAGTGCCGATATATCCAGTTCCGCACAGTTACATTCAGTGCGGACAGATCCAGTTCAGCACAGTTACATTCAGTGTGGACTGGTCCAGTTCAGCACAGTTACATTCAGTGTGGACAGATCCATTTCAGCACAGTTACATTTAGTGAGGAAAGATCCAGTTCAGCACAGTTACATTCAGTGTGGACAGATCCAGTTAAGCACAGTTACATTCAGAGTGCACAGATCCAGTTCAGCACAGTTACATTCAGTGTGGACAGATACAGTTCAGCACAGTTACATTCAGTGTGGACAGATCCAGTTAAGCGCAGTTACATTCAGAGTGCACAGATCCAGTTCAGCACAGTTACATTCAGTGTGGACAGATACAGTTCAGCACAGTTACATTCAGTGTGGACAGATCCAGTTAAGCGCAGTTACATTCAGAGTGCACAGATCCAGTTCTGAACTTCTAAATTCAGTGCGGACCGGTCCAGTTCAGCACAGCTGCATTCAGTGCGCACCGGTCCAGTTCAGCACAGTTACATTCAGTGTGGACAGATCTAGTTCAGCACAGTTACATTCAGTGTGGACAGATCCATTTCAGCACAGTTACATTCAGTGTGCACAGGTCCAGTTCAGCACAGTTACATTCAGTTTGTACAGTTCCAGTTCAGCACAGCTACATTCAGTGCGGACCGGTCCAGTTCAGCACAGTTACATTCAGTGTGGACAGATCCAGTTCAGCACAGTTATATTCAGTGTGGACAGATCCAGTTCAGCACAGTTACATTCAGTGTGGACTGATCCAATTCAGCACAGTTACATTCAGTGCGCACAGAACCTGTTCATCACAGTTACATTCAGTGTGCATGGATCCAGTTCAGCACAGTTACATTCAGTGTGCACAGGTCCAGTTCAGCACAGCTACATTCAGTGAAGACCGGTCCAGATTAGCACAGTTACATTCACTGTGAACAGATCCAGTTCAGCACAGTTGCATTCAGTGTGCACAGGTCCATTTCAGCACAGTTAAATTCAGTATGGACAGATCCAGTTCGGCACAGTTACATTCAGTGTGGACAGATCCAGTTCAGCACAGTTACATTCAGTGTGCACAGGTCCTGTTCAGCACAGTTACATCCAGCAGGGACGGGTCCAGTTCAGCACAGGTACATTCAGTGTGGACAGGTCCAGTACAGCACAGTTACTTTCAGTATGGACAGATCTAGTTCAGCAAGATTACATTCAGTTTGGAATTGTCCAGTTCAGCAAGGTTACATTCAGTGTTCAAAGGTCCAGTTCACACAGATACCTTCATTGCGGACAGATCCATTTCAGCAAAGTTGCAGTCAGTGTGGACAGGTCCAGTTGAGCACGGTGATATTCATTGTGCAAAGCTCCAGATAACTCAGTGACATTCAGTGTGGACAGATTCAGTTCATCACAGTTACATTCGGCGTGGACAGATCCAGTTCAGCACAGTTACATTCAGTCTGCACAGGTCCAGGTCAACACAGTTACAACCAGTAGGGATAGGTCCAGTTCAGCACGGATAAATTCAGTGTGGACAGGTCGATTACAGCACAGTTACATTCAGTGTGGATAGGTCCAGTTCAGCACAGTTACATTCAGTGTGCAGAATGTCAATTCAGCACAATTAAATTCAGTGTGGTCTGCTCCACTTGAGCAGGTTTACATTCAGTGTGTAAAGTTTCAGTTCAGCACAGCTAGATTCAGTGTGGACAGATCCAGTTCAGCACACTTACATTCAGTATGGACAGATCCAGTCCAGCACAGGTCCATTCAGTGCGGACAGATACAGATCAGCACAGTTACATTCAGTGTGGACAGATCCAGTTTTGCACAGTTCCAATCAGTGTGGACAGATCCAGTTCTGCACAGTTACATTCAGTGTGGATTGATCCAGTTCAGCACAGATCCATTCAGTGCAGATCGGTCCAGATCTGCACAGTTACATTCAGTGTGGACAGATCCAGTTAAGCACAGTTAAATTAAGTGCGGAACGACCCAGTTCAGCACAGCTACATTCAGTGTGGACCGATCCAGTTCAGCACAGTTACTTTCAGTGTGCGCAGATCCACTTCAGCAAGCTTACATTCAGTGCCGATATATCCAGTTCCGCACAGTTACATTCAGTGTGGACAGATCCAGTTCAGCACAGTTACATTCAGTGTGGACAGATCCAGTTCAGCACAGTTACATTCAGTGTGGACAGATCCTGTTAAGCACAGTTACTTTCAGTGCGGAACGATCCAGTTCAGCACAGCTACATTCAGTGTGGACTGGTCCAGTTCAGCACAGTTACATTCAGTTTGGACAGATCCAGTTCAGCACAGTTACATTCAGTGTGGACAGATCCAGTTCAGCACAGTTACATTCAGTGTGGATAGGTCCAGTTCAGCAGAGTTACATTCAGTGTGCAGAATGTCCAATTCAGCACAATTAAATTCAGTGTGGTCTGCTCCACTTGAGCAAGTTTACATTCAGTGTGTAAAGTTTCAGTTCAGCACAGCTAGATTCAGTGTGGACAGATCCAGTTCAGCACACTTACATTCAGTATGGACAGATCCAGTTCAGCACAGGTCCATTCAGTGCGGACAGATACAGATCAGCACAGTTACATTCAGTGTGGACAGATCCAGTTTTGCACAGTTACAATCAGTGTGGACAGATCCAGTTCTGCACAGTTACATTCAGTGTGGATTGATCCAGTTCAGCACAGATCCATTCAGTGCAGATCGGTCCAGATCTGCACAGTTACATTCAGTGTGGACAGATCCAGTTAAGCACAGTTAAATTCAGTGCGGAACGACCCAGTTCAGCACAGCTACATTCAGTGTGGACCGATCCAGTTCAGCACAGTTACTTTCAGTGTGCGCAGATCCACTTCAGCAAGCTTACATTCAGTGCCGATATATCCAGTTCCGCACAGTTACATTCAGTGTGGACAGATCCAGTTCAGCACAGTTACATTCAGTGTGGACAGATCCAGTTCAGCACAGTTACATTCAGTGTGGACAGATCCTGTTAAGCACAGTTACTTTCAGTGCGGAACGATCCAGTTCAGCACAGCTACATTCAGTGTGGACTGGTCCAGTTCAGCACAGTTACATTCAGTTTGGACAGATCCAGTTCAGCACAGTTACATTCAGTGTGGACAGATCCAGTTCAGCACAGTTACATTCAGTGCGGACCGGTCCAGTTCAGCACAGTTACATTCAGTGTGGACAGATCCAGTTCAGCCAGGTTACATTCAGTGTTCAAAGGTCCAAAAATCGCATAGACCTCCTCAGAAGGCAGACACGGGACACAACTATCAGAGTACCCTACGTCGTCCAGTACTTCCCCGGAGAGGAGAAACTACGCCATTTTCTTCGCAGCCTTCGACATTTCATCGATGACGACGAACTCTTCGCTAAGGCCATCCCCACGCCTCCACTACTTGCCTTCAAACAGCCGCCTAACCTCAGAAGTACCATCGTTCGCAGCAAATTACCCAGCTTTCAGGATAACAGCGACAACGACACCACACAACCCTGCCACGGCAACCTCTGCAAGACATGCCAGATCATCAACACAGATACCATCATCACACGTGAGGACACTACCCACCAGGTACATGGTACATACTCATGTAACTCGGCCAACGTTGTCTACCTCATACGTTGCAGGAAAGAATGCACCGCGGCATGGTACATCGGCGAGACCATGCAGACACTGAGACAACGTATGAACGGACACCGCGCAACAATCACCAGGCAGGAGTGTTCCCTCCCAGTCGGGGAACACTTCAGCAGTCAAGGACATAAAGCCTCGGATCTGCGGGTAAGCGTTCTCCAAGGCGGCCTTAGAAACACACGACAACGAATAATCATCGAGCAGAAACTGATAGCCAAGTTCCGCACTCATGAGGACGGCCTCAACCGGGATCTTGGGTTTATGTCACGATACATGACGTGATCCAGACTCGAGTCGTCGTTGGCTTGTTCAAAGATGTGATTCCCAGTAAAAAAGTAAAAATGTTAAAGTTTATCGTTCTTTGGTCGGGTCTGCAGGTAGCAATCTGTAGTGTTCCAGCTTTTGACACGTTAGACCCCCTGTAACTCCACCTCATTGTCTCAGTTGTATCTTGCTATGTCTTTGATGTGGTACCTTCCTGGCTGACCTGATTGCCTTTTTGTCACACCTCGGCAGATATACAGTCAGGATGATTTAAATATAGTCGTCTGCCATTGTAAGTTACACATGCAGTGTTCTCTATCTATATAAGCTTTGTCGATTCTGCATTTCTTTACTTCGCCTGACGAAGGAGCAGCAGCTCGGAAAGCTTGTGATTTCAAATAAAACTGTTGGACTATAACCTGGTGTTGTGCGACTTCTCATTTTTGTCCACCCCAGTCCAACACCGGCATCTCCGCATCAAGACCAAAGGTCCAGTTCACACAGATACACTCATTGTGGACAGATCCATTTCAGCAAAGTTAAAGTCAGTGTGGAAACGTCTAATTCAGCACGGTTACATTCATTGTGCAAAGCTCCAGTGAAGCTCAGTGACATTCAGTTTGCACACGTGCAGTTCAGCACAGTTGCATTCAGTGTGGACTGATCCAGTCAAGCACAGGTCCATTCAGTGCGACCGGTCCAGTTAAGCACAGTTACATTCAGTGTGGACTGATCCCGATCAGCACAGGTCCATTCAGTGCAGACCGGTCCAGATCAGCACAGTTACATTCAGTGTGGACAGATCCAGTTCAGCAGAGTTACATTCATTGCGGACCGGTCCAGTTCAGCACAGTTACTTTCAGTGTGGACAGGTCCAGTTCAGCACAGTTACATTAAGTGTGCACAGGTACAGTTCAGCACAGTTACATTCAGTGCGGACCAGTCCAGTTCAGCACAGTTACATTCATTGTGGACAGATCCATTTCAGCACAGTTACAGTCAGTGTGGACAGATCCAGATCAGCAAAGATACATTCAGTCTGGACAGATCCAGTTCAGCACTGTTACATTCAGTGTGGATTGATCCAGTTCAGAACAGTCCAATCAGTGCGATCCGGTCCAGATCAGCACAGTTACATTCAGTATGGACAGATACAGATCAGCACAGTTACATTCAGTGTGGACAGATCCAGTTAAGCAGATTTACATTCAGTGCAGAACGATCCAGTTCAGCACAGCTACATTCAGTGCGGACCGATCCAGATCAGCACAGTTACAATCAGTGTGGACATGTCCTGTTCAGCACAGTTACATTCAGTGTCGACATATCCAGTTCCGCACAGTTACATTCAGTGTGGACAGATCCAGTTCAGCACAGTTACATTCAGTGTGGACAGATCCATATCAGCACAGTTACATTCAGTGTGGACAGATCCAGTTCAGCTCAGTTACATTCAGTGTGGACAGATGCAGTTCAGCACAGTTACTTTCAGTGTGGACAGATCAAGTTCAGCTGAGTTACATTCATTGTGGACGGATCCAGTTCAGCTCAGTTATATTCAGATTGCACAGATCCGGTTCAGCACAGCTACATTCAGTGCGGACCGGTCCAGTTCAGCACAGTTACATTTAGTGTGGACAGATCCAGTTCAGCACAGTTACATTCAGTGTGGACAGATACATTTCTGCACAGTTACATTCAGTGTGGACGGATCCAGTTCAGCACAGTTACATTCAGAGTGCACAGATGCAGTTCAGCACAGTTACATTCATTTCGGACCGGTCCTGTTCAGCACAGCTACATTCCGTGTTGATAGATCCAGTTCAGCACAGTTACATTCAGTGTGGACAAATCCAGGTCTGCACAGTTACATTCAGTGTGCACAGGTCCAGTTCAGCACAGTTACATTCAGTGTGCACAGGTCCAGTTCAGCACAGCTAAATTCAGTGAGGACCGGTCCAGTTCAGCACAGTTACATTCACTGTGAACAGATCCAGTTCAGCACAGTTACATTCAGTGTGCACAGGTCCAGTTCAGCACAGTTACTTTCAGTATGGACAGATCCAGGTCAGCACAGTTACATTCAGTGTGGACAGATCCAGTTCAGCACAGTTACATTCAGGGTGCTCAGGTCCAGTTCAGCACAGTTACATTCAGTGTGGATAGTTCCAGTACAGCACAGTTACATTCAGTATGGACAGATCTAGTTCAGCAAGGTTAAATTCTGATTGGAACTGTCCAGTTCAGGACAGTTACATTCAGTTTGGACAGATCCAGTTCAGCAAGGTTACATTCAGTGTTCAAAGGTCCAGTTCACACAGCTACATTCATTGTGGACAGATCCATTTCAGCAAAGTTACAGTCAGTGTGGACAGGTCCAGTTCAGCACGGTTACATTCATTGTGCAAAGCTCCAGTTAAGCTCAGTGACATTCAGTGTGCACACGTCCAGTTCAGCAAATTTGCATTCAGGGTGGACAGGTCCAGTTCAGCACAGTTACATTCAGTGTGCACAGGTCCAGTTCAGCACAGTTACATTCAGTGTGGACAGGTCCAGTTCAGCACAGATACATTCAGTGTGGAAAGGCCCAGTTCAGCATAATTACATTCAGTATGTACATATCCAGTGCAGCAAGTTAAATTCAGTGTACACAGGTGCAGTTCAGCTCTGTTAAATTCAGTCTGGACTGCTCCACTTCAGCAAGTTTACATTCAGTGTGGAAAGGTCCAGTTCAGCATAGTTACATTCAGTGAGCACAGGTCCAGTTCAGCACAGTTACATTCAATGTGGACAGATCCAGTTCAGCAAAGTTATATTCAGTGTGGACAGATCCACTTCAGCACAACTGCATTCAGTGTGGACAGATACAGTTCAGCTGAGTTACATTCAGTGCGGACCGTCCAGTTCAGCCAAGCTGCATTCAGTGTGGACCTGTCAAGTATAGCTCAGTTACATTTAGTGTGGACAGATCCAGTTCAGCACAGTTACATTCAGTGCGGACCCGTACAGTTACATTCAGTGTGGACATATCCAGTTTAGCGCAGTTATATTCAGTGTGGTCCGGTCCAGTTCAGCACATTTACATACAGTGTGGACAGATCCAGTTCAGCACAGTTACATTCAGTGCGGACCCATCCATTTCAGCAAAGTTACATTCAGTCTGGACAGATCCAGTTCAGCACAGTTAAATTCAGTGTGGACAGATCCAGTTCAGCACAGTTACATTCAGTGTGGACAGATCCAGTTCAGCACAGTTACTTTTAGTGTGGACAGATCAAGTTCAGCACAGTTACATTCAGTGTGCACAGGTCCAGCTCAGCAAAGTTACATCCAGTGGGGACAGGTTCAGTTCAGCACGGATACATTCAGTGGGAACAGATCCAGACCAGCATATTTACATTGAGTGTGGATATGTTCGGTTCAGCACAGATAAATTCAGTGGGCAATGGTCCAGTTCAGCAGAGTTACATTCGGTGTGCACAGATCCAATTCAGTACAGTTACATTCAGTGTGGACAGATCCAGTTCAGCACAGTTACATTAAGTGTGCACAGATCCATTTCAGCACAGCTACATTCATTGTGCACAGATCCAGTTCAGCACAATTACATTTAGTGTGGACAGGTCCAGTTCAGCACAATTACATTCAGTGTGGACAGATCCTGTTCAGCACTGTTACTTTTAGTGTGGAAAGATCCATGTTCAGCACAGCTACATTCAGTGCGGACCGGTCCAGTTCAGCAAAATTACATTCAGTGTGGACAGATCCAGTTCATCACAGTTACATTCAGTGTGTATAGATCCAGTTCAGCACAGTTACATTCAGTGTGTACAGGTCCAGTTCAGCACAGTTACATCCAGTGGGGACAGTTCCAGTTCAGCACAGTTACATTCAGTGTGCATAGATCCAGTTCAGCACAGTTACATTCAGTGTGCATAGGTCCAGCTCAGCACAGTTACATCCAGTGGGGACAGGTCCAGTTCAGCACGGATACATTCAGTGGGGACAGATCCAGTCCAGCTCATTTACATTGAGTGTGGATAGGTTCAGTTAGGCACAGTTAAATTCAGTGGGCATAGGTCCAGTTCAGCAGAGTTACATTCAGTGTGCACAGATCCAATTCAGCACAGTTACATTCAGTGTGGACAGATCCAGTTCAGCACAGTTACATTAAGTGTGCACAGATCCAGTGCAGCACAGCTACATTCATTGTGCACAGGTCCAGTTCAGCACAGTTTCGTCCAGTGTGGACAGGTCCAGTTCAGCACAGTTACATTCAGTGTGGATAGATCCAGTTCAGCACAGTTACATTCAGTGTGCACAGGTCCAGTTCAGCACAGATACATTCAGTGGGGACAGGTTCAGTTCAGCACGGATACATTCAGTGGGGACAGATCCAGTTCAGAACAGTTACATTAGGTTTGGATAGTTCCTGTACAGCACAGTTAAATTCAGTGTGCATTGGTCCATTTCAGCACAGATACATTCATTGTGCACAGGTCAATTTCAGCACAGTTACATTCAGTACGGACCCTTCCAGTTCAGCACAGCTATATTCATTGTGCACAGGTCCAGTTCAGCACAGTTACATCCAGTGTGGACAGATCCAGTTCAGCACAAATAAATTCAGTGCGTACAGGTCCATTTCAGCTCAGTTACATTCTGTGTAGACTGCTCCACATCAGCAAGTTTACATTCAGTGTGGAAAGGTCCAGTTCAGCATAATTACTGTCAGTGTGTACATATCCAGTGCAGCAAGTTAAATTCAGTTTGCACAGGTGCAGTTCAGCTCTGTTAAATTCAGTCTGGACTGCTCCACTTCAGCAAGTTTACATTCAGTGTGGAAAGGTCCAGTTCAGCATAGCTACATTCATTTAGCACAGGTCCAGTTCAGCACAGTTACATTCAGTGTGGACAGATCCAGTTCAGCGCAGTTACATTCAGTGAGCACAGGTCCAGTTCAGCACAGTTACATTCAGTGTGGACAGATCCAGTTCAGCACAGTTACATTCAGCGTGGACAGATCCAGTTCAGCAAAGTTACATTCAGTGTGGACGGATCCAGTTCAGCACAGCTACATTCAATGTGGACAGATCCAGTTCAGCACAGTTACATTCAGTGTGCACAGGTCAATTTCAGCACAGTTACATTCAGTGTGGACATGTGCACTTCAGCACGTTTACATTCAGTGTCGATAGATCCAGTTCAGCACAGTTACAGTCAGTGTGGACAGATCCAGTTCAGCATAGTTACATACAATGTGGATAGATCCAGTTCAGCACGATTCCATTCAGTGTGGACAGATCCAGTTGAGTAAAAATAAATTCAGTGCGTACAGTTCCATTTTAGCTCAGTTACATTCTGTGTAGACTGCTCCACATCACCATGTTTACATTCAGTGTGGAAAGGTCCAGTTCAGCATAATTACATACAGTGTGTACATATACAGTGCAGCAAGTTAAATTCAGTGTGCACAGGTGCAGTTCAGCTCTGTTAAATTCAGTCTGGACTGCTCCACTTCAGCAAGTTTACATTCAGTGTGGACAGTTCCAGTTCAGCATAGTTACATTCATTTAGCACAGGTCCAGTTCAGCACCGTTACATTCAGTGTGGACAGTACCAGTTCAGCACAGTTACATTCAGTGTGGACTGATCCAGTTCAGCACAGCTACATTCAATGTGGACAGATCCAGTTCAGCACAGTTACATTCAGTGTGCACAGGTCAATTTCAGCACAGTTACATTCAGTGTGGACATGTCCACTTCAGCACGTTTACATTCAGTGTCGATAGATCCAGTTCAACACAGTTACATTTAGTGTGGACAGATCCAGTTCAGCACAGTTACATTCAGTGTGTATAGATCCAGTTCAGCACAGTTACATTCAGTATGTACAGGTCCAGTTCAGCACCGTTACATCCAGTGGGGACAGTTCCAGTTCAGCACAGTTACATTCAGTGTGCATAGTTCCAGTTCAGCACAGTTACATTCAGTTTGCACAGGTCCAGCTCAGCACAGTTACATCCAGTGGGGACAGGTCCAGTTCAGCAAGGATACATTCAGTGGGGACAGATCCAGTCCAGCTCATTTACATTGAGTGTGGATAGGTTCAGTTAGGCACAGTTAAATTCAGTGGGCATAGGTCCAGTTCAGCAGAGTTACATTCAGTGTGCACAGATCCAATTCAGCACAGTTACATTCAGTGTGGACAGATCCAGTTCAGCACATTTACATTAAGTGTGCACAGATCCAGTACAGCACAGCTACATTCATTGTGCACAGGTCCTGTTCAGCACAGTTACATCCAGTGTGGACAGGTCCAGTTCAGCACAGTTACATTCAGTGTGGATAGATCCAGTTCAGCACAGTAACATTCAGTTTGCACAGGTCCAGTTCAGCACAGATACTTCCATTGGGGACAGGTTCAGTTCAGCACGGATACATTCAGTGGGGACAGATCCAGTTCAGAACAGTTACATTAGGTATGGATAGTTCCTGTACAGCACAGTTAAATTCAGTGTGCATTGGTCCATTTCAGCACAGATACATTCATTGTGCACAGGTCAATTTCAGCACAGTTACATTCAGTACGGACCGTTCCAGTTCACCACAGCTATATTCATTGTGCACAGGTCCAGTTCAGCACAGTTACATCCAGTGTGGACAGATCCAGTTCAGCACAAATAAATTCAGTGCGTACAGGTCCATTTCAGCTCAGTTACATCCTGTGTAGACTGCTCCAAATCAGCAAGTTTACATTCTGTGTGGAAAGGTCCAGTTCAGCATAATTACTGTCAGTGTGTACATATCCATTGCAGCAAGTTAAATTCAGTGTGCACAGGTGCAGTTCAGCTCAGTTAAATTCAGTCTGGACTGCTCCACTTCAGCAAGTTTACATTCAGTGTGGAAAGGTCCAGTTCAGCATAGCTACATTCATTTAGCACAGGTCCAGTTCCGCACAGTTACATTCAGTGTGGACAGATCCATTTCAGCACTGTTACATTCAGTGAGCACAGGTCCAGTTCAGCACAGTTACATTCAGTGTGGACAGATCCAGTTCAGCACAGTTACATTCAGCGTAGACAGATCCAGTTCAGCAAAGTTACATTCAGTGTGGACGGATCCAGTTCAGCACAGCTACATTCAATGTGGACAGATCCAGTTCAGCACAGTTACATTCAGTGTGCACAGGTCAATTTCAGCACAGTTACATTCAGTGTGGACATGTCCACTTCAGCACGTTTACATTCAGTGTCGATAGAACCAGTTCTGCACAGTTACATTCAGTGTGGACAGATCCAGTTCAGCACGATTCCATTCAGTGTGGACAGATCCAGTTGAGTAAAAATAAATTCAGTGCGTACTGTTCCATTTTAGCTCAGTTACATTCTGTGTAGACTGCTCCACATCAGCAAGTTTACATTCAGTGTGGAAAGGTCCAGTTCAGCATAATTACATACAGTGTGTACATATCCAGTGCAGTAAGTTAAATTCAGTGTGCACAGGTGCAGTTCAGCTCTGTTAAATTCAGTCTGGACTGCTCCACTTCAGCAAGTTTACATTCAGTGTGGAAAGGTCCAGTTCAGCATAGCTACATTCATTTAGCACAGGTCCAGTTAAGCACAGTTACATTCAGTGTGGACAGATCCAGTTCAGCGCAGTTACATTCAGTGAGCACAGGTCCAGTTCAGCACAGTTACATTCAGTTTGGACAGATCCAGTTCAGCACAGTTACATTCAGCGTGGACAGATCCAGTTCAGCAAAGTTACATTCAGTGTGGACGGATCCAGTTCAGCACAGCTACTTTCAATGTGGACAGATCCAGTTCAGCACAGTTACATTCAGTGTGCACAGGTCAATTTCAGCACAGTTACATTCAGTGTGGACATGTGCACTTCAGCACGTTTACATTCAGTGTCGATAGATCCAGTTCAGCACAGTTACATTCAGTGTGGACAGATCCAGTTCAGCATAGTTACATACAATGTGGATAAATCCAGTTCAGCACGATTCCATTCAGTGTGGACAGATCCAGTTGAGTAAAAATAAATTCAGTGCGTACAGTTCCATGTTAGCTCAGTTACATTCTGTGTAGACTGCTCCACATCAGCAAGTTTACATTCAGTGTGGAAAGGTCCAGTTCAGCATAATTACATACAGTGTGTACATATACAGTGCAGCAAGTTAAATTCAGTGTGCACAGGTGCAGTTCAGCTCTGTTAAATTCAGTCTGGACTGCTCCACTTCAGCAAGTTTACATTCAGTGTGGACAGGTCCAGTTCAGCATAGTTACATTCATTTAGCACAGGTCCAGTTCAGCACCGTTACATTCAGTGTGGACAGATCCAGTTCAGCACAGTTACATTCAGTGTGGACTGATCCAGTTCAGCACAGCTACATTCAATGTGGACAGATCCAGTTCAGCACAGTTACATTCAGTGTGCACAGGTAAATTTCAGCACAGTTACATTCAGTGTGGACATGTCCACTTCAGCACGTTTACATTCAGTGTCGATAGATCCAGTTCAACACAGTTACATTTAGTGTGGACAGATCCAGTTCAGCACAGTTACAGTCAGTGTGTATAGATCCATTTCAGCACAGTTACATTCAGTGTGTACAGGCCCAGTTCAGCACAGTTACATCCAGTGGGGACAGTTCCAGTTCAGCACAGTTACATTCAGTGTGCATAGTTCCAGTTCAGCACAGTTACATTCAGTGTGCACAGGTCCAGCTCAGCACAGTTACATCCAGTGGGGACAGTTCCAGTTCAGCACGGATACATTCAGTGGGGACAGATCCAGTCCAGCTCATTTACATTGAGTGTGGATAGGTTCAGTTAGGCACAGTAAAATTCAGTGGGCATAGGTCCAGTTCAGCAGAGTTACATTCAGTGTGCACAGATCCAATTCAGCACAGTTACATTCAGTGTGGACAGATCCAGTTCAGCACAGTTACATTAAGTGTGCACAGATCCAGTACAGCACAGCTACATTCATTGTACACAGGTCCTGTTCAGCACAGTTACATCCAGTGTGGACAGGTCCAGTTCAGCACAGTTACATTCAGTGTGGATAGATCCAGTTCAGCACAGTAACATTCAGTGTGCACAGGTCCAGTTCAGCACAGATACTTCCATTGGGGACAGGTTCAGTTCAGCACGGATACATTCAGTGGGGACAGATCCAGTTCAGAACAGTTACATTAGGTATGGATAGTTCCTGTACAGCACAGTTAAATTCAGAGTGCATTGGTCCATTTCAGCACAGATACATTCATTGTGCACAGGTCAATTTCAGCACAGTTACATTCAGTACGGACCGTTCCAGTTCACCACAGCTATATTCATTGTGCACAGAACCAGTTCAGCACAGTTACATCCAGTGTGGACAGATCCAGTTCAGCACAAATAAATTCAGTGCGTACAGGTCCATTTCAGCTCAGTTACATTCTGTGTAGACTGCTCCACATCAGCAAGTTTACATTCAGTGTGGAAAGGTCCAGTTCAGCATAGCTACATTCATTTAGCACAGGTCCAGTTCAGCACAGTTACATTCAGTGTGGACAGATCCAGTTCAGCGCAGTTACATTCAGTGAGCACAGGTCCAGTTCAGCACAGTTACATTCAGTGTGGACAGATCCAGTTCAGCACAGTTACATTCAGCGTGGACAGATCCAGTTCAGCAAAGTTACATTCAGTGTGGACGGATCCAGTTCAGCACAGCTACATTCAATGTGGACAGATCCAGTTCAGCACAGTTACATTCAGTGTGCACAGGTCAATTTCAGCACAGTTACATTCAGTGTGGACATGTGCACTTCAGCACGTTTACATTCAGTGTCGATAGATGCAGTTCAGCACAGTTACAGTCAGTGTGGACAGATCCAGTTCAGCATAGTTACATACAATGTGGATAGATCCAGTTCAGCACGATTCCATTCAGTGTGGACAGATCCAGTTGAGTAAAAATAAATTCAGTGCGTACAGTTCCATTTTAGCTCAGTTACATTCTGTGTAGACTGCTCCACATCACCATGTTTACATTCAGTGTGGAAAGGTCCAGTTCAGCATAATTACATACAGTGTGTACATATACAGTGCAGCAAGTTAAATTCAGTGTGCACAGGTGCAGTTCAGCTCTGTTAAATTCAGTCTGGACTGCTCCACTTCAGCAAGTTTACATTCAGTGTGGACAGTTCCAGTTCAGCATAGTTACATTCATTTAGCACAGGTCCAGTTCAGCACCGTTACATTCAGTGTGGACAGTACCAGTTCAGCACAGTTACATTCAGTGTGGACTGATCCAGTTCAGCACAGCTACATTCAATGTGGACAGATCCAGTTCAGCACAGTTACATTCAGTGTGCACAGGTCAATTTCAGCACAGTTACATTCAGTGTGGACATGTCCACTTCAGCACGTTTACATTCAGTGTCGATAGATCCAGTTCAACACAGTTACATTTAGTGTGGACAGATCCAGTTCAGCACAGTTACATTCAGTGTGTATAGATCCAGTTCAGCACAGTTACATTCAGTATGTACAGGTCCAGTTCAGCACCGTTACATCCAGTGGGGACAGTTCCAGTTCAGCACAGTTACATTCAGTGTGCATAGTTCCAGTTCAGCACAGTTACATTCAGTTTGCACAGGTCCAGCTCAGCACAGTTACATCCAGTGGGGACAGGTCCAGTTCAGCAAGGATACATTCAGTGGGGACAGATCCAGTCCAGCTCATTTACATTGAGTGTGGATAGGTTCAGTTAGGCACAGTTAAATTCAGTGGGCATAGGTCCAGTTCAGCAGAGTTACATTCAGTGTGCACAGATCCAATTCAGCACAGTTACATTCAGTGTGGACAGATCCAGTTCAGCACATTTACATTAAGTGTGCACAGATCCAGTACAGCACAGCTACATTCATTGTGCACAGGTCCTGTTCAGCACAGTTACATCCAGTGTGGACAGGTCCAGTTCAGCACAGTTACATTCAGTGTGGATAGATCCAGTTCAGCACAGTAACATTCAGTTTGCACAGGTCCAGTTCAGCACAGATACTTCCATTGGGGACAGGTTCAGTTCAGCACGGATACATTCAGTGGGGACAGATCCAGTTCAGAACAGTTACATTAGGTATGGATAGTTCCTGTACAGCACAGTTAAATTCAGTGTGCATTGGTCCATTTCAGCACAGATACATTCATTGTGCACAGGTCAATTTCAGCACAGTTACATTCAGTACGGACCGTTCCAGTTCACCACAGCTATATTCATTGTGCACAGGTCCAGTTCAGCACAGTTACATCCAGTGTGGACAGATCCAGTTCAGCACAAATAAATTCAGTGCGTACAGGTCCATTTCAGCTCAGTTACATCCTGTGTAGACTGCTCCACATCAGCAAGTTTACATTCTGTGTGGAAAGGTCCAGTTCAGCATAATTACTGTCAGTGTGTACATATCCATTGCAGCAAGTTAAATTCAGTGTGCACAGGTGCAGTTCAGCTCAGTTAAATTCAGTCTGGACTGCTCCACTTCAGCAAGTTTACATTCAGTGTGGAAAGGTCCAGTTCAGCATAGCTACATTCATTTAGCACAGGTCCAGTTCCGCACAGTTACATTCAGTGTGGACAGATCCATTTCAGCACTGTTACATTCAGTGAGCACAGGTCCAGTTCAGCACAGTTACATTCAGTGTGGACAGATCCAGTTCAGCACAGTTACATTCAGCGTAGACAGATCCAGTTCAGCAAAGTTACATTCAGTGTGGACGGATCCAGTTCAGCACAGCTACATTCAATGTGGACAGATCCAGTTCAGCACAGTTACATTCAGTGTGCACAGGTCAATTTCAGCACAGTTACATTCAGTGTGGACATGTCCACTTCAGCACGTTTACATTCAGTGTCGATAGAACCAGTTCTGCACAGTTACATTCAGTGTGGACAGATCCAGTTCAGCACGATTCCATTCAGTGTGGACAGATCCAGTTGAGTAAAAATAAATTCAGTGCGTACTGTTCCATTTTAGCTCAGTTACATTCTGTGTAGACTGCTCCACATCAGCAAGTTTACATTCAGTGTGGAAAGGTCCAGTTCAGCATAATTACATACAGTGTGTACATATCCAGTGCAGTAAGTTAAATTCAGTGTGCACAGGTGCAGTTCAGCTCTGTTAAATTCAGTCTGGACTGCTCCACTTCAGCAAGTTTACATTCAGTGTGGAAAGGTCCAGTTCAGCATAGCTACATTCATTTAGCACAGGTCCAGTTAAGCACAGTTACATTCAGTGTGGACAGATCCAGTTCAGCGCAGTTACATTCAGTGAGCACAGGTCCAGTTCAGCACAGTTACATTCAGTTTGGACAGATCCAGTTCAGCACAGTTACATTCAGCGTGGACAGATCCAGTTCAGCAAAGTTACATTCAGTGTGGACGGATCCAGTTCAGCACAGCTACTTTCAATGTGGACAGATCCAGTTCAGCACAGTTACATTCAGTGTGCACAGGTCAATTTCAGCACAGTTACATTCAGTGTGGACATGTGCACTTCAGCACGTTTACATTCAGTGTCGATAGATCCAGTTCAGCACAGTTACATTCAGTGTGGACAGATCCAGTTCAGCATAGTTACATACAATGTGGATAAATCCAGTTCAGCACGATTCCATTCAGTGTGGACAGATCCAGTTGAGTAAAAATAAATTCAGTGCGTACAGTTCCATGTTAGCTCAGTTACATTCTGTGTAGACTGCTCCACATCAGCAAGTTTACATTCAGTGTGGAAAGGTCCAGTTCAGCATAATTACATACAGTGTGTACATATACAGTGCAGCAAGTTAAATTCAGTGTGCACAGGTGCAGTTCAGCTCTGTTAAATTCAGTCTGGACTGCTCCACTTCAGCAAGTTTACATTCAGTGTGGACAGGTCCAGTTCAGCATAGTTACATTCATTTAGCACAGGTCCAGTTCAGCACCGTTACATTCAGTGTGGACAGATCCAGTTCAGCACAGTTACATTCAGTGTGGACTGATCCAGTTCAGCACAGCTACATTCAATGTGGACAGATCCAGTTCAGCACAGTTACATTCAGTGTGCACAGGTAAATTTCAGCACAGTTACATTCAGTGTGGACATGTCCACTTCAGCACGTTTACATTCAGTGTCGATAGATCCAGTTCAACACAGTTACATTTAGTGTGGACAGATCCAGTTCAGCACAGTTACAGTCAGTGTGTATAGATCCATTTCAGCACAGTTACATTCAGTGTGTACAGGCCCAGTTCAGCACAGTTACATCCAGTGGGGACAGTTCCAGTTCAGCACAGTTACATTCAGTGTGCATAGTTCCAGTTCAGCACAGTTACATTCAGTGTGCACAGGTCCAGCTCAGCACAGTTACATCCAGTGGGGACAGTTCCAGTTCAGCACGGATACATTCAGTGGGGACAGATCCAGTCCAGCTCATTTACATTGAGTGTGGATAGGTTCAGTTAGGCACAGTAAAATTCAGTGGGCATAGGTCCAGTTCAGCAGAGTTACATTCAGTGTGCACAGATCCAATTCAGCACAGTTACATTCAGTGTGGACAGATCCAGTTCAGCACAGTTACATTAAGTGTGCACAGATCCAGTACAGCACAGCTACATTCATTGTACACAGGTCCTGTTCAGCACAGTTACATCCAGTGTGGACAGGTCCAGTTCAGCACAGTTACATTCAGTGTGGATAGATCCAGTTCAGCACAGTAACATTCAGTGTGCACAGGTCCAGTTCAGCACAGATACTTCCATTGGGGACAGGTTCAGTTCAGCACGGATACATTCAGTGGGGACAGATCCAGTTCAGAACAGTTACATTAGGTATGGATAGTTCCTGTACAGCACAGTTAAATTCAGAGTGCATTGGTCCATTTCAGCACAGATACATTCATTGTGCACAGGTCAATTTCAGCACAGTTACATTCAGTACGGACCGTTCCAGTTCACCACAGCTATATTCCTTGTGCACAGAACCAGTTCAGCACAGTTACATCCAGTGTGGACAGATCCAGTTCAGCACAAATAAATTCAGTGCGTACAGGTCCATTTCAGCTCAGTTACATTCTGTGTAGACTGCTCCACATCAGCAAGTTTACATTCAGTGTGGAAAGGTCCAGTTCAGCATAATTACTGTCAGTGTGTACATATCCATTGCCGCAAGTTAAATTCAGCGTGCACAGGGGCAGTTCAGCTCAGTTAAATTCAGTCTGGACTGCTCCACTTCAGCAAGTTTACATTCAGTGTGGAAAGGTCCAGTTCAGCATAGCTACATTCATTTAGCACAGGTCCAGTTCAGCACAGTTACATTCAGTGTGGACAGATCCAGTTCAGCACAGTTACATTCAGTGAGCACAGGTCCAGTTCAGCACAGTTACATTCAGTGTGGACAGATCCAGTTCAGCACAGTTACATTCAGCGTGGACAGATCCAGTTCAGCAAAGTTACATTCAGTGTGGACGGATCCAGTTCAGCACAGCTACATTCAATGTGGACAGATCCAGTTCAGCACAGTTACATTCAGTGTGCACAGGTCAATTTCAGCACAGTTACATTCAGTGTGGACATGTCCACTTCAGCACGTTTACATTCAGTGTCGATAGATCCAGTTCAGCACAGTTACATTCAGTGTGGACAGATCCAGTTCAGCACAGTTCCATACAATGTGGATAGATCCAGTTCAGCACGATTCCATTCAGTGTGGACAGATCCAGTTGAGTAAAAATAAATTCAGTGCGTACTGTTCCATTTTAGCTCAGTTACATTCTTTGTAGACTGCTCCACATCAGCAAGTTTACATTCAGTGTGGAAAGGTCCAGTTCAGCATAATTACATACAGTGTGTACATATCCAGTGCAGCAAGTTAAATTCAGTGTGCACAGGTGCAGTTCAGCTCTGTTAAATTCAGTGTGGACTGCTCCACTTCAGCAAGTTACATGCAGTGTGGACAGGTCCAGTTCAGCATAGTTACATTCATTTAGCACAGGTCCAGTTCAGCACCGTTACATTCAGTGTGGACAGATCCAGTTCAGCACAGTTACATTCAGTGAGCACAGGTCCAGTTCAGCACCGTTACATTCAGTGTGGACAGATCCAGTTCAGCAAAGTTACATTCAGTGTGGACTGATCCAGTTCAGCACAGCTACATTCAATGTGGGCAGATCCAGTTCAGCACAGTTACATTCAGTGTGCACAGGTCAATTTCAGCACAGTTACATTCAGTGTGGACATGTCCACTTCAGCACGTTTACATTCAGTGTCGATAGATCCAGTTGAACACAGTTACATTTAGTGTGGACAGATCCAGTTCAGCACAGTTACATTAAGTGGTCTGCTCCACTTTAGCAAGTTTACATTCAGTGTGCAAAGGTTCAGTTAAGCACAGTTATATTCACTGTGCACAGGTCCAGTTAAGCACAGCTACATACAGTGTGGAACGGTCCAGCTCAGTACAGTTACATTTTTGAGCCCAGATCCAGTTCAGCACAGTTACATTCAGTGTGGACAGATCCAGTTCAGCACAGGTCCATTCAGTGTGGACAGATCCAGTTCAGCACAGTTAAATTCAGCGTGGACAGATCCAGTTAAGCACAGTTACATTCATTGTGCACATATTCAGTTAAGCGCAGTTACATTATGTGTGAACAGATCCAGTTAAGCACAGTTACATTCAGTGTGCACAGATCCAGTTAAGCACAGTTACATTCAGTGTGGACAGATCCAGTTAAGCAAAGTTAAATTCAGTGTGCATAGATCCAGTTCAGCACAGTTATATTGATTCTACACAGATCCAGTTAAGCACAGTTATATTCATTGTGCACAGTTCCAGTTCAGCACAGTTACATTCAGTGTGGACAGATCCAGTTCAGCACGTCACATTCGGTGTGGACAGATCCAGTTCAGCACAGTTACATACCGTGTGCACAGATCCAGTTCAGCACAGTTACGTTCAGTTTGCACATGTCCAGTACAGCACAGTTACATTCAGTCTCGACTGATTCAGTTCAGCACAGCCAAATTCAGTGTGGACAGATCCAGTTCAGCACAGTTACATTCAGTGTGCACAGATCCAGTTCTGCACAGGTCCATTCAGTGAGGAGCGGTCCAGTTCAGCACAGTTACATTCAGTGTGGACAGATCCAGTCCAGCACAGTTACATTCAGCGTGGACAGATCCAGTTCAGCACAGTTACATTCAGTATGGACAGATCCAGTTCAGCACAGTTACATTCAGTGTGGACAGATCCAGTTCAGCACAGTTACATTCAGTGTGTAGAGATCCAGTTCAGCACAGTTACATTCATTATGGATAGATCCAGTACAGCACAGTAACATTAAGTGTGGAAAGATCCAGTTCAGCACAGTTACATCCAGTGTGCACAATTCCAGTTCAGCAAGGTTACATTCAGTGTGGAAATGTCCAGTTCAGCACAGTTATATTCAGTGTGGACAGATCCAGTTCAGCTAGGTTACATTCAGTATTCAAATGTCCAGTTCACACAGATACATTCATTGTGGACAGATTCATTTCAGCAAAGTTAAAGTTAGTGTGGACAGGTCCAGTTCAGCACAGTTACATTCATTGTGCAAAGCTCCAGTTAAGCTCAGTGACATTCAGTTAGCACAGGTCCAGTTCAGCACAGCTACATTCGTTGTGGACCGATCCAGTTAAGGACAGGTCCATTCAGGGCGACCGGTCCAGTTAAGCACAGTTACATTCAGTGTGCACAGGTCCAGTTCAGCACTGTTACATTCAGTGGGGACTGATCCTGTTCAGCACAGTTCCATTTAGTGCGGACCGGTCCACATCAGCACAGTTACATTCAGTGTGGACAGATCCAGTTCAGAATAGTTACATTCATTGCGGTCCGGTCCAGGTCAGCACAGTGACATTCAGTGTGGACAGATCCATTTCAGCACTGTTACATTCAGTGGGTACTGATCCTGTTCAGCACGATTCCATTCAGTGTGGACAGATCCAGTTGAGTAAAAATAAATTCAGTGCGTACAGTTCCATTTTAGCTCAGTTACATTCTGTGTAGACTGCTCCACATCAGCAAGTTTACATTCAGTGTGGAAAGGTCCAGTTCAGCATAATTACATACAGTGTGTACATATCCAGTGCAGCAAGTTAAATTCAGTGTGCACAGGTGCAGTTCAGCTCTGTTAAATTCAGTCTAGACTGCTCCACTTCAGCAAGTTTACATTCAGTGTGGACAGGTCCAGTTCAGCATAGTTACATTCATTTAGCACAGGTCCAGTTCAGCACCGTTACATTCAGTGTGGACAGATCCAGTTCAGCACAGTTACATTCAGTGAGCCCAGGTCCAGTTCAGCACAGTTACATTCAGCGTGGACAGATCCAGTTCAGCAAAGTTACATTCAGTGTGGACTGATCCAGTTCAGCACAGCTACATTCAACGTGGACAGATCCAGTTCAGCACAGTTACATTCAGTGTGCACAGGTCAATTTCAGCACAGTTACATTCAGTGTGGACTTGTCCACTTCAGCACTTTTACATTCAGTGTCGATAGATGCAGTTCAACACAGTTACATTTAGTGTGGACAGATCCAGCTCAGCACAGTTACATTCAGTGAGCACAGGTCCAGTTCAGCACAGTTACATTCAGTGTGGACAGATCCAGTTCAGCAAAGTTACATTCAGCGTGGACTGATCCAGTTCAGCACAGCTACATTCAATGTGGACAGATCCAGTTCAGCACAGTTACATTCAGTGTGCACAGGTCAATTTCAGCACAGTTACATTCAGTGTGGACATGTCCACTTCAGCACGTTTACATTCAGTGTCGATATATCCAGTTCAGCACAGTTACATTCAGTGTGGACCGGTCCAGTTGAGCACAATTCCATTCAGTGTGGACAGATCCAGTTGAGCACAAACAAATTCAGTGCGTACAGGTCCGTTTCAGCTCAGTTACATTCTGTGTAGACTGCTCCACATCAGCAAGTTTACATTCAGTGTGGAATAATCCAGTTCAGCATAGCTACATTCATTTAGCACAGGACCAGTTCAGCACAGTTACATTAATTGTGGACAGATCCAGTTCACAGTATCCCCACAGTGCAGATAGAGGCCATTTCGTCCCATCGAGGCTGCACCGACACATATCCCACCCTATCCCCGTAACCACACGTATTTAATCCCCCGTAACACTAAGGGTCAATTTTATCATAGACAAATCAACCTAACCCGCAGATCTTTGAACTGTGGGAGGAAACCAGAGCACCCGGAGGAAACCCACGCAGACACGGGGAGAATGTGCAAACTCCACACAGACAGTCACCCGTGCCGGATTTGAAACCGGGTCCCTGGCGCTGTGAGGCAGCAGTGCTAACCACTATGCCACCGTGCCGGACAGATCCAGTTCAGCACAGTTACATTCAGTGTGGACAGATCCAGTTAAGCACAGTTACATTCAGTGTGCACAGATCCAGTTCAGCACAGCTACATTCAGTGAGGTCCGGTCCAGTTCAGCACAATTACATTCAGTATGGACAGATCCAGTTCAGCACATTTACATTCAGTGTGGACAGATCCAGTTCAGCACAGTTACATTCAGTGTGCACAGATCGAGTTCAGCACAGCTACATTCAGTGAGGTCTGGTTCACTTCAGGACAGTTACATTCAGTATGGACAGATCCAGTTCAGCACAGTTACATTCAGCGTGGACAGATCCAGGTCAGCACAGTTACATTCAGTGTGGACAGGTCCAGTTCAGCACAGTTAAATTCAGTGTGCATAGGTACAGTTCAGCACAGTTACATTCAGTGCGGACCAGTCGAGTTCAGCACAGTTACATTCATTGTGGACAGATCCAGTTCAGCACAGTTACATTCAGTGTGGACAGATCCAGTTCAGCAAAGTTTCATTCAGTTTGGACAGATCCAGTTCAGCACAGTTACAGTCAGTGTGGACAGATCCAGATCAGCAAAGATACATTCAGTGTGGACAGATCCATTTCAGCACAGTTACAATCAGTGTGCATGGATCCAGTTCATCACAGTTACATTCAGTGTGGACTGATCCAGTTCAGCACAGCTAGATTCAGTGTGGACAGAACCAGTTCAGCACAGTTACATTCAGTGTGCACAGATGCAATTCAGCACAGTAACATACAGTATGGGCAGATCCAGTTATGTACAGGTCCATTCGGTGCGGAACAGTCCAGGTCAGCACAGGTACAAACAGTTTGGACAGATCTAGATCAGCACAGTTACATTCAGTGTGGACAGATCCAGTTCAGCACAGTTACATTCAGTGTGTACAGATGCTGTTCAGCTAGGTTACATTCAGTGTGGATAGATCCATTTTAGCACAGTTAAATTCAGTGTGCACAGGTCCAGTTCAGCACAGTTACTTTAAGTGTGGACAGATCCAGTTCAGCAAGGTTACATTCAGTGTGGAAATGTCCAGTTCAGCACAGTTACATTCAGTGTGGACAGATCCAGTTCAGCTAGGTTACATTCAGTGTTCAAAGGTCCAGTTCACACAGATACATTCATGTGGACAGATCCATTTCAGCAAAATTAAAGTCAGTGTGGACAGTTCCATTTCAGCACGGTTACTTCCATTGTGCAAAGCTCCAGTTAAGCAAAGTTACATTCAGTGTGGACAGATCCAGTTCAGCATAGTTACATTCAGCGTGGACAGGTCGGTTACAGCACAGTTACAACCAGTGTGGACCGATCCAGATCATAAAGATACATTCAGTGTGCAGAAGGTCCAGTTCAGCATAATTAAATTCAGTGTGGGCTGCTCCACTTTAGCAAGTTTACATTCAGTGTGCAAAGGTTCAGTTAAGCACAGTTATATTCACTGTGCACAGGTCCAGTTAAGCACAGCTACATACAGTTTGGAACGGTCCAGTTCAGTACAGTTACATTTTTGAGCACAGATCCAGTTCAGCACAGTTACATTCAGTGTGGACAGATTCAGTCCAGCGCAGTTACATTCAGTGTGGACAGATCCAGTTCAGCACAGTTACATTCAGTATGGACAGATCCAGTTCAGCACAGTTACATTCAGTGTGGACAGATCCAGTTCAGCACAGTTACATTCAGTGTGTACAGATCCAGTTCAGCACAGTTACATTCATTATGGATAGATCCAGTACAGCACAGTTACATTAAGTGTGGAAAGATCCAGTTCAGCACAGTTACATCCAGTGTGCACAATTCCAGTTCAGCAAGGTTACATTCAGTGTGGAAATGTCCAGTTCAGCACAGTTACATTCAGTGTGGACAGATCCAGCGCAGCTAGGTTACATTCAGTATTCAAATGTCCAGTTCACACAGATACCTTCATTGTGGACAGATTAATTTCAGCAAAGTTAAAGTTAGTGTGGACAGGTCCAGTTCAGCACAGTTACTTTCATTGTGCAAAGCTCCAGTTAAGCTCAGTGACATTCAGTTTGCACAGGTCCAGTTCAGCACAGCTACATTCGTTGTGGACCGATCCAGTTCAGGACTGGTCCATTCAGGGCGACCGGTCCAGTTAAGCACAGTTACATTCAGTGTGCACAGGTCCAGTTCAGCACTGTTACATTCAGTGGGGACTGATCCTGTTCAGCACAGTTCCATTCAGTGCGGACCGGTCCACATCAGCACAGTTACATTCAGTGTGGACAGATCCAGTTCAGAATAGCTACATTCATTGCGGTCCGGTCCAGTTCAGCACAGTGACATTCAGTGTGGACAGATCCATTTCAGCACTGTTACATTCAGTGGGTACTGATCCTGTTCAGCACAGTTCCATTCAGTGCGGAACGGTCCAGTTCAGCACAGTTACATCAGTGTGGACAGATCCAGTTCAGCACTGTTACATTCAGTTAGGATTGATCATGTTCAGCACAGGTCCATTCAGTGCGGACCGGTCCACATCAGCACAGTTACATTCAGTATGGACAGATGTAGTTCAGCACAGTTGCATTCAGTGTGCACAGATGCAGTTCTGCAGACCTACATTCAGTGTGGACAGGTCCTGTTCAGCACAGTTACATTCAGTGCGGACCGGTGCGCATCAGCACAGTTACATTCAGTGTGGAACGGTCCTGTTCATGAAAGTTACATTCAGTGTGGACAGATCCGGTTCAGCACAGTTACATTCAGTGCGGACAGATCCAGTTCAGCAAATTTACACTCAATGTGCACAGATCAAGTTCAGCACAGTTACATACAGTGTGCACAGATCTAGTTCAGCACAGTTACATTCAGTGTGCACAGATCCAGTTAAGCACAGCTACATTCAGAGTGGAACGGTCCAGTTCATGACAGTTACATTCAGTTTGTACAGATCCAGGTCAGCACAGTCCTATTCAGTGCGGAGCGGTCCAGTTCAGCAAATTTACGATTAGTGTGGACATGTCCAGTTCAGCACAGTTACATTCAGTGTGGACAGGTCCAGTACAGCACAGTTACATTCAGTGTGGACAGGTCCATTTCAGCACAGTTAAACATCAGTGTGCACAGGTTCATTTCAGCACAGTTACATTCAGAGAGGAAATGTCCAATTCAGCACAGTTACATTCAGTGTGGAAATGTCCAGTTCAGCACAGTTACATTCAGTGTGGACAGATCCAGTTCAGCACAGTTACATTCAGTGTGGACAGATCCAGTTCACCACAGTTACATACAGTGTGGACAGATCCAGTTCAGCACAGTTACATTCAGTGTGGACTGATCCAGTTCAGCACAGCTACTTTCGGTGTGGACAGTTCGATTTCAGCACAGTTACATACAGTGTGGACAGATCCAGTTCAGCACAGTTACATTCAGTGTGCATAGATCCAGTTCAGCACAGTTACATCCAGTGTACACAGGTCCATGTTCACCACCTCTACATTCAGTGTGGAGAGATCCAGTTCAGCACAGTTACATTCAGTGTGCACAGATCCAGTTCAGCACAGTTACATTCAGTGTGGACTGATCCAGTTCAGCACTGTTACATTCAGTTTGGACAGATCCAGATCACCACAGTTACATTCAGTGTGGACAAATCCAGTTCAGCACAGTTACATTCAGTGCAGACCGGTCGATTTCAGCACAGCTACATTCTGTGTGGACAGATCCAGTTCAGCACAGCTACAGTCAGAGTGTACCGGTCCAGTTCAGTACAGTTAAATTCAGTGTGTACAGATCTAGTTCAGCACAGTTGCATTCAGTGTGCGCAGATGCAGTTCTGCACAGCTACATTCAGTGTGGACAGGTCCAGTTCAGCACAGTTACATTCAGTGTGGATAGGTCCAGTTCAGCACAATTACATTCAGTGTGGACAGATACAGTTCAGCACAGTTACATTCAGTGTGCAGAAAGTCCAGTTCAGCAAAGTTGCATTCAGTGTGGACAGATCCAGTTCACCAGTTACATTCAGTGTGGACAGGTCCACTTCAGCAAGGTTACATTCAGTGTCGACATATCCAGTTCAGCACAGTTACATTCAGTGTGGACAGATCCCGTTCAGCTCTGTTAAATACAGTGTGGGCTGCTCCAGTTCAGCATTGTTACGTTCAGTGTGGAAAGGTCCAGTTCGGAAATGTTAAATTCAGTGTGGAAAGGTCCAGTTCAGCAAGGTTACATTCAGTGTGGAAAGGCCCAGTTCAGCATAGTTACATTCAGGGTGGAAAGGTCCAGTTCAGCAAGGTTACATTCAGTGTGCAGAAGGTCCAATTCAACACAATTAAATTCAGTTTGGACTGCTCCAGTTCAGTAGAGTTACATTCAGTGTAGACAGCTTCAGTTTCGCAACGTTCCATTCAGTGTGGACAGATTCGATTGAGCACAAATAAATTCAGTGCGGACAGGTCCATTTCAGCACCGTTAAATTCAGTGTGGACAGGTGCAGTTCAGCTCTGTTAAATTCAGTGTGAACTGCACCACTTTAGCAATTTTACATTCAGTGTGGAAAGGTCCAGTTCAGCATAGTTACATTCAGTTTGCACAGGTCCAGATAAGCACAGCTACATTCAGTGCGGACCGGTCCAGTACAGTAAAATTACATTCAGTGTGGAAAGATCCAGTTAAGCCCAGTTACATTCAGTGTGCACAGATGCAGTTGAGCACAACTACATTCAGTGCGGACCGGTCCAGTTCAGCACAGATACATTCAGTGAGGACAGATCCAGTTCAGCAAAGTTACATTCAGTGTGCACAGATCCAATACAGCACAGTTACATTTAGAGTGGACAGATCCAGTTCAGCAAAGCTAAATTCAGTGCGGACCGGTCCAGATCAGCACAGATGCATTCAGTGCAGACCGGTCCAGATCAGCACAGATACATTCAGTGTGGACTGATCCAGTTCAGCAAAGTTACATTCAGTGTGGAAAGATCCAGTTCAGCACAGTTACATTTAGTGTGGACAGATCCAGTTCAGCACAGTTACTTTCAGTGCGGACCGGTCCAATTCAGCAAAGTTACATTCAGTTTGCACAGATCCAGTTAAGCACAGCTACATTCATTGTGGACCGGGCCAGTTCAGCATAGTTACATTCAGTGTGGACAGATCCAGTTCAGCACAGTTACATTCAGTGTGCACAGATCCAGTTCAGCACAGCTACATTCAGTGCGGACCGGTCCAGTTCAGCACAATTACATTCAGCGTGGACAGATCCAGTTCAACACAGTTACATTCAGTGTGTATAGATCCAGTTCAGCACAGTTACATCCAGTGTGTAGAAGGTCCAGTTCAGCACAGTTACATCCAGTGGGGACAGTTCCAGTTCAGCACAGTTACATTCAGTGTGGATAGATCCAGTTCAGCACAGTTACATTCAGTTTGCACAGGTACAGCTCAGCACAGTTACATCCAGTGGGGACAGGTCCAGTTCAGCACGGATACATTCAGTTGGGAGAGATCCAGTTCAGCAGATTTTCATTGAGTGTGGATAGGTCCAGTTCAGAACAGTTGCATTCAGTGGGCATAGGTCCAGTGCAGCAGAGTTACATTCCGTGTGCACAGATCCAATTCAGCACAGCTACATGCAGTGCGGACCGGTCCAGTTCAGCACAGTTACAATGAATTTGTCAGATCCAGTTCAGCACAGTTACATTAAGTGTGGAAAGATCCAGTTCAGCACAGTTACATCCAGTGTGCACAATTCCAGTTCAGCAAGGTTACATTCAGTGTGGAAATGTGCAGTTCAGCACAGTTACATTCAGTGTGGACAGATCCAGCGCAGCTAGGTTACATTCAGTATTCAAATGTCCAGTTCACACAGATACCTTCATTGTGGACAGATTAATTTCAGCAAAGTCCCCTCTACCGTGGTCGACACGGCCCTCGACCGTGTCCGTTCTATCTCCCGCACATCTGCCCTCACCCCTGCCCCTCCCTCCCGGAACCACGATAGGGTTCCCCTTGTCCTCACCTTTCACCCCACCAGCCTCCACATTCAACGGATCATCCTCCGCCATTTCCGCCACCTCCAGCGTGATCCCACCACCAAACACATCTTCCCCTCACCTCCCCTTTCAGCATTCCGCAGGGACCGCTCCCTCCGCGACACCCTAGTCCACTCCTCTACCACCCCCAGCACCCCTTCCCCTTCGCCCGGCACCTTCCCGTGCACGCGCAGGAGATGCAACACATGCCCTTATACCTCCCCTCTTCCCACTGTCCAGGGCCCCAAACACCCCTTCCAGGTGAAACAGCGATTTACTTGTACTTCCTGCAATTTAGTATACTGTATTCGCTGCTCACGATGTGGACTCCTCTACATTGGGGAGACCAAACGCAGATTGGGTGACCGCTTTGCGGAACACCTCCGTTCAGTCCGTAAGGGGGACCCCGAGCTCCCGGTGGCCTGTCACTTTAATTCACCGCTTCACTCCCACTCTGACCTCACCGTCCTCGGCCTATTACACTGTTCCACGGAAGCTCAGCGTAAGCTCGAGGAACAGCACCTCATCTTTCGTTTAGGCACGCTACAGCCCTCTGGACTCAATATCGAGTTCAACAATTTTAGATCATAACCTCAGCTCCAATCACATTTATATTTTATTTTATCCACCCTTTTATTTGTCCCCCCCACCTTTTTTTTCCTCCTAGAAGCTGGCAGCTGTCCTTCATTCTGCCAGTGGATTTCACACTTCATTCAGCCTTAATCTGTCACATTAACACCACCTCTAGCCTTGCATATCTCTTAATGTCTCTTAATGTCTCTTCATCTCCTCCTTTGTTCCTTTATCCCCTCCCCCTTTTCCCAGCTTTACCCTGGCCTTAAATCTATTTGATTTCCAGCTCTTCCCAGTTCTGATGAAAGGTCATCGACCTGAAACGTCAACTCTCTTTCTCTCTCCACGGATGCTGCCTGGCCTGCTGAGTTTTTCCAGCGTTTTCTGTTGTTATTAAAGTTAGTGTGGACAGGTCCAGTTCAGCACAGTTACTTTCATTGTGCAAATCTCCAGTTAAGCTCAGTGACATTCAGTTTGCACAGGTCCAGTTCAGCACAGCTACATTCGTTGTGGACCGATCCAGTTCAGGACTGGTCCATTCAGGGCGACCGGTCCAGTTAAGCACAGTTACATTCAGTGTGCACAGGTCCAGTTCAGCACTGTTACATTCAGTGGGGACTGATCCTGTTCAGCACAGTTCCATTCAGTGCGGACCGGTCCACATCAGCACAGTTACATTCAGTGTGGACAGATCCAGTTCAGAATAGCTACATTCATTGCGGTCCGGTCCAGTTCAGCACAGTGACATTCAGTGTGGACAGATCCATTTCAGCACTGTTACCTTCAGTGGGTACTGATCCTGTTCAGCACAGTTCCATTCAGTGCGGAACGGTCCAGTTCAGCACAGTTACATCAGTGTGGACAGATCCAGTTCAGCACTGTTACATTCAGTTAGGATTGATCATGTTCAGCACAGGTCCATTCAGTATGGACAGATGTAGTTCAGCACAGTTGCATTCAGTGTGCACAGATGCAGTTCTGCACACCTACATTCAGTGTGGACAGGTCCTGTTCAGCACAGTTACATTCAGTGCGGACCGGTGCGCATCAGCACAGTTACATTCAGTGTGGAACGGTCCTGTTCATGAAAGTTACATTCAGTGTGGACAGATCCGTTTCAGCACAGTTACATTCAGTGCGGACAGATCCAGTTCAGCAAAGTTACACTCAATGTGCACAGATCAAGTTCAGCACAGTTACATACAGTGTGCACAGATCTAGTTCAGCACAGTTACATTCAGTGTGCACAGATCCAGTTAAGCACAGCTACATTCAGTGTGGAACGGTCCAGTTCATGTCAGTTACATTCAGTTTGTACAGATCCAGGTCAGCACAGTCCTATTCAGTGCGGAGCGGTCCAGTTCAGCAAATTTACGATTAGTGTGGACATGTCCAGTTCAGCACAGTTACATTCAGTGTGGACAGGTCCAGTACAGCACAGTTACATTCAGTGTGGACAGGTCCATTTCAGCACAGTTAAACATCAGTGTGCACAGGTTCATTTCAGCACAGTTACATTCAGAGAGGAAATGTCCAATTCAGCACAGTTACATTCAGTGTGGAAATGTCCAGTGCAGCACAGTTACATTCAGTGTGGACAGATCCAGTTCAGCACAGTTACATTCAGTGTGGACAGATCCAGTTCACCACAGTTACATACAGTGTGGACAGATCCAGTTCAGCACAGTTACATTCAGTGTGGACTGATCCAGTTCAGCACAGCTACTTTCAGTGTGGACAGTTCGATTTCAGCACAGTTACATACAGTGTGGACAGATCCAGTTCAGCACAGTTACATTCAGTGTGCATAGATCCAGTTCAGCACAGTTACATCCAGTGTACACAGGTCCATGTTCACCACCTCTACATTCAGTGTGGAGAGATCCAGTTCAGCACAGTTACATTCAGTGTGCACAGATCCAGTTCAGCATAGTTACATTCAGTGTGGACTGATCCAGTTCAGCACAGTTACATTCAGTTTGGACAGATCCAGATCACCACAGTTACATTCAGTGTGGACAAATCCAGTTCAGCACAGTTACATTCAGTGCAGACCGGTCGATTTCAGCACAGCTACATTCTGTGTGGACAGATCCAGTTCAGCACAGCTACAGTCAGAGTGTACCGGTCCAGTTCAGTACAGTTAAATTCAGTGTGTACAGATCTAGTTCAGCACAGTTGCATTCAGTGTGCGCAGATGCAGTTCTGCACAGCTACATTCAGTGTGGACAGGTCCAGTTCAGCACAGTTACATTCAGTGTGGATAGGTCCAGTTCAGCACAATTACATTCAGTGTGGACAGATACAGTTCAGCACAGTTACATTCAGTGTGCAGAAAGTCCAGTTCAGCAAAGTTGCATTCAGTGTGGACAGATCCAGTTCACCAGTTACATTCAGTGTGGACAGGTCCACTTCAGCAAGGTTACATTCAGTGTCGACATATCCAGTTCAGCACAGTTACATTCAGTGTGGACAGATCCCGTTCAGCTCTGTTAAATACAGTGTGGGCTGCTCCAGATCAGCATTGTTACGTTCAGTGTGGAAAGGTCCAGTTCGGAAATGTTAAATTCAGTGTGGAAAGGTCCAGTTCAGCAAGGTTACATTCAGTGTGGAAAGGCCCAGTTCAGCATAGTTACATTCAGGGTGGAAAGGTCCAGTTCAGCAAGGTTACATTCAGTGTGCAGAAGGTCCAATTCAACACAATTAAATTCAGTTTGGACTGCTCCAGTTCAGTAGAGTTACATTCAGTGTAGACAGCTTCAGTTTCGCACCGTTCCATTCAGTGTGGACAGATTCGATTGAGCACAAATAAATTCAGTGCGGACAGGTCCATTTCAGCACCGTTAAATTCAGTGTGGACAGGTGCAGTTCAGCTCTGTTAAATTCAGTGTGAACTGCACCACTTTAGCAATTTTACATTCAGTGTGGAAAGGTCCAGTTCAGCATAGTTACATTCAGTTTGCACAGGTCCAGATAAGCACAGCTACATTCAGTGCGGACCGGTCCAGTACAGTAAAATTACATTCAGTGTGGAAAGATCCAGTTAAGCCCAGTTACATTCAGTGTGCACAGATCCAGTTGAGCACAACTACATTCAGTGCGGACCGGTCCAGTTCAGCACAGATACATTCAGTGAGGACAGATCCAGTTCAGCAAAGTTACATTCAGTGTGCACAGATCCAATACAGCACAGTTACATTTAGAGTGGACAGATCCAGTTCAGCAAAGCTAAATTCAGTGCGGACCGGTCCAGATCAGCACAGATGCATTCAGTGCAGACCGGTCCAGATCAGCACAGATACATTCAGTGTGGACTGATCCAGTTCAGCAAAGTTACATTCAGTGTGGAAAGATCCATTTCAGCACAGTTACATTTAGTGTGGACAGATCCAGTTCAGCACAGTTACTTTCAGTGCGGACCGGTCCAATTCAGCAAAGTTACATTCAGTTTGCACAGATCCAGTTAAGCACAGCTACATTCATTGTGGACCGGGCCAGTTCAGCACAGTTACATTCAGTGTGGACAGATCCAGTTCAGCACAGTTACATTCAGTGTGCACAGATCCAGTTCAGCACAGCTACATTCAGTGCGGACCGGTCCAGTTCAGCACAATTACATTCAGTGTGGACAGATCCAGTTCAACACAGTTACATTCAGTGTGTATAGATCCAGTTCAGCACAGTTACATTCAGTGTGTACAGGTCCAGTTCAGCACAGTTACATCCAGTGGGGACAGTTCCAGTTCAGCACAGTTACATTCAGTGTGGATAGATCCAGTTCAGCACAGTTACATTCAGTTTGCACAGGTACAGCTCAGCACAGTTACATCCAGTGGGGACAGGTCCAGTTCAGCACGGATACATTCAGTTGGGAGAGATCCAGTTCAGCAGATTTTCATTGAGTGTGGATAGGTCCAGTTCAGCACAGTTACATCCAGTGGGGACAGTTCCAGTTCAGCAAAGTTACATTCATTGTGGATAGATCCAGTTCAGCACAGTTACATTCAGTGTGCACAGATCCAGTTCAGCACAGCTACATTCATTGTGCACAGGTCCAGTTCAGCACAGTTACATCCAGTGTGGACAGGTCCAGTTCAGCACAGTTGCATTCAGTGTGGATAGAGGATAGATCCTGTTCAGCACAGTTATATTCAGTGTGCACAGGTCCAGTTCAGCACAGTTACATCCAGTGTGGACAGGTCCAGTTCAGCACTGTTACATTCAGTGTGGATAGATCCAGTTCAGCACAGTTACATTCAGTGTGCACAGGTCCAGTTCAGCACAGTTACATCCAGTGGGGACAGGTTCAGTTCAGCCCGGATACATTAAGTGGGGACAGATCCAGTTCAGAACAGTTACATTAGGTTTGGATAGTTCCTGTTCAGCACAGTTAAATTCAGTGTGCATAGGTCCAGTTCAGCAGAGTTACATTCAGTGTGGACAGCTTCAGTTCAGCACGGTTACATTCAGTGTGGAGTGGTCCAGTTGAGCAGACATAAATTCAGTATGTTTAGGTCCATTTCAGCACAGTTACATTCGCTGCGTAAAGGTTCATTTCAGCTCAGTTACATTCAGTGTGCACAGGTACAGTTCAGCTCCGTTAAATTAAATGTGGACTGCTCCATTTCTGCAAGGTTACATTCAGTGTGGACGGCTCCAGTTCAGCACGGTTACATTAATTGTGCAAAGCTCCTGTTAAGCTCAGTGACATTCAGTGTGTACAGCTCCAGTTCAGCACAGTTACATTCAGTAGGGACAGATCCAGTTCAGAACAGTTACATTCAGTGTGGATAGATCCAGTTCAGCACAGTTACATGCAGTTTGCACAGGTCCATGTTCAGCACAGTTACATTCAGTGTGCACAGATCCATGTTCAGCACAGTTACATTCAGTGTGGATAGGTCCTGTTCAGCACAGTTTCATTCAGTGTGCACAGGTCCATGTTCAGCACAGCTACATTCAGTGTGGACAGATCCAGTTCAGCACAGTTACATTCAGTGTTGGCAGATCCAGTTCAGCACAGTTACATTCAGTGTGGACTGATCCAGTTCAGCACAGTTACATTCAGTGTGGACTGATCCAATTCAGCACAGTTACATTCAGTGTGCACAGGTCAATTTCAGCACAGTTACATTCAGTGTGGACATGTCCACTTCAGCACGTTTACATTCAGTGTCGATAGATCCAGTTCAGCACAGTTACATTCAGTGTGGACAGATCCAGTTTTGCACGATTCCATTCAGTGTGGACAGATCCAGTTAAGCACAAATAAATTCAGTGCGTACAGGTCCATTTCAGCTCAGTTACATTCTGTGTAGACTGCTCCACATCAGCAAGTTTACATTCAGTGTGGAAAGCTCCAGGTCAGCATAATTACAGTCAGTGTGTACATATCCAGTGCAGCAAGTTAAATTCAGTGTGGACTGATCCATTTCAGCACAGTTACATTCAGTGTGGACTGATCCAATTCAGCACAGATACATTCAGTGTGCACAGTTCAATTCCAGCACAGTTACATTCAGTACGGACCCTTCCAGTTCAGCACAGCTATATTCAGTGCGGACAGATCCTGTTCAGCACAGTTACATTCAGTGTGCACAGGTCCAGTTCAGCACAGTTACATCAAGTGGGGACAGGTACAGTTCAGCACGGATACATTCAGTGTGGATAGATCCAGTTCAGCACAGTTACATTCAGTGTGGACAGATCCAGTTCAGCACAGTTACATTCAGTGTGGACAGATCCAGTTCAGCACAGTTACATTCACTCTGGACTGATCCAGTTCAGCACAGTTACATTCAGTGTGCACACGTCAATTTCTGCACAGTTACATTCAGTGTGGACATGTCCACTTCAGCACGTTTACATTCAGTTTCGATAGATCCAGTTCAGCACAGTTACATTCAGTGTGGACAGATCCAGTCCAGCACATTTATATTCAGTGCGGATAGATCCAGTTCAGCACAGTAACATTCAGTGCGGACCGGTCTAATTCAGCACAGCTAAATTCAGTACGGAGCCTTCTAGCTCAGCACAGCTTTATTCAGTGCGGACCGGTCCAGTTCAGCACAGTTACATTCAGTGTGGACAGATCCAGTTCAGCACAAATAAATTCAGTGCGTACAGGTCCATTTCAGGTCAATTACATTCTCTGTAGAATGCTTCACATCAGCAAGTTTACATTCAGTGTGGAAAGTTCCAGTTCAGCATAATTACATGCAGTGTGTACATATCCAGTGCAGCAAGTTAAATTCAGTGTGCACAGGTGTAGTTCAGCTCTGTTAAATTCCATCTGGTCTGCTCCACTTCAGCAAGTTTACATTCAGTGTGGAAAGGTCCAGTTCAGCATAGTTACATTCAGTGAGCACAGGTCCAGTTCAGCACAGTTACATTCAATGTGGACAGATCCAGTTCAGCAAAGTTATATTCAGTGTGGACAGACCCAGTTCACCACAGCTACATTCAGTGCGGAACCGTCCAGTTCATCAAAGCTGCATTCAGTGTGGACATGTCCAGTTCAGCAAAGTTGCATTCAGTCTGGACCTGTCAAGTTTAGCTCAGTTACATTCAGTGTGGACAGATCCAGTTCAGCACAGTTACATTCAGTGCGGACCGGTCCAGTTACATTCAGTGTGGACATATCCAGTTTAGCGCAGTTATATTCAGTGTGGTCCGGTCTGTTCAGCACATTTACATACAGTGTGGACAGATCCAGTTCAGCACAGTTACATTCAGTGCGGACCCATCCATTTCAGCAAAGTTACATTCAGTCTGGACAGGTCCAGTTCAGCGCAGTTACATTCAGTGTGGACAGATCCAGTTCAGCACAGTTACATTCAGTATGGACAGATCCAGTTCAGCACAGTTACATTCAGTTTGGACAGATCCAGTTCAGAACAGTTACATTCAGTGTGGACAGATCCAGTTCAGCACATTTACATTCAGTGTGCACAGTTCGAGTTCTGCACAGCTACATTCAGTGAGGTCTGGTCCATTTCAGGACAGTTACATTCAGTTTGGCAGATCCAGTTCAGCACAGTTACATTCAGTGTGCACAGATCCAGGTCAGCACAGTTACATTCAGTCTGCATAGGTCCAGTTCAGCACAGTTACATTCAGTGTGGACAGGTGCAGTTCAGCACACATAAATTCAATGCATACAGTTCCATTTCAGCACAGTTACATTCAGTGTGGACTTCTCCAGTTCAGCAGAGTTACATTCAGTGTGGACTGCTACAGTTCAGCATAGTTACATTCAGTGTGGACTGCTCCAGTTCAGCACGGTTACATTCACTGTGGAAGGGTCCAGTTCAGCACAGTCACATTCAGTGTGGACAGGTCCAGTTCAGCACGGTTACATTCAGTGTGGAAAGGTCCAGTTCAGCACAATTGAATTCAGTGTGGACTGCTCCAGTTCAGCAAGTTTACATTCAGCGTGGACTGCTCCAGTTCAGCAAGGTTACATTCAGTGTGGACAGCTCCAGTTCAGCACAGTTATATTCAGTGTGACTGCTCCAGTTCAGCACAGTTTACATTCAGTGTGCACAGATCCAGTTCAGCAAGTTTACATTCAGTGTGCGCAGATCCATTGCAGCAAAGTTACATTCAGTGTGCGCAGGTGCAGTTCAGCTCTGTTAAATATAGTGTGGACAGATCCAGTTCAGCTCAGTTACATTCAGTGTCAGAGATCCAGTTCAGCACAGCTACATTCAGTGAGGTCCGGACCAGTTCAGCACAATTAAATTCAGCGTGGACTGCTCCAGTTCAGCAATGTTACATTCAGTGTGGACAGATCCAGTTCAGCACAGTTACATTCAGTGTCACAGATTCAGTTCAGCAGTGTTACATTCATTGTGGACAGATCCAGTTCAGCACAGCTACATTCAGTGTGGACAGATCCAGTTCAGCACAGTTACATTCAGTGTGGACAGATCCAGTTCAGCACAGTTACATTCAGTGCGGACAGATCCAGTTCAGCACAGTTACATTCAGTGTGCACAGATCCAGTTCAGCACAATTACATTCAGTGTGGACAGATCCTGTTCAGCACAGTTACATTCAGTGTGCACAGATCAAGTTGAGCACTGCTACAGTCAGTGCGGACCGGTCCAGTTCAGCACAGTTACATTCAGTGTGCACAGACCCAGTTCAGCACAGCTACATTCAGTGAGGTCCGGTCCAGTTCAGCACAGTTACATTCAGTATGGACAGATCCAGTTCAGCACAGTTATATTCAGTGTGGACGAATACAGGTCAGCACAGATACATTCAATGTGGACAGGTCCAGTTCAGCACAGTTACATTTAGTGTGCCAGGTCCAGATCTGCACAGTTAAATTTAGTGTTGACAGATCCATTGCAGCACAGTTACATACAGTCTGCATAGGTCCAGTTCAGCACAGTTAAATTCAGTGTGGATAGGTCCAATTCAGCTCAGTTAAATTCAGTGTGGACAGCTTCAGTTCAGCAGCGTTACTTTCAGTGTGGTAGCTTCAGTTCAGCACGGTTACATTCAGTGTGGACAGGTCCAGTTGAGCACACATAAATTCAGTGCTTACAGATCCATTTCAGCACAGTTACATTCAGTGTGGACCGGTCCAGTTCAGCACAGTAAAATTCAGTGTCCACAGATCCTGTTAAGCACTGCTACATTCAGTGCGGACCGGTCTAGTTCAGTACAGTTACATTAAGTGTGCACAGATCCAGTTCAGCACAGTTACATTCAGTGCGGACCGGTCCAGTTCAGCACAGTTAAATTCAATGTACACAGATCCAGTTAATCACTGCTACATTCAGTGCGGACCGGTCCTGTTCAGTACAGTTGCATTAAGTGTGTACAGATCCAGTTCAGCACAGCTACATTCAGTGCGGACCGGTCCAGTTCAGCACAGTTACATTCAGTGTGGACAGATCCAGTTCAGCACAGTTACATTCAGTGTGGACAGATCCAGTTCTGCAAAGTTAAACTCAGTGTGGACAGATCCAGTTCAGCAAGGTTACATTCAGTGTGGAAAGGTGCAGTTCAAAGAGGTTACATTCAGTGTAGAAAGGTCCAGTTCAGCATAGTTACATACAGCGTGGAAAGGTGCCGTTCAGCAATGTTACATTCCGTGTGGACTGCTCCAGTTCAGCAGAGTTACATTCAGTGTGGAAATGTCCAGTTCTGCATCGTTACATCCAGTGTGGAAAAGTCGGTTCAACACAGTTACATTCAGTGTGCAGAAGGTCGAGTTCAGCACAATTAAATTCAGTTTGGACTGTTCCAGTTCAGCAGAGTTACATTCAGTGTGGACAGCTTCATTTAGCACGGTTCCATTCAGTGTGGACAGGAACCCTGGAGCACAAATAAATTCAGTGCGTACAGGTCCATTTCAGCACAGTAACATTCATTGTGGACAGATCCAGTTCAGCACAGTTACATTCAGAGTGCGCATGTCCAGTTCAGCACAGTTAAATCCAGTGGGGACAGGTCTAGTTCAGCACAGTTACATTCAGTGTGGATAGATCCAGTTCAGCACAGTAACATTAAGTGTGCACATGTCCAGTTCAGCACAGTTACATCCAGTGGGGTAACGTCCAGTTCAGCACGAATACATTCAGTGGGGACAGATCCAGTTCAGAACATTTATATTCGGTGAGGACAGATCCAGTTCAGCACAGTTACTTTCAGTGTGCACTGTTCCAGTTCAGCACAGTTACATCCAGTCGGGACAGGTCCAGTTCAGCACGGATACATTCAGTGGGGTCAGATACAGTTCAGCACAGTTACATTCAGTGTGGACAGATCCAGTTCAGCAAAGTTTACATCAGTTTGGACAGATCTTGTTCAGCACGGTTACATTCATTGTGCAAAGCTCCAGTTAAGCTCAATGACATTCAGTGTGGACAGATCGAGTTCAGCTCAGTTACAAACAGTGTGTACAGGTCCATGTTCAGCACAGTTACATTCAGTGTGGACTGATGCACTCCAGCATGGTACAATCATTGTGGACAGATCCAGTTCAGCACAGTTACATTCAGTGTGGACAGATCCAGTTCAGCACGTTTACATTCAGTGTCGACAGATCCAGTTCAGCACAGTAACATTCAATGTGGACAGATCCAGTTCAGCTCAGTTTCATTCAGTGTGCACAGATCCAGTTCAGCACAGTTAAATTTAGTGTGGACATGTCCACTTCAGCACGTTTACATTCAGTGTCGACAGATCCAGTTCAGCACTGTTACATTCAGTGTGGACAGATAAAGTTCAGCACAGTTACATTCAGTGTGGACAGATCCAGTTCATCACAGTTACATTCAGTGTGGACATATCCAGTACAGCACAGTTACATTCAGTGTGCACAGATCCAGTTCATCACAGTTACATTCAGTGTGGACATATCCAGTTCAGCACAGTTACATTCAGTGTGGACAGATAAAGTTCAGCACAGTTACATTCAGTGTGGACAGATCCAGTTCATCACAGTTACATTCAGTGTGGATTGATCCAGTTCAGCACAGTTTCATTCAGTGCGCACAAGTCCAGTTCAGTACAGCTACATTCAGTGTGGACAGGTTAGATTGAGTGCAGCACAGTTACATTCAGTGTGGACAGTTCCAGTTCAGCACAGTTGCATTCAGTGTGGAGAGTTCCAGTTCAGCACAGTTAAATTCAGTGTGGCCATGTCCACTTCAGCACAGTTATATCCAGTTTGGACATGTTGGACTGAGTGCAGCGCAGTTACATTCAGTGTGGACAGGTTGGAGTGAGTGCAGCACAGTTACAGATTGAACTTCTGCGAATTTGGTAATTGTGGGACTTTTAAAAGGTAATATCTTTTAAAATCTAGTGTTAATTGCTAGTAAGATCAACTGTTTAATTTAAAATGTAAACTTAAATTTTTTATGTTTCTTTAAGCTTACCAGAGATATTACTCGCAATTTAGTTTCACTTCAGTTAGACGCATCATCAGTTGGACACTGTTCGGTCACATTGACAGAGAGTGGGATAATAAAGAATCTCAACAAGGTTTCAGACAAAGGTTTGTTCTCACTAACTTGTTTGCACTTTTGAGAACGTTTCTAGCTTGTTCGATGCTAGTTGCCCGGTTACTCTTCTGGATCTTGAGTTCCAAAATGCCCTTGACAAGGTGTTACATGGAAGGCTGCTGAATAATGTTGAGTCCTGTGGGTTTAGCAGGTAGATTTTGAGTTTACTAAGGAACCGGCTGTATTCTCGCAGAGAGAAGTTAGTTATTAATGGTGGTGGTTCTGTCTGTGGACCTGTAACTGATGGAGTTACGCAAGGAGCAATGATGGGACTGTTGCTCTCCGCCATCTTTATCAATGATCTGCAAGAATGCATCCAGGGAACTTCCCACAAACTCAGAGATGATTCAAGGAATTTGTTTGGGTGTTCGTACCTTAGATGAGAAAAATAAATTACAGGCAGATCCAGACGGGGCGGAGGAATGGACCCACATCTGGTAGACGTCAGTAAATATCGATAAATGTAGCGTGAATCAGGTGGGTAGGACCAATGACAGTCACGTGTACACCAGGCTGGTTTGTGTGCTGAGCAAAGGGCCCTGGGTATTATAGGGGCAGGGCTATTCACATGTAAACTAGAAAGGGTTGTGTACTGAAGGATAACGCCCTGGGTATTATAGAGCAAGGGCTATTCACATTAGCACTGGAAAGGGCTGTGTGCTGAAGGATAAGGCCCTGGGTATTATAGGGCCAGGGCTATTCACATGTACACTAGAAAGGGTTGTGTACTGAAGGATAAGGCCCTGGGTATTATAGGGCCAGGGCAATTCACATGTACAGTAGAAAGGGTTGTGTGCTGAAGGATAAGACCCTGGGTATTATAGAGCCAGGGCTTTTCAAATGTACAGTTGAAAGGGTTGTGTGCTGAAGGATAAGGCCCTGGGTATTATAGGTCCAGGGCTATTCACATGTACAGTAGAAAGGCTTGTGGGCTGAAGGATAAGGCCCTGGGTATTATAGATCCAGGGCTATTCAGATGTACACTAGAAAGGGCTGTGTGCTGAAGGATACGGCCCTGGGTATTATAGGGTTCAGGGCTATTCACATGTACAGTAGAAAGGCTTGTGGGCTGAAGGATAAGGCCCTGGGTATTATAGATCCAGGGCTATTCACATGTACAGTAGAAAGGGTTGTGTGCTGAAGGATCCGGCCCTTGGTATTATAGGGCCAGGGCTTTTTTAAATTTGTTTTTATGTGATGTGGCTGTCGCTGGCAAGGCCAGCATTTATTGCACATCCCTAATTGCCCTTGAGAAGGTGTGGTGAGCCGCTTTCTTGAACCGCAGCCGTCCGTGTGGTGAAGGCACTCCCGCAGTGCTGTTTGGTGGGGAGTTCCAGGATTTTGACCCAGCGACGATGAAGGATCGGCGATATACTTCTAAGTCAGTATGGTGTGTGACTTGGAGGGGTACTTGGAGGTGATGGTATTCCCATGCGCATGCTGCCCTTGTCCTTCTAGGTGGAAGAGTTCGCGGGTTTCGGAGGTGCTGCCGAAGAAGTCTTGGCGAGTTGCTGTAGTGCATCTTGTAGATGGTACACACTGCAGCCACGGTACGCCGGTGGTGGAGGTAGTGAATGTTGAATTCTATTCACATGTCTGCAAGAAAGGCTTGTGTGCTGAAGGATAAGGCCCTACATATAAGCGTCAGGTGTACACCAGCCAGGGTTCTGCACTAAAGGACAAGACCCTGGGTATTACAGGGCCAGTGCTATTCACATGTATATCAGGCAAGGTCCTGCGCTGAAGGACAAGGCCCTGGGTGTTACATATCCAGGGCTAATCACATGTACACCAGGCTGGGTTATATGCTGAAGGATAAGGCCCTGGGTGTTACAGGGTCAGTGCTAATCACATGTATATCAAGCAGGATTCTGTGCTGAAGGACAAGACCTTGGGTGTTACAGGGCCAGTGCTAGTCACATGTATATCAGGCAGGATTCTGTGCTGAAGGATAAGACCTTGGGTATTACAGGGCCAGGGCTAATCACATGTACACCAGGCAGGTTTCTGTGCTGAAGGACAAGACCCTGGGTATTACAGGGCCAGGGCTATTCACATGTACACCAGGCTGGGTTCTGTGCTGAAGGACAAGTCCTTGGGTGTTACAGGGCCAGTGCTATTCACATGTACACCAGGCTGGGTTCTGTGCTGAAGGATAAGGCCCTGGGTATTACAGGGCCATTGCTATTCACATGTATATCAGGCAGGATTCTGTGCTGAAGGATAAGGCCTTGGGTGTTACAGGGTCAGGGCTATTCACATGTACACCAGGCAGGGTTCTGTGCTGAAGGATAAGGCCTTGGGTATTACAGGGCCAGGGCTATTCACATGTACGCCAGGCAGGGTTCTGTGCTGAAGGATAAGTCCCTGGGTATTACAGGGCCAGTGCTATTCACATGTATACAAGAAAGGGTTGTGCGCACAAGGCTGCTAAACGGGACAATGGACAGTTTCCAAAACGTGTACACCAGGCTGAGTTGAGTGTGCATGGCTGTTGAATGGAACAAGGACCTGGGTAATATAAGGGTAGTGCCAAGCACGTCTGTTGGATAATTATTTCTGCGTCGTTTAAATAGGTTCGTACAACTAGAGACTGTGGCAGATGTTATAATTCACTTCATTTATTACCAACAAAGGATTTATCTTAAAGCACCCTAACCGACCACACAGAACAGAGCAGGTCAGCCCTCCATCCAAAATTTATAGTGCGTTGATTTAATAAGCCATCGTGAAATGGCTTCGCCAAGCCTGTTCTTGGCCCCGGGATTTGGAATGCAGCTTTATTTCCTTATTTCTTTCTTTCTAACCAATAATATCATAGCATCTGTCTTATATAATTTAAGTTTATGGTTCTCTTCCTGCTGGATGCAACCGTATCTCAAGTTTTTCAACCATCCATTTCTTTCAAATAGATTGCCAAAGAGAGATGAGAGTGGGCATAAATGAAGTGCATTTTAAACAGAGTTTAATAAGGGGAATTCGGTAAAAGTTGAACTCTGATAAGGAATGGGTCTCAATCTGAAATTTAGTTTGACTTTTGGAATTTAACTTAGAACTTTAAAAACTGTTAAAGATAAACTGCAAGTTAGTCAAGCGTTAACAGAAACTGCCTGTCAGTGGCCGTTAACAGTTACCAGTCAATCAGCTTTAATTGATTGCCTGAATTGGGAATAATTACTGCGAGCAGAAAGCTGCGTGAGCACTTGTAACTTGGGTGCTGCTAGAAAACGTGTAGAAATGTATCATTTATCTTCTGAGGCAAAGAATAGACGGACAGAGTTGTCATAAACGGAGTGAAATTATAAACAGAATGTAAACGTGGGAAATTGGTGAGAGTGGGGGTTCGGTGCAGAGGAGGAAGGAGGGGCTGTTTTTGCCTCCAATACTTGTAGTGGTTCGTGTAACCGGTGACGATTTAATTTAATCTACCTATAACTTAGACTAGATGAAGTCATTCGTGAAAATATTAAAAAATATAAGATAAGTTGATTAAATTCATAAACTTTAATTAATTAAAGAAATAAAACAAGGTTTGATAGGTATGGCAGTGCAGGAGGTGTGCCGCAACTGTAGCATATGGGAGTTTGTGGGAGCATCGTGATCCTGGACAACCACATCTGCAGGAAGTGTCTGCATCTCGAGGCACTCCAGCTCAGACCTTTTGCGCTGGACTCAGAGGTTCAGACATTGCGGGGCATCAGGGAGGGGAAGAGTTACCTGGACACTTTGCACCTCGTGTTAGCACCTGCGGGGGGTGGTAATGGGTCACTATGGGGTTAGCGACAGGGCGCGGCTAATTCAGCAATGCCCGCGAACTTCCCTGCCGGTTTAGGCGCTGGCGCTAACACTTATCAGCTTGCCCTCTTGCGCCTCGCAGTCTGTGACGTCATAAAGCGCCCCGTTACCGCCCCGGATGTGAAATTGCCTCCCGCCCCCTGTTGCATCGCTGGGCGTCAGCAACGGCAGGAAGAGGAAGCGTTGTTACCTCGGCTGGCCGCTTGGGGAGCGCTAATTAAATGCAGTGGTATTCTTTGCACCAGTTTGTTGGCTGCTGAAAGTTTTCGAGGCTGTATTGCTGTGAGATGTCCAAGCCCTCCACTCTCTGAGAGTGTTTGTGGCTGTAATGGCAGTCGCGCAGGTGGCCTGGCAACACAGAACTGAGGAGAAGTATGTTGTGCACCATTATGGCCCTTCACTCTAAACGAGGGAAGCAGCCTCCGATGCCGGTATCTTTGCACTCCAAATTGTTCAGCGCTCTGCCGCTACCGTCCAGTTCACGCACTTTAGTTCGTAACCGAAGTGGTTAGCGCGTGATTTAGCGCTCCACTTTTCTGCTGGAGCGCTAAATTTCAATTTCCTGGGACGAGAAAAAGATTATCGCCTGGCGATACTTTCCTGAGATTTCAAAAGTTATCACCCCAAACAGGGCGCTCAGATATTTTAGCCCTTTGATCCAGGAGGCAGTTACACCCCTTAGGTTAAGAGGTGGTACAGATCAGGTCGTAGATAGGAGGGTGTGACTGCGAATGAGGCAGGTAAGGGGACCACAGGTACAGTGATGGAGGAGCATCGGCCTTATTCCGTTTCCAACAAGTGCGAGGCTCTTTCGGCCAATGTGGATGAAGGGAAATCTGCTGAGTGTATGAGCAAACTGACCACGTCACCGTGGTATATGAGGGCGTTCAAATGGGGGAAGTGGAATGGAATGCGATACTGGTGAGAGACAGTATAGTTAGGGGATAGATACAGTTCTCTGCAGCCGCGATCGGGAGTTACGAAGGCTGTGTTGCCTGCCCAGTGCCAGTATTAAAGACATCTCCACACGGCTGGAGTAGCACTTGAAGCGGGAGAGAGAGGATCCAGTTGTCGTGGTCCATGTAGGATCCAACGGCATCGATAGATGTGGGAATTAGGTTCTGCTGAGGAAGTTTGAGGAGCTGGGATCCAAATTAAAAAGCAGAACCTTACAGGTAATAATCTCTGGATTGTTACCTGAGTCACGTGCAAATTGGCACAGGGTGAAACAGATTAGAGGTTTAAATGCGTGGCTCAAAGAGTGGATTGGAAGGAAGGGGTTTCGATTCATTGGTCACTCGCACCAGTACTGGGGAAAGAGGGGGCTGTTCCGTTGGGACAATCCCCAATTAAACCGGGCGGTGACCAATGTGCCGGCGAACTGAATATCTATGGCTGTAGATAGGGTTTTACACTAAAAGGGGAGGATTCAGGTGAGGGGAAACGTACAAAATCTCAAGAGAAAATTCAACTCCATAGAGCAGTGTAGCAATTTGTACAAAGATAAGCAGATTGTGACAGGGAGGGACAGGGATTTTAACGGTAATAGCGCATCAGTGAATACGGTCAAATCAGGGAGAAATGGTAAAATGGCTAACATTAAAAGCGTTTTTTTCTGAATGTACGAAGCATTCATAACAAGATAGAGGAATTAATGACACAAATAGTGAAAAATGGGTTTGATCTAACAGCCATTACAAAGACGTGATTGCAGGTTAACCAATAATGGGAAATAATATTCCGGGTACTTGACCTTCCGAAAAGACAGACAAAATGGAAAATGATGGCGGGTAGCACTGATAATAAAGAATGACATAAGGACAGTAGTGTGGAAGGATCTTGGCTCAGAAGGCCAGGAAGTAGAAACAGTAGGGGTGGAAATCAGAAATAACAATGGGCAGAAAACACTGGCGGCTGTAGTTTGTAGGCCCCCCGAACAGCAGCTACACTGTTGGACAAAGTATTAATCAAGACATAAGAGAAGCTTCCAACAAAGATAATGTAATAATCGTGGGGGACATTAAATTTCATATAGATTCGACAAATCATACTGGCAAAAGTAGTTTCGAAGAGGAGTTTATGGAATGCACTCAAGAGAGTTTCTAGAACAAGACGTCGTGGAACCAACCAGTGAAGAGGTTATTTGAATCTTGTCTTGTGTAATGAGATGGGAACTCGTCGACATGTTGGTAACATCATCCGAAAACACAGTTTCAGTTTCCACATAAACGCTGACGACACCAAGCTCTACTCACTACCTCTTCTCTCGACCCCTCCGCGGTGTCTAGATTGTCAGAGTGCTTTTCCGACATCCAGTGCTGGTTGAGCAAAAATTTTCTCCAATTATGTATTAAGTAAGCCTTTGTTTTCGGTCCACACCACAATCTCCGTTCCCTAGTCACTGACTCCAGACCTCTCCCTAAAAGCTGTCTGAGGTTGAACCACCCTGTTCGCAACCTTAACATAGAAACATAGAAACATAGAAGATAGGAGCAGGAGTAGGCCATTCGGCCCCTCGAGCCTGCTCCGGCATTCGATGAGATCATGGCTCATCATTCAAACTCAGTACCCTATACCTTCCTTCTCCCATATACCTGATACCTTTAGCTTTAAGAAATATATCTAACTCATTCTTGAATATATTTAATGACTTGGCCTCAACTGCCTTCTGTGGTAGAGAATTCCACAGGTTCACCACTCTCTGGGTGAAGAAATTCTTCCTAATTTCTGTTCTAAATGGTTTACCCCTTATCCTTAGATTATGATCCCTGGTTCTGGACTGTCCGACCATCGGGAACATTCTTCCTGCATCTAGTTTATCCAGACCTGTCACAATTTTATATGTTTCGATGAGATCCCCTCTCATTCTTCTATACTCCAGCGAGTATAAGCCCAATCGACCCAATCTCTCCTCATATGTCATTCCTGCCATTCAAGGTCTCAGCCTTGTGAATCTTCGCTGAAATCCTTCCATGGCAAGAACATCCTTCCTCAGATAAAGCGACTAAAACTGCACACAGTACTCAAGGTGTGGTCTCACCAAGGCCCTGTAGAACTGCAGCAGGACATCCCTGTTCCTATACTCAAACCCTTTCGCTATGAAGGCCAACATACCATTTGCCTTCTTCACCGCCTGCTGTACATGCATGCTTACCTTCAGCGACTGGTGCACAAGGACACCCAGTTCTCTTTGCACTTCCACTTCTCCCAATCTATTGCAATTCAGATAATAGTCTGCCTTTCTGTTTTTGACAGCAAAGTGGATAACCTCGCATTTATCCACGTTATATTGCATCTGCCACGCTTCTGCCCACTCACCCAACCTGTCCAAATCATCCTGGAGTTTATCAGTATCCTCCTCGGAGCACACACGCCCACATAGCTTTGTGTCATCTGCAAACTTGGAGATATTACATTTAGTTCCCTTATCCAGATCATGAAAGTATATTGTGAATAGCTGGGGTCCAAGGACCGAACACTGCGGTACCCCAATAGTCACTGCCTGCCACTCAGAAAAAGACCCATTAATTCCTACTCTCGGCTTTCTGTCCACCAACCAGTTCTCTATCCATGTCAATACCTTGCCCCCAATCCAATGTGCCTGAACTTTACACGCTAATCTATTATGTGGGACCTTATCGAAAGCCTTTTGAAAGTCCAAATACACCACGTCTACTGGTTCTCCCTTGTCTATTTTCCCAGCTACATCCTCAAAAAATTCCAGTAGATTAGTCAAGCACGATTTACCTTTTGTAAATCCATGTTGACTTTTTCCGATCCTGTCACTGTTTTTCACGTGCTCAGCTATTACATACTTTATAATGGACTCTAGCATTTTCTCCACTACCGATGACAGGTTTATCGGTCTGTAATTCCCCGTTTTCTCTCTACCACCGTTTTTGAATAGTGGGGTAACATTAGCTACCCTCCAATTCATGGGTACAGTTCCAGGTTCCATCGAATGTTCGAATATGATCAGCAATGCATCTACTATTTCTAGAGCCACTTCCTTAAGTACCCTAGGATGTAGATTATCAGGCCCTGGGGATTTATCTGTCTTCAATCCCGTCAATTTCCTTAACACCATTCCTTGCAAATACTGATTTCTTACAGTTCCTCCCTTTCATCAGACCCTATGTTCTCCAACATCTCTGGGAGGTTATTTGTGTTCTCCTTTGTGACGACAGAACCAAAATATGCATTTAATTGGTCTGCCATTTCTTTGTTCCCCATTATAACTTCCCCCGCTTCTGACTGCAAGGGACCTACACTTGATTTCACTAATCTTTTCTCTTCACATATCTATAAAAGCTCTTACAGTCAGTTTTTATGTTCCCTGTAAGCCTACTTTCATATTCGATGTTCCCCTTCTTAATTAATCCGTCTGCCCTCCTTTGTTGAATCCTAAACTGCTCCCAATCCTCAGGGTTACCGCTTTTTCTGGCCAATTTATATGCCCTCTCCTTGGATCTTATGCTATCCCTACATTTCTCTTCTTAGCCACGGTTGAATCACCCTTTTTGTTTTATTCTTATGCCACACTGCGATGAACAAATCCTGCAGTTCATCCATGCAGTCTTTGAATGTTTGCCATTGCCTATCCACCGTCAACCCTTTGAGTGACATTCCCCATTCAACCGTACCCAATTCGCGCCTCATGCGAATGCCATATCATTTGGTGTCATATTTGACACTGAAATGAGTTCCGACAACATATCCGCAGCATAACAAAGACCACTTATTTCCACCACCGAAACATCACCCGTCTCTGCCCTTGCCTCAGCTCATCTGCTGCTGAAACCCTCATCCTTTGCTACCTCTAGACTTGACTATTCAAATGCGCTCCTGGCTGGCCTCCCACATTCCACCCTACATAAACTTGAGGTCATCCAAAACTTAGCTGCCCTTGTCCTAACTCGCACCATTCCTGTTCACCCATCACCTCTGTGCTCGCTGACCTTTATTGGCTCTCTGTTATGCAGCGCCTCGATTTCCGAATTCTCATTCTTGTTTTCCAATCCCTCGGTGGCCTTTCTCTCCCTTAACTCTGTAATCTCCTTCAGCCCCACAACCCTTGGAGATACCTGCGCTCCTCTAATTCTGCCCTCTTGAACATCCCTGATTCTAATTGCTCAACTATTGGTGGTCGTGCCTTCTGTTGCCTAGGCCCTAAGCTCGGGGATTCCCTGCCTAAAACTTTCTGTCTCGCTACCTCTCTTTCCACACTCCTATAAACCTACCTCTTTGACCAAGCTGTTGATCACCTGCCCTAATTTGTACCTATGTCTTAAAATGCTCCGGTGAAGCGCTTTGGAACGTTTTACTACGTTGATGGCGCTATGTAAATACAAGTTGTTATGGTTGTTTAATTAATAATCTCATAGTAAGGGATCCTCTGGAGAACAGTGATCATAATATCATAGAATTTCACATTGAGTTCAAGAGTGACATATTTAAGCCCGAAGCACGAGTCGTACACTTAAATAAAGCCAATTACCAAGGCATGAGGGGCGAGTTAAATAAGCTTGATTGGGAAAATAGATTAAAAGATATGACGGTAGATAAGCAACGGTGAACTATTAAAGAAATATTTCATAATTCTCAACGAATACACATTTCATTGAGGTATAAAAACATCACGTGAAAAGAGATCCATCCAGGACTGACTAATGAGGATAAGGATAGTATTAGATTAAAAGCGGTTTATAACGTTGCCAAAAAGAGTAGTAAGCCTGAGGATTGGACGAGTTTTAAAAACCAGCAAAGGATGGCTAAAAATTGTTAAAGAGGAAGAAAATAGAAACAGATTGTAACAGTTTCTAAAAGTACATAAAAAGGAAGAGAGTAAGAAAGTAAGCTTGAGTCCCTTAGAGGCTGAGACTGTACAACTTATAATGGCAATCAGGAAATGGCTGAGAAGTTAAAAATATTTTGTATCTGTCTTCACCGTAAAAGACACAAAAACATACCAGAGATAGAGGGGAGCCAATCGTCTAATGAGAGTGAGGAACTTAAAATAATTAACATGAGTAAAGAAAAAGTACTGGATAAATTAATGGGACTAAAATCCGAAAATCCCCTGCACCTGATGGCGTATATCCTAGGGTTTTAAAGGAAGTGGCTGCAGAGATAGGGCTGACCTGAAACGTTAACTCTGTTTCTCTCTCCACAGATGCTGCCTGACCAGCTGAGTATTTCCGGCATTTTCTGTTTTTATTAAATGTTGGTGTTCAGAGGGATTTGGCAGTCATTGTACACGGAACAGAGGAAGTTAACATCCAGGTACAGCATGCAATTAGGAAGGCAAATGGTATGTTGGCATTTATTGGAAGGGGGTTTGGAGCACAACAGTAAGGAAGTCTGCTGCAACTGTACAGGGCTTTGGTGAGACTAAACCTGGAGTGCTGTGCACAGTTTTGGTCTCCGTATGTAAAGAAGGATATACTTTCTTTATAGGGGGTGCAAAGAAACTTCACTAGATTGATGAGAGGATTGTCCTATGAGGAGATATTCAGTAGATTGAGCCTATACTCTCTGGAATTTAGAAGAATGAGTGGTGATATCATTGAAACATACAAGATTCTGAGGGAGCTTGACAGAGTAGATGCTGAGAGGTTGCTTCCCCTGGCTAGTGTGCCTATAACTAGGGGTCATAGTCTCAGGATAAGGGGTCGGCCATTTAAGACTGAGAGGAGGAGAAATTTCTGCACTCAGAGGGTTGTCAATCTTCTGAATTCTCTTGCCCAGAGGGCTGTGGATGCTGAGTTATTGAGTATATTCAAGGCTGAGATCGATAGATTTCTGGACACAAATGGAATCAAACGATATGGAGATCGGGTGGGACAGTGGTTTTGAGATTGAAGATCAGCCATTATCTTATTGAATGGCGGAGCAGGCTCGAGGGGCCGTGTGTCCTACTCCTGCTCCTATTTCATATGTTCTCATGTTATCAAGCACTCCCAGCGAAAGAAAAACACGCGTTAGATGCCGTGTAAAGCTCCATCTACTTGGTCCGATACTGTGTTTCGGGGTCAGGTTCTGTGTGACTGCTGCGTATATTTTTCCTGTACTTGCTGATTGCTATGAAACAGTTACATGTGATTACATACAATTTGTCTATTATTAGATTTGTTTTTCAGTGTGGGGCACAAACCTTAGCAAGGAGATACTCACCTTGGAGAAAGTCCAGCGAGAAATAACCATAACCAGAGTGATAAGACGGATAAATGGACTGAGTGGAGAGACCGAATTAATTTGTACTAAAATGTGTGGAAATGAGATTGCGTGTCGGTTTGATAGAAATGGTAGACTAATTAAGGAAGTCACAGATAGCATAACACAACACTTCTATCTAGTAGGTGAATCTTGAACTACGGGGCATCATGTTAGAATTCCAGGTACAGCCAGTTTATAGCGTTTTCCCAGAATGGATGCGAGGTTGTACAGCACACGTTTTCAGAAAGCCAAAATCAACGGAGGCAAGGCAAATGGGGCTGAGTACTTGCTGGGGAAATATTGTTTGTGGGGAATTAACAGTCTACCTCCTGTAGTGTTAGATAGGGGAGTTAAGACCAGGTGTGGTCTTCGGGTGAAGCAGGGTTAGAGGGCGGGGTTAATCGGACCAGGGTGGACAGATGATGTCCAGGTCCCATTTTAAAGTGACATATTCTGCCGTTTTTATACATGCCACTGTAATTGTACATTATTACAACATGATCTCCCGCGGTGTTGCACATGGGGAGTCGAAGCCAAGTAGCAACATGTTCTACAGTTTGGGAATCAGCGACATAAAGTTGGTTGGAGCAGCGGAATCTCTCTAAATTATGAGCTGCTGAGTCGGGAAAAGCAAACCTGGGGCGCTACAGTGCTACCCCCGTCGGATGGGCAGAAATGCACCGTGACCTATTCAAAAGTTCATAAGAAGAGATATGGGATGCGTGGGGCGGGGGCGCGCTTTTCCCCGGATACCTTAGGCGCTAAAGAGCCTCCAAGGTGGCCAGACTGCGATCTTAAGCTGGACCGACGGTTTAGCCCACGTTTAGTGCAAGACGCCATCTTGGTCAAGGAGTTGAAGCTTGCGCTGGGAACGGCCGCCGGAGGGTCATTAAGCAGCTATTTGTCACGTAACTTGCCTGCTAGCGTTCATTAACGAGGCTGCACGGCATTCTGGTGTCCGGCGCTTGATCTGACGCTCTCTCCTAACAGCGACCAGCTGATTGGGAGTAAACGAGACGTTGCTGAAGATTTGGAACGCTATTTAAAGGGACATCGCCTTTTACTGTCCACTTGCTGCTGGAGTTTTGAAGAGGACTTTTGAAGCACATCGGGAGACTTTCTAGGAAACTTCGTCAAGACTTCACCAACACTCCATCAACATTGATTCTGGAAATTTTCAGAGAACTTCTCTTAAAAAGAGTGAGTGCTGAGCTACTCTACCTTATTGGACACCTTCCAGGAGTCACCAGGAAAAAGGAACGGGATCGGATCGGAACAGCCGCCCGTTATATGCAGCGCCTGATATTTGCTCTAATTTCAGTCAATGGAGCTGAATATCAGGCGCTGCGTATAACGGGCGGCCGATCCCAGACCGCCCGTTCTGCGTCACCGCCCGAGACAAATTGCTGGACCCATTCACCCTATCAATGCCTTTAATCACCTTTAATATCCTAATTAGATAACCCCTTAATATTCTATACTAAAGAGAATATAAGACTAGGCCATGCAACCGGTCCTCATAATTTAACACTTTTAGCCCAGGTAACATTCTGTTGAATCTGCGCTGCTCCCCCTCCAAGGACATTGTTCCCGTCCTAAGGTTCGTTGCCCAGAGCTGACTGCAGTGCTCCAGATGCGGTCTGACCAGGGCTCTCCACAGCTGGAAAAGAACTTCCACCCTTTCAATTACAGCCCCTTTGATATAAAGCCCGCCAATCCATTAACCTTTTAATTATGTTTTGTACCTGGCAAGAGCTTTTAGTGCTTTCTGAATTTGGACACCTAAATCACTCTGTTCATCCACAGTTCTCAGCTTCTCACATTTTATAAAATAATCTGATCCATCTTTCTGAGGGCCAAAGTGGATGACGTCACACTTCCCTACCTTGAACACCAGCTGACACAGTTTTGCCCATTTACCTTATCTCTGAATGTCCCTTTGCAACTTGCTGCTCCCACCTACACTATTTACTGTGCCACCTAACTTGGTGTCTTCAACAACCTTGGATATACGGATCTCTATTCTTTCATCTCAGTCATTTCTGAGTGGACTGAAAAGCCCCTGTACTGATCTCTTGGGGCACCACAAGCCACATCCTGCCAAACTGTCAACACACGCAGTATCCCTGCACTCTGTCTCCTACTTCTGAGCCAATCCCTGCCGATGTCAATAGGTTGCCTCCAATTCCATGCACGCTCATTTTTGCTAACAGTCCCTTATATGGAACCTTGTCCAATGCCTTCTGGACGTCCATATAAATAACCTGCTTAGACTCTCCGTTATCAACCACGTCCATTCCATCTTAATTAAAATCAATTGGTTGGAACAAATCCACGGGGGCTCTCTCTAACCAGTTCATAATTGTCTAAGTGCTCAAACACTCTGTCCCTAATAACAGATTATAATCACTTCTCCACAACAGAACTTAGACTAATAGGCCTATCATTTCCGATTTTGTCTCCGCTACCATTCTTAAAAAATGAAGTGACGTGGGCAATTTTCCAAACCATGGGCACTTCCTGAGTCAAGAGAGTTTTGGAAGAAGATGGCTGGAACATTTACAATTTTCTCAAATACTTCTTTTAATATCCTGTGGTGGAAACCATCAAGAACTGAAGATTTGTCTATCTTTAGTATCCTTATTATCTCAATGATCACATTATGCTTTTATTAAATCTAGTGATGAATTCGAATTAATTAAAATCTTAAACCCTTAGCATTTATAACCCGTAAAGGTTGGCAGAATAGTCTGAAAAAAAACGAACAACCCAGAGTAACCTTTTATGTGTTTGCGTTTCTAAAACTGTTACCCGTCCATCTTCAATGACATGAAGCCAACATTGATTCAAAAATGAATTCATTGCACAGCATTGTTGGCACCTATTGTTAGCGGCCCGCATTGCTCCACCTATTGAGCTATTTACATCCACACAGGGCAACGACCACGGATCCCAGCCTATTGTTAGCGGCCCGCATTGCACGGCCTATTGAACTATTGACATCCACACAGAGCAACGACCACGGATCCCAGAGAATTTCAGGCCAGTGAGCCTAACATCAGTGGTTGGGAAATTATTGGAAAACATTCTGATTGACAGAAGCAGTCTACACTTGGAGAGGCAAGGATTAATCAAGGTTATTCAGCATGGCTTTGTCAGGGGGCGATCATGTCTGACCAATTTGATTGCATTTTTGGAGGGGGCGACTAGGTGTGTGGATGAGGGTAGTGCAGTTGATGTAGTCTGCATGGACTTCAGTAAGGCTTTTGACAAAGTCCCGTTTGGGAGACTGATCAAGAAGGTAAGAGCCCATGGGATCCAGGGCAACTTGGCACATTGGATCCAAAATTGGCTTAGTGGCAGGAGGCAGAGGGTGATGGTGGAAGTTTGTTTTGTGACTGGAAGCCTGTGTCTAGTGGTGTACCGCGGGGATCGGTGCTGGGTACTTTGCTGTTTGTAGTGCACATTAATGATTTAGATATGAATGCAGGAGGTATGATCAGTAAGTTTTCAGATGACACGAAAATTGGTGGTGTGGTAAGCAGCGAGTAGGGAAGCCTCAGGCTACAGGACGATATAGATGGGTTGGTTAGACGGGCAGAACAGTGGCGAATGGAATTTAACCCTGAAAAGTATGAAGTGATGCATTTTGGGAGGACTAACAAGGCAAGGGGATACACAATGAATGGTAGGACCCTAAGAAGGACAGAGGATCAGAGGGACCTTGGTGTGCATGTACTTAGATCCCTGAAGGCAGCAGGATAGTTGGATAAGGTAGTTAAAAAGACATATGGGATACTTGTCTTCATTAGCCGAGGCATTGATTATAAGAGCAGGGAGGTTATGGTGGAGCTGTACAAAACGCTAGTAAGGCCACAGCTGGAATACTGTGTGCAGTTCTTGTCGCCACACTATAGGAAGGATGTGATTGGATTGGAGAGGGTGCAGAGGAGATTCACAGGGATGTTACCTGGGCTGCAGCGCTTCAGCTATGAAGAGAGACTGGACAAGCTGGGGTTGTTTTCCTTAGAGCAGAGAAGGCTCAGAGGGCACATGATTGAGGTGTACAAAATTATGAGGGGCATAGATAGGGTAGATAGAAAGGAAATCTTTCCCTTAGTAGAGGGGTAAATAAGCAAGGGGCATAGTTTCAAGGTAAGTGGCAGGAGGTTTAGAGGGGATTTGAGGAAAATCAGAGGGTGGTTGAAATCTGGAACTCATTGCTTGAAAGTTTGGTAGAGGCAGGAACCCTCACAACATTCAAGGAGCATTTAGATGATCACTTGAAACGCCATAGCATACAAGGCTACGGACCAATGCTGGAAAATGGGATAGGATAGACAGGGTTTGATGACCGGCGCGGACACGATGGGCCGAAGGGCCTCTTTCTGTGCTGTATAAATCCATGACTCTATAACTTTCGGACGGTAAATGGTCAGCTGGGTGCTTGCTGTAATCGAGATCTCAGGATTTTCTCTGCGGCATTTTATGGGCACAGTTCATGTAGATGGAGCGCCATCAACATAAGAACGAAGAAAGCACAAGCAGATTGCATAAACTATCAATGGGATGGTTTTATCTTTGTCTTGTTTTTTAACATTTTAAAATGTTGGTAAACTGTTTAGTGCAATATCTGTGCAGCTGCTCATTTTATATCAAGTTGACGCACAAAGTATAAAATATTGCAAATAGATGTAAAAAGAAAGATAGACTTCCATTTTCACGGCCAACGATCGTCCCAAAGCGCTTTGCAGCCAATGAAGTACATTTTGAAGAATAATCACTGTTGCAATGTAGCAAAGGCGGCAGCCAATTTCCGCACAGCAAGCTCCCACAAACAGCAATGTGATAATGAGCAGATAATCTGTTTTTTTGTTGATGTTGGTTGAGGGAAAATTATTGGCCAGGACAGCGGAGAGACCTCCCCATGCTTCTTCCAAATAGTGACATGGTATCTATCTGAGAGCAGACTGGACCTTGGTTTAACATGTCATCTGAAAGAAGTCACCTCTGACATTGCTGTACTCCCTCAGTACTGCACATCTGACAGAGCAGCGCTTCCTCAGTACTGCCCCTCTGACAGTGCAGCGCTCCCCCAGTACTGCCCCTCTGACATTGCAGCGCTCCCTCAGTACTGCCCCTCTGACAGTGCAGCACTCCCTCAATACTGCCCCTCTGACAGTGCAGCGCTCCTCCAGTACTGCCCCTCTGACAGTGCAGCGCTCCCTCAGCACTGCCCCTCTGACAATGCAGCGCTCCCTCAGTACTGCCCATCTGACAATGCAGCGCTCCTTCAGTACTGCCCCTCCGACAGTGCAGCGCTCCCTCAGTACTGCCCCTCTGACAGTGCAGCGCTCCCTCAATACTGCCCCTCTCACAGTGCAGCACTCCCTCAGTAATGCCACTCCGACAGTGCAGCTCTATCTCAGTACTGAACCTTCGACAATGCAACATTCCTTGAGTATTGCCCCTCCGACTGTGCAGCAATCCCTCAGTAATGCCCCTCCGACAGTGCAGCACTCCCTCAGTACTGACTCCAGAAATGCCGCGCTCCCTCAATACTGCCGCTACGACATTGCAGCACTCCCCCAGTACTGAACCTCCGACAGTGCAGCGCTCTCTCGTTACTGCCCCTCCGACGTTGCCACACTCCCTAGTACTGTCCCTCCGACAGCGTAGTGCGCCCTCAGTACTGACCCTCCGACAGTGCAGCACGCCCTCAGTACTGCACCTCCGACTGTTTAGTTCTCCCTCAGTACTGACAGTCGAATAGTATAGTGCTCCCTCAGTGCTGCCCCTCCGACAATGCAACGCTCCTTCAGTACTGCCCGCCCGACTGTGCAGCACCCCCTTAGCATTTCCCCTCCGACTGTGCAGCGCTCTCTCAGTACTAACCCTCCAACAGTGCAGTTCCCCCTTAGTGCTGCCCCTCCAACAGTGCAGCGCTGTCTCAGTATTGCCCCTCCGACAGTGCAGCTCTCCCTCAATATTGACCCTTCGACCGTGCAACGCTGCTTCAGTACTGCCCCTCCGACAGTGCAGCACTCCCTCAGTATTGAACCTCCGACAGTGTTGAGCTCCCTGAGTACTGACCCTCTGACAGTGCAGCAATCTCTCAGTAATGCACCTCTGACAGTGCAGTGATCTGTAAATACGACCTCTCCGACACTGCAGCTCTCCCTCAGTGCTGAACATCCGACAGTGCAGCATTCCCTCAGTACTGCCCTCCGACAGTGCCACACTCCCTCAGTACTGCGCCTCCGACTGAGTAGTGCTCCCTCAGTACTGACCCTCGGACAGTGCAGTGCTCCCTCAGTACTGCCCCACCGACAGTGCAACGCTGCTTCAGTACTGCCCCTCCAACTGTGCAGCACTCCCTTAGTATTGCCCCTCCGACTGTGCAGTGCTCCCTCAGAACTGACCCTCCGACTGTGCAGTTCCCCCTCATTGCTGCCCCTTCGACAGTGCAGCTGTCCCTCAGTACTGCCCCTCCGACAGTACAGCACTCCCTCAGTGATGCCCCTCCGACAGTGCAGCGCTCCCTCAGTACTGCCCCTCCGACATTGCAGCACACCCTCAGTACTGCCCCTCCGACAGTGCAGCACTCCCTCAGTACTGCCCCTCCGACAGTGCAGCGCTCCCTCAGTACTGACCCTCCGACAGTGCAGCACTCCCTCAGTACTGCCCCTCCGACAGTGCAGCACTCCCTCAATACTGCCCCTCTGAGAGTGCAGCATTCCCTCAGTACTGCCACTCCGACAGGGCAGCACTCCCTCAGTACTGCCCCTCCGACAGTGCAGCACTCCCTCAGTACTGTAGCTTTGACAGTGCAGCACTCTCTCAGTACTGACCCTCCGACAGTTCACTGCCCCTCCGACAGTGCAGCGCTCCCTCTGTAAGAAGAGACATTTTAATGGGGCTTAAGGAAATGGCAAAGAAAGTAAACACATATTTTGTGTCTGCCTTCACGGAAGAAGCCACAAAAAACTTTCCGGGAAATTGTAAACAACCAAGGGTCTAGCGAGAAGGAGGAACTGAAAGTTATTAGTATTAGTAAAAAAGTAGTACTGGATAAATTAATGGGAATGAAAGCCAATAAATTTCCTGGACTTGATGGCCGAGGACCTATTGTACCAAAAGTGTTGTCTATAGAGATATTGAATGCATTGGTTGTCATATTCCAAATTTCCTTTGATTCTAGAACGGTTCCCGCGGATTGAAAGATAGCAAATGTAAACCCACTATTTAAGAAAGGAGGGAGAGAGAAAACAGGGAACCAAAGACCAGTTAGCCGGACATCAGTAGTAGGGAAAATGCTAGATTGTATTATTAAGGACGTGGTAACAGGTCACAATTTAAGGATAAGGGATAAGCCATTCAGGACAGAAATGAGGAGGAATTTCTTCACCCAGAGAGTGGTGAACCTGTGGAATTCTCTGCCAGAAATAGATTCAAGAAGGAGTTGGATATATTTCTTACGGTTAAAGGGATCAAGCGATATGGGGAGAAAGCAGGGACTGGGTACTGAATTTGCATGATCAGCCATGATCGCATTGAATGGCGGAGCAGGATAGAGGGGCCGAATGGCCTACTCCTGCTCCTATCTTCTATGATTCTATGATTCTATAATTATAGGATTAGGCAGAGTCAACACGGATTTATGAAAGGGAAATCGTATTTGACAAATCTGTTACTGTTTTTAGAGTTTGCATCTAGCAGAATAGATAAGTGGAAAGCACTGGATGTGGTGTATTTGGATTTTCAGAAGACATTCGATACGATGCCATACAAGAGGTTATTAAACAAAATTAGGGCTCCTGGGATTGGGGGTAATATACTAACATGGATTGCGGCTCGGTTAACGGATAGAAAACAGAGAGTAGGAATAAACGGGTCATTTTAGGGTTGGCAGGCTGTAATTAGTGGGATACCGCAAGAATCAGCGCTTGGGCCTCAGCTATTCACAATCTACAGCAATGATTTGGATGAGGGGACCAAATGTAATATATCCAAGTTTGCTGATGATACTAAGCTGGATGGGAATATAAATTGTGAGGAGTATGCAAGGAGGCTTCAAGGGGATATAGACAGACTAAGTGAGTGAGCAAGAACATGACAAATGGAATATAATTTGGAGAAATGTGAAGTTATCCAATTTGGTCGGAAAATTAGAAAAGCAGAGGATTCTTTCAATGGTGAGAGATTGTGAAATGTTGGTGTTCAGAGGGACCCGGGTGTCCTTGTACACGAATCACTGAAAGGTAACATGCAGGTATAGCAAGCAATAAGGAAAGCAAATTGAATGTTGACCTTTATTATAAGTGGATTTGAGTATAAGAGTAAAGACGTCTTACTGCAATTATATAGGGCCCTGGTGAGACCACACCTGGAGTATTGTGTACAGTTTTGGTATCCTTACCTAAGGAAGGATATACTTGCCATCGAGGGAGTGCAACGAAAGTTCACCAGACTGGTTCCTTCTTGGGGGGATTTTCCTATTGGGACAGATTGAGTAGACTAGGCCTGTATTCTCTAGAGTTTAGAAGAATGAGAGGTGATATCATTGAAACATACACAATTCTTACAGGGCTTGACAGGTTAGATGCAGGGAGAAAGTTTCCACTGGCTGGGGCGTCTAGAACCAGGAGTCACACTCTCAGAATAAGGGGTCGGCCATTTAGGACTGCTATGAGGAACAATTTCTTCACTCAGAGGGTGATGAATCTTTGGAATTCTCTACCCCAGCGGGTTGTGGAGGCTGAGCCGTTGAGTATATTCAAGACAGAAATCGATAGATTTTTGAATATTAATGGGATCAAGGGATATGGGGATAGTGCAGGAAGTGGAGATGAGGTAGAAGATCAGCCATGATCACATTGAATGGCGGAGCAGGCTCGGTGGCCAAATGGCCTACTCCTGCTCCTATTTCTTATGTTCTTATGTTCTAAGGTCCCTCCGAAGGTGCAGCGCTCCCTCAGTACTGCCCATCCGACAGTGCAGCACTTCCCCAGTACTGCAGCGCTGCATCAGTACTGCACTGGAGTGTCAGCCTAGATTGTGCTGTAAAATAACACTGAATTAATAAATGTTGCAGGAATACTTTATAAATTATGTTTAGTATTTCAGGTGCCATGTGGACAGTTTTCATTTCTTCTCGTTGTGTTACATTATTTTAGCAATTAGAGTAATGGGAAATTTCACCACAGTCTTCAACTCCTCTCTGAATTTAGTCTGCGTCACGGCATAAATACAGGTGTTTGTGCAAGAACTCAACAGTTGAAGCATGAATCCAATTTCTTGTAGGATATCCGAAGTGCCAACTGTTGCGTTATTATCGATTGTACTAATTCGCAAGTATATGGAATTCACCAAAAACATTACCCATAACAGGATAAAATTCCCCGATATAACAAACAGTAACATTATGGACTTCTTTCGCTTCTCCATCTCTGGGTCACTGGGAATCTCCCCACTGCTGTGGGCCCGGAGTCTCCTGCGGACTCTGCTCGAAACCAAAATGTGTCTGACGGTTAAAGCATTGAGCAGCAGAATCAAAACAAATGGAACAAATGGGGTTAAAATGTATTGAAGGGATTCTAATGCTCCCCATACGTGTGAAAGCAAAAAACTGTCTCTTACATAACAGAACCAGGGAATGTTAAAAAGTAAATATTCACTTGTGTACATAAAGTACCAGAAAGTGTTCTTTACACAGAACAGCACAGTCACTGTTCCTAGAACGACAGTCGCCGTTTTCTCGGTGCAATATTTTATTTTCAGCTTCTGGCAACAAACGGCCACAAATCGATCAAATGTGAAAGTGACTGTGAACCAGACAGAACAGTCTGTGACTGCGTACAGCAGGACGGCGTGGATATTACACACTTTAATGTTCCGTACAAAGAGGAATTTTGCAGCGTGAGCGATGGGAATCTGTCTTAGTATCACGTCAATGATAATGACCAGTAGATCCGCCGCTGCCATGGACACCAGGTAACGGGTGACACATTTAGAGAGACCGCACCTTCCCCGAGACAGGATCACAATCGTCACTAAGTTCACTGTAAGAAAGGTTGCAAAACAGAAATTATGCATCAGGCTCCAACAGAAGCAGCAACCCGGTGGAGTTCGGTCTGAAATTAGAAGCTTTGTTACTACATCCATTTATAGAGGCTAATTTTTGATGGAGACTAACTTTCTGATGGAGACAGTGTTTACAGTAAAAGCAGCAACAAGTTGTCAAATCAATAACTCAACAGGAAAAAACTAAACACAATAAATAACAGGATCAGCAGCAATCTATCAGAAAAACCATTTCTGTGATGGAAGATTACTGGTGGACACCTTGTTGTAGCTGAAGGCAAACATCAACTGCAGTTCCCAATGCCTGGGAATTAAACATACCAGGTTATTTAACGATCAGGAAGGACAGGCAGGAAGGAAGGGGAGGTGGGGTGGCTATGTTAATAAAGGAAGGAATCACTGTAATACAGAGAAATGATATTGGGTCAAAAGATCAGGATAATGAAACAGTTTGGGTGGAGATAGGGAATAATAAGGGGAAAAAAACACGAGTGGGCGTAGTCTATAGGCCTCCGAACAGTTGCAACTCTGTTGGACGGAGTATCAATCGGGAAATAGTTGAGGCTTGTAATAAGGGAACATCTATAATTATGGGGGATTTTAACTATCATATTAATTGGACAAATCAAATTGGGCAGGGCTGCCTTGACGATGAGTTCATTGAGTGTATTAGGGATGGGTTTCTTGAGCAGTATGTAACTGAACCGACCAGGGGGCAACCAACCTTAGATCTGGTCCTGTGTAACGAGACAGGATCAATTAAAAATGTACTAGTAAAGGATCCCCTTGGATTGAGTGACCATAACATGGTTGAATTCCATATTCAATTAGAGGGTGAGAAGGGTGGATCTCAAACAAGCGTGCTAAGTTTGAATAAAGGAGACTATGATGGTATGCGAGCAGAATTGAGTAGAGTTGATTGGGAAAATAGATTAAAAGGTAAGACGATACATGATCAGTGGTGTACATTTAAGGAGTTATTTTACAACTTCCAAAAAATATATATTCCACTGAGAAGAAAAGGGTGTAAAAGAAAAGACAGTCATCCGTGGCTAAGTAAAGAAATTAAGGATAGTATTCGACTAAAAACAAGGACTTATAAGGTAGCCAAATCTAGCGGGAGGATAGACGATTGGGAAAACTTTAAAAGACTGCAAAAAATAACAAAAATATTGATTAAGAAAGGGAAGATAGATTATGAAAGTAAATTAGCAAAAAATATAAAAACACATAGTAAGAGTTTTTTACAGTTATATAAAAAGAAAAAGGGTGGCTAAGGTAAATGTTGGTTCCTTAGAGGATGAGACCGGGAAATTAATGGTGGGAAATATGGAGATGGCAAATACACTGAATGAATATTTTGTATCAGTCTTTACAGTAGAGGACACTAAGAATATTCCAACACTGAACAAACAGGGGGCTATAGGGGGGGGGGGATGGAGCTAAACACGATCAAAATCACTAAGGAAGTGGTACTCGGTAAAATAATGGGACTCAAGGCGGATAATTCACCTGGACCTGATGGCTTACATCCTAGAGTCTTGAGGGAAGTGGCGGTAGGGATTGTGGATGCATTGGTAATAATTTTCCAAAACTCCCTGGTCTCAGCAAAGATCCCGGGAGACTGGAAAACTGCTAATGTAACACCCTTCTTTAAAAAGGGCAGTAGACAGAAGGCTGGAAACTATAGACCGGTTAGCCTAACATCTGTGGTCGGTAACATTTTGGAGTCCATTATTAAGGAGACAGTAACGGGACATTTGGATAATCATAATTTAATATGACACAGTCAGCATGGTTTTATGAAGGGGAAGTCATGTTTGACGAATTTGCTGGAGTTCTTTGAGGAAGTAACACACAGGGTGGATAAAGGGGAACCAGTGGATGTGTTGTATTTAGACTTCCAAAAGGCATTTGACAAGGTGCAACACAAAATATTATTGTGTAAGATAAAAAATCACGGGATTGGGGGTAATATTCTGGCATGGATAGAGGATTGACTATCTAACAGAAGGCAGAGAGTTGGGATAAATGGTTCATTCTCAGACTGGCAATCAGTAACTAGTGGTGTTCCACAGGGGTCAGTGCTGGGTCCCCAACTCTTTACAATCTATATTAACGATTTGGAGGAGGGGACCAAGTGTAACATAGATACATAGATACATAGAAGATAGGAGCAGGAGTAGGCCATCCGGCCCTTCGAGCCTGCTCCGCCATTTAATGAGATCATGGCTGATCCTCCAATTCAGTATCCCGTCCCCGCCTTCTCTCCGTAACCCTTAACCCCTTTTGCCTGTAGAAATATATCTAATTCCCTCTTAAATATATTTAATGAGCTGGCGTACACTGCCCTCTGTGGCAATGAGTTCCACAGTTTCACCACCCTCTGAGTGAAGAAATTCCCCCTCATTTCTGTCCTAAATGGTTTAGCCCTTATCCTTAAATTATGTCCTCTAGTTCTGTTCTCACCCGCCAAGGGAAACATTCCTTCTGCATCTAGTCTGTCTAGACCTGTCAGAATTTTATACACTTCTATGAGGTCCCCTCTCAATCTTCTAAACTCCAGTGTGTACATCCCTAAACTACATAGTCTCTCCTCATAGGTCAATCCCGCCATTCCTGGTATCAGCCTGGTGAATCGCCGCTGCACCCCCTCCATGGCAAGAACATCTTTCCTCAGATGAGGCGACCAAAACTGTACACAGTACTCGAGGTGTGGTCTCACCAGTGCCCTGTACAGCTGCAGCAAGGTATCCCTGTTCCTGTATTCCAACCCTTTTGCTATGAAGGCCAGCATACCGTTTGCCTTCTTGACCGCCTGTTGCACCTGCATGCTCGCCTTCAGTGACTGGTGTACAAGAACACCCAGGTCTCTCTGTACTTCCCCCTCTCCAAATTTATTGCCATTTAAATAATAATTTGCCCTCCCGTTCCTGCACCCAAGGTGGATAACTTCGCACTTGTCCACATTATAGTGCATCTGCCATTTATCCGCCCAATCACCCAGTCTGTCCAAATCGCTCTGGAGCTTCCTGGTCTCCTCCTCTGAGCCCACCCCCCCTCCTAGTTTAGTGTCGTCTGCAAATTTGGAAATGCTGCATCCGACTCCCTGATCCAGGTCATTAATGTAAATTGTGAACAGCTGGGGACCCAGGACAGATCCCTGTGGTACCCCACTTGTTACTGCCTGCCATTCAGAAAATGAGCCGTTTATTCCAACTCTCTGTTTTCTATCTGACAGCCAGTTCTCTATCCACATCAATACTTTCCCCTTTATCCCATGAGCTTCAATTTTCCATGCTAATCTTTTATGTGGGACCTTATCGAAGGCCTTTTGGAAGTCCAGGTACACCACATCTACTGGCTCTCCCCCATCTATTTTACCAGTTACTCCCTCAAAAAATTCCAATAGATTAGTCAAGCACGATTTACCCTTTGTAAATCCATGTTGACTCTGTCCTATCCTGTCCCCATTTGCTAAGTGCTCCGCTATTTCATCCTTAATGATGGACTTCAGCATTTTGCCCACAACTGATGTAAGGCTTACAGGTCTGTAATTACCTGCTTTTTCCCTACCCCCCTTTTTGAATAGTGGGGTAACGTTAGCTACCCTCCAATCCATGGGCACTGTTCCCGAGTCTAATGAATTCTGAAAAATCATACTTAGTGCATCCGCTATCTCTAGGGCCACCTCCTTCAGTACCCTAGGATGCATGTTATCAGGCCCTGGGGATTTGTCCGCCTTCAATCCCTTTAGCTTCCTTAACACCATATCCTTAGAGATATTGATTTGCGTCAGTTCCTCCTTTGCCAATGTCCCTATTTTTCCCGATATCCCAGGGAGGTTTTTTGTGTCTTCCTTCGTAAAGACTGACCCAAAGTATGCATTTAGTTGGTCTGCCATTTCCTTATTTCCCGTTATATATTCCCCCGTATCTGACAGCAATGGACCAACTTTGGTTTTCACCAGTCTTTTCCTCTTGATATACTTATAAAAGCTTTTGGAGTTAGTTTTTATATTTTCCGCCAGCTTGCTTTCGTAAGCTATTTTGCCCCTCTTGATTAAGCCCTTTGTCCTCCTTTGCTCTATCTTAAACTGTTCCCAATCTTCCGCTCTGGCGCTTTTTTTGGCTATTTTATACGCCCTATCTTTGGATTTTATGCTGTCTCTAATTTCCCCTGTTATCCACGGTTGAGTCACCTTTTTAGATTTCCTTTTATGCCAGATTGGTATAAACAATTTTTGCAATTTTGTCATTCTATTTTTAAATGCTTGCCATTGTTTATCTACCTCCAGTCCTCCCAGGAACGTTGTCCAATCAGACCTACTCAGTTCCCGTCTAATGGCATCATAATTCCCCTTGTTTAAATTCAGGACCTTAGTCTCTGAGTCAATTTCTTCGCTCTCCATTTCGAGTGAGAAATCGATCATGTTATGATCGCTCTGACCCAAGGGTCCCCGTACAACAAGATTACTAATTAGTCCCTTCTCATTGCACAGTACCCAGTCCAATATAGCCTGTTCCCGAGTTGGTTCCTCGACATATTGATCCAGATAACCATCCCTTAAACACTCAAGGAATTCCTCCTCCTCATTATTTTTACTGATTAGGCTAGTCCAATCTATATGTAAGTTAAAGTCACCTATGATGACAGCTGTGCTCTTATTGCACGCTTCTCTAATTTCCCTCGTGATGCCCTCCCCAACCTCTATTTTACTATTTGGAGGCCTATATACCACTCCTATTAATGTTTTTCGCCCCTCGCTATTTCTTAGCTCCACCCATATACATTCTGTATTAACTGAGTTAATATCCTTCCTTTCAATTGCATTTATCCCCTCTTTTACCAGCAATGCTACCCCTCCTCCCTTTCTTTTTTGTCGATCCTTCCTAAATACTGAATACCCCTGTATGTTAAGCTCCCAGCCCTGCTCACCCTGCAACCATGTTTCCGTAATCCCAATTAGATCATAATTATTAACCTCTATTTCCACAGCTAATTCATCTACCTTGTTCCTGATGCTTCTCGCATTAAGGTATAAAACCCTCAGGCTTTTTTTATGCTCACATTTTTTATGAATTAGTTTGGCCCTTTGTTTTTTGTTCCTCACCCTTTTACCATTTATTTCTGTCTGCCTTTCACTTTCCTCTATTTCACTACATAAGTTTCTAGCCCCCTGCCATACTAGTTTAAATGCTCCCGAACTGCTTTATCAAAAATTACCCCGAGAACATCAGTTCCATCTTTGCACAGGTGTAGACCGTCCCTTTTGTATAGGTCACACCTACCACAAAACTGGTTCCAATGTCTCAAAAATTTAAAACCCTCCCTCATACACCACTGCTCAAGCCACGTATTTAGCCTAACTATCCTGTTCTCTGTACTCTTACTAGCACGTGGCACTGGTAGTAATCCAGAGATTGCACAGTACCCAGTCAAAGTTTGACATATCAAAGTTTGCAGATGATACTAAGATGGGCGGGAAAGTAGTGAGTGAGGAGGACATAAAATATCTGCAAGGGGACATAGACAGTCTAAGTAAGTGGGCAGAGATTTTGCAGATGTAATACAATACTGGAAAATGTGAGGTTATGCACTTTGGCAGGAAAAACAGTAGAGCAAGTTATTAACTAAATGGCAAGAAACTGGAAACTACTGAAGTACAAAGGGATCTGGGGGTCCTAGGGCACGAAACTCAACAGGTTTGTATGCAGGTGCAGCAAGTGATTAAGAAGGCCAATGGAATGTTGGCTTTCATTGCTAGGGGGATAGAATATAAAAATAGGGAGGTATTGCTTCAGTTGTACAAGGTATTGGTGAGACCGCACCTGGAATACTGCATACAGTTTTGGTGTGCATACTTAAGAAAATACATACTTGCTCT
>JASTWF010001635.1:0-62500 GCA_030390025.1 Squalus acanthias | reverse complement strand
GATAGCCAAGTTCCGCACTCATGAAGACGGTCTCAACCGGGATCTTGGGTTTATGTCACGATACATGACGTGATCCGGACTCGAGTCGTCGTTGGCTTGTTCACAGATGTGATTCCCAGTAAAAAAGTAAAAATTTTAAAGCTTATCGTTTTACATACAGACGGCAGCTTTTGACACGTTAGACCCCCTGCGACTCCACCTCATTGTCTCAGTTGTATCTTGCTATGTCTTTGATGTGGTACCTTCCTGGCTGACCTGATTAACTTTATCACACCTCGGCAGATAAACAGTCAGGATGATTTAATTTAGTTGTCTGCAATTGTAAGGTACACATGCATTGTTCTCTATCTATATATGCTTTGGCGATTCTGTATCTCTTTACTTCACCCGACGAAGGAGCAATCGATAGCTCCGAAAGCTTGTGATTTCAAATAAAACTGTTGGACTATAACCTGGTGTTGTGCGACCTCTCTATTTATAAAGCCCAGGATGCCATATGCTTTATTAACTGCTTTGTTAACCTCTTTCACTCTCTTTCTCTCTCACTCACTTTCTCTCTGTCTCTCACTTTCTTTCAGGTCTCTCTCATTCTCTCTCTCTCATGATCTAAACCCAAACTAACTCCTTCTTAGGGCCGAGAGCCAGTGTCCCAGTGATTCCCCTATTAAAATCCCATAACTGATTTAAACAGGAGTGTGAGTGTGCCACTGACCTGTGGTATTTTTCAACATGAAAGATGTGGATTTGTCGGGAATACCGCACACATTCCGGACCGACACCAGGCAGCTGAAGTTTGCGTAATCCCGAGGTCTCAAATCCTTCAGTTTCAGAACTTTCGTTTCACCCTGTCGGGAAAGCACAGCGTTTAGTTGCTGCCACGATTCTGAGATCTCCCATCAGAGAGGCCGCAGAACATCAGGGGATCCACTGGATTCCATATGAAGTATCGCAACTAAATTAATTGGCACGAATCACAAAGTTAACATGCAGCTCCAGCAAGCAATGAGGAAAGCAAATGGTATGTTGGCCTTTATTACAAGAGGATTTGAGAATAAGAGTAAAGACGTCTTACTACAATTATATAGGGCCCTGGTGAGACCACACCTGGAGTATTGTGTACAGTTTTGGTCTCCTTACCTAAGGAAGGATAATCTTGCCATAGAGGGAGTGCAACGAAGGTTCACCAGACTGGTTCCTGGGATGGGGGATTGTCCTATGAGGACAGATTGAGTAGACTAGGCCTACATTCTCTAGAGTTTAGAAGACTGAGAGGTGATCTCATTGAAACATACAAAATTCTTACAGGGCTTGACAGGGTAGATGCAGGGAGGATGTTTCCCCTGGCTGGGGAGTTTAGAACCAGGGGTCACAGTCTCAGAGTATGGTGTCGGCCATTTAGGACTGAGATGAGGAGAATTTCTTCACTCAGAGGGTGGTGAATCTTTGGAATTCTCTCCCCCAGAGGGCTGTGGAGGCTCAGTCGTTGAGTATATTCAAGACAGAGATCGATAGATTTTTGAATATTAAGGGAATCAAAGGATATGGGGATAGTTCAGGAAAGTGGAGATGAGGTAGAAGATCAGCCATGATCTCATTAAATGGCTCGGGGGGCCGAATGGCCGACTCCTGCTCCTATGTCTTATGTTCTTATGGAAAAGTAATGGCTAATAAGTGAAAGTCAGCATGGACTTGTTAAAGGCAAATCGTGTTTAACTAACTTGATTGAGTTTTTTGATGAGGTAACAGAGAGGGTTGATGAGGGCAATGCAGTTGATGTGGCGTACATGGATTTCCAAAAGGCGTTTGATAAAGTGTCACATAATAGACTTGTTAGCAAAATTAAAGCCCATGGGATTATAGGGACAGTGGCAGCGTGGCCTCCTCTGTACTGTATCATTCTATGATTCTATGATACAGAATCCAGTCGATCCCATGACTTCATGGGAATGATACGGCACAGGAGGAGGCCATTGGGCCCATCGTGCCTGTGCCGGCTCTTTGAACGAGCTCTCCATTCAGTCCCACTCCCTGCTCTTTCCCCACAGCCCTGTGAATTTCTCCCCTTCAAGTATTTTTCCAATTCCCTTTTGAAAGTTATTATTGAATCTGCTTCCACCGCCCTTTCAGGCAGCGCGTTCCAGATCACAACAACTCGCTGCGTTAGAAAATATTTCCTCATGTCGCCTCTGGTCCTTTTACTAATCACCTTAAATCTGTGTCCTCTGGATATCGACCCTCCTGTCACTGGAAACAGTTTCTCCTGATTTACTCAAAACCATTCATGATTTTGAGCACCTCTATCAAATCTCCTCTTAACCTTCTCTGCTCTAAGGAGAACAACCCAGCTTCTCCAGTCTATCCACGTAACTGAAGTCCCTCATCCCTGGGACCATTCTTGTAAATCTTTTCTGCACCCTCTCTAAGGCCTTCACATCCTTCCTAAAGTGCGGTGCCCAGAATTGGACACAATACTCCAGTTGAGGCCGAACCAGTGTTTTATAAAGGCTAACATAACTTTCTTGCTTTTGTACTCTATACCTCTATTTATGAAGCCCAGGATCCCGTATGCTTTTTTAACCACTTTCTCAACCTGCCCTGCCACCTTCAACGATTTGTGAATATATACCCCCAGGTCTCTCTGTTCATGCACCCGCTTTAGAATTGTACCTTTTAGTTTATATTGCCTCTCCTCGTTCTTCCTACCAAAATGTATTCCTTCACTCTTCTCTGCGTTAAATTTCATCGGCCACGTGTCCGCCCATTTCACCAGTCTGTCTATGTCCTCCTGAACTCGATCACTATCCTCCTCACTGTTTACTACATTTCAGAGTTTCATACCATCTGCAACTTTTGAAATTGTGCCCTGTACACCCACGTCCAAGTCATTAATATATCATAAAAAGCAGTGGTCCTAGAACCGACCCCTGGGGAACACCACTGCACACTTCCCTCTGGTCTGATGAGGCAGCGCCGCACTGTCGGAGGGGCAGTACTGAGGGAGCGCTGCACTGTCGGAGGGGCAGTACTGAGGGAGCGCTGCACTGTCGGAGGGTCAGTACTGAGGGAGCGCCGCACTGTCGGAGGGTCAGTACTGAGGGAGCGCTGCACTGTCGGAGGGTCAGTACTGAGGGAGCGCTGCACTGTCGGAGGGGCAGTACTGAGGGAGCGCTGCACTGTCGGAGGGGCAGTACTGAGGGAGCGCCGCACTGTCGGAGGGGCAGTACTGAGGGAGTGCTGCACTGTCGGAGGGGCAGTACTGAGGGAGTGCTGCACTGTCGGAGGGTCAGTACTGAGGGAGTGCTGCACTGTCGGAGGGGCAGTACTGAGGGAGCGCTGCACTGTCGGAGGGGCAGTACTGAGGGAGCGCCGCACTGTCGGAGGGGCAGTACTGAGGGAGTGCTGCACTGTCGGAGGGGCAGTACTGAGGGAGCGCCGCACTGACGGAGGGGCAGTACTGAGGGAGTGCTGCACTGTCGGAGGGGCAGTACTGAGGGAGCGCCGCACTGTCGGAGGGGCAGTACTGAGGGAGTGCTGCACTGTCGGAGGGGCAGTACTGAGGGAGTGCTGCACTGTCGGAGGGGCAGTACTGAGGGAGTGCTGCACTGTCGGAGGGGCAGTACTGAGGGAGTGCTGCACTGTCGGAGGGGCAGTACTGAGGGAGTGCCGCACTGTCGGAGGGGCAGTACTGAGGGAGCGCTGCACTGTCGGAGGGGCAGTACTGAGGGAGCGCTGCACATTCGGAGGGGCAGTACTGAGGGAGCGCTGCACTGTCGGAGGTGCAGTACTGAGGGAGAGCTGCACTGTCGGAGGGTCCGTACTGAGGGAGCACTGCACTGTCGGAGGGGCAGTACTGAGGGAGTGCTGCACTGTCGGAGGGCAGTACTGAGGGAGTGCTGCACTGTCGGAGGGGCAGTACTGAGGGAGCGCTGCACTGTTGGAGGGGCAGTACTGAGGGAGCGCTGCACTGTTGGAGGGGCAGTACTGAGGGAGCGTTGCACTGTTGGAGGGGCAGTACTGAGGGAGCGTTGCACTGTCGGAGGGGCAGTACTGAGGGAGCGTTGCACTGTCGGAGGGTCAGTACTGAGGGAGCGTTGCACTGTCGGAGGGGCAGTACTGAGGGAGCGCTGCACTGTTGGAGGGGCAGTACTGAGGGAGCGCTGCACTGTCGGAGGGGCAGTACTGAGGGAGTGCTGCACTGTCGGAGGGCAGTACTGAGGGAGAGCTGCACTGTCGGAGGGTCCGTACTGAGGGAGCACTGCACTGTCGGAGGGGCAGTACTGAGGGAGTGCTGCACTGTCGGAGGGCAGTACTGAGGGAGTGCTGCACTGTCGGAGGGGCAGTACTGAGGGAGCGCTGCACTGTCTGAGGGGCAGTACTGAGGGAGTGCCGCACTGTCGGAGGGGCAGTACTGAGGGAGTGCCGCACTGTCGGAGGGTCAGTACTGAGGGAGTGCTGCACTGTCGGAGGGGCAGTACTGAGGGAGGGCTGCACTGTCGGAGGGTCAGTACTGAGGGAGCGCTGCACTGTCGGAGGGGCAGTACTGAGGGAGTGCTGCACTGTCGGAGGGGCAGTACTGAGGGAGTGCTGCACTGTCGGAGGGTCAGTTCTGAGGGAGAGCTGCAGTTCGGAGGGACAGTACTGAGGGAGCGCTGCACTGTCGGAGGGGCAGTACTGAGGGAGTGCTGCACTGTCGGAGGGGCAGTACTGAGGGAGGGCTGCACTGTCGGAGGGGCAGTACTGAGGGAGTGCTGCACTGTCGGAGGGGCAGTACTGAGGGAGTGCTGCACTGTCGGAGGGGCAGTACTGAGGGAGGGCTGCACTGTCGGAGGGGCAGTACTGAGGGTGTGCTGCACTGTCGGAGGGGCAGTACTGAGGGAGCGCTGCACTGTCGGAGGATCAGTACTGAGGGAGCGCTGCACTGTCGGAGGGGCAGTACTGAGGGTGTGCTGCACTGTCGGAGGGGCAGTACTGAGGGAGCGCTGCACTGTCGGAGGATCAGTACTGAGGGAGCGCTGCACTGTCGGAGGGGCAGTACTGAGGGAGCGCTGCACTGTCGGAGGGGCAGTACTGAGGGAGCGCTGCACTGTTAGAGGGGCAGTACTGAGGGAGCGCTGCACTGTCGGAGGGGCAGTACTGAGGGAGTGCTGCACTGTCGGAGGGGCAGTACTGAGGGAGCGCTGCACTGTCGGAGGGGCAGTACTGAGGGAGTGCCGCACTTTCGGAGGGTCAGTACTGAGGGAGAGCTGCACTGTCGGAGGGACAGTACTGAGGGAGCGCTGCACTGTCGGAGGGGCAGTACTGAGGGAGTGCTGCACTGTCGGAGGGTCAGTACTGAGGGAGAGCTGCACTGTCGGAGGTGCAGTACTGAGGGAGCGCTGCACTGTCGGAGGGGCAGTACTGAGGGAGTTCTGCACTGTCGGAGGGGCAGTACTGAGGGAGCGCCGCACTGTCGGAGGGGCAGTACTGAGGGAGCACCGCACTGTCGGAGGGGCAGTACTGAGGGAGCACTGCACTGTCGGAGGGGCTGTACTGAGGGAGCACTGCACTGTCGGAGGGGCAGTACTGAGAGAGCGCCGCACTGTCGGAGGGTCCGTATTGAGGGAGTGCTGCACTGTGTGTGTCTCTCTGCATATCTCTTTTCCTGAATGACCCTCGAACTCTGACCTGTGTGTACAGAGGTTCGTAGATGTCTACTCCCTCATCCTGCTTCTGAATTACAACCTCTGTTCCCCGTTTCCAGGTGAAGTGAGCAGGGGGGTTCGAGTTCACGGTGCAGCGAAGGAAAACAGTCCGCTCCCGGTAGTAATTCTCCCCTCGGACGTCGCTCACACTCTGGTGCACTGTGAGGAGAGGTTCATCCAGATCTGTAACAGAGAAAGGCCAGGAGCCATTAAACAAGGCCCAGACAGGGCCCGCTCCCAGACAGGGCCCACCGCCAGACAGGGCCCGCTCCCAGACAGGGCCCGCTCCCAGACAGGGCCCGCTCCCAGACAGGGCCCGACGTCAGACAGGGCCCGCCCCCAGACAGGGCCCACCGCCAGACAGGGCCCGCTCCCAGACAGGGCCCACCGCCAGACAGGGCCCGCTCCCAGACAGAGCCCGCTCCCAGACAGGCCCCACCGCCAGACAGGGCCCGCTCCCAGACAGGGCCCGCCCCCAGACAGCGCCCGCTCCCAGACAGGGCCCGCTCCCAGACAGGGCCCGCCGCCAGACAGGGCCCACTCCCAGACAGGCCCCACCGCCAGACAGGGCCCGCTCCCAGACAGGCCCCACCGCCAGACAGGGCCCGCTCCCAGACAGGCCCCACCGCCAGACAGGGCCCGCTCCCAGACAGGGCCCGCTCCCAGACAGGGCCCGCTTCCAGACAGGGCCCGCTTCCAGACAGGGCCCGCCCCCAGACAGGGCCCGCACCCAGACAGGGCCCGCTCCCAGACAGGGCCCGCTCCCAGACAGGGCCCGCTCCCAGACAGGGCCCGCTCCCAGACAGGGCCCGCTCCCAGACAGGGCCCGCCCCCAGACAGGGCCCGCCCACAAACTGGCCCCACCGCCAGACAGTCCCATTCCCCTGTGCCCTCTCTCTGAACGCTCTCCTCAGTCCCATTCCCCTGTGCCCTCTCTCTGAACGAGTTCCCCTCAGTCCCATTCCCCTGTGCCCTCTCTCTGAAAGAGTTCCCCTCAGTCCCATTCCCCTGTGCCCTCTCTCTGAACGAGTTCCCCTCAGTCCCATTCCCCTGTGCCCTCTCTCTGAACGCTCTCCTCAGTCCCATTCCCCTGTGCCCTCTCTCTGAACGCTGTCCTCAGTCCCATTCCCCTGTGCCCTCTCTCTGAACGCTCTCCTCAGTCCCATTCCCCTGTGCCCTCTCTCTGAACGCTGTCCTCAGTCCCATTCCCCTGTGCCCTCTCTCTGAACGCTCTCCTCAGTCCCATTCCCCTGTGCCCTCTCTCTGAACGAGTTCTCCTCAGTCCCATTCCCCTGTGCCCTCTCTCTGAACGCTCTCCTCAGTCCCATTCCCCTGTGCCCTCTCTCTGAACGCTCTCCTCAGTCCCATTCCCCTGTGCCCTCTCTCTGAACGAGTTCCCCTCAGTCCCATTCCCCTGTGCCCTCTCTCTGAACGCTGTCCTCAGTCCCATTCCCCAGTGCCCTCTCTCTGAACGCTCTCCTCAGTCCCATTCCCCTGTGCCCTCTCTCTGAACGCTCCCCTCAGTCCCATTCCCCTGTGCCCTCTCTCTGAACGTTCCCCTCAGTCCCATTCCCCTGTGCCCTCTCTCTGAACGAGTACCTCCTCAGTCCCATTCCCCTGTGCCCTCTCTCTGAACGCTCTCCTCAGTCCCATTCCCCTGTGCCCTCTCTCTGAACGCTCTCCTCAGTACCATTCCCCTGTGCCCTCTCTCTGAACGAGTTCTCCTCAGTCCCATTCCCCTGTGCCCTCTCTCTGAACGCTCCCCTCAGTCCCATTCCCCTGTGCCCTCTCTCTGAACGAGTTCTCCTCAGTCCCATTCCCCTGTGCCCTCTCTCTGAACGCTCTCCTCAGTCCCATTCCCCTGTGCCCTCTCTCTGAATGCTCTCCTCAGTCCCATTCCCCTGTGCCCTCTCTCTGAACGCTCTCCTCAGTCCCATTCCCCTGTGCCCTCTCTCTGAACGCTCCCCTCAGTCCCATTCCCCTGTGCCCTCTCTCTGAACGCTCTCCTCAGTCCCATTCCCCTGTGCCCTCTCTCTGAACACTCACCTCAGTCCCATTCCCCTGTGCCCTCTCTCTGAACACTCTCCTCAGTCCCATTCCCCTGTGCCCTCTCTCTGAACACTCTCTCCTCAGTCCCATTCCCCTGTGCCCTCTCTCTGAATGCTCCCCTCAGTCCCATTCCCCTGTGCCCTCTCTCTGAATGCTCTCCTCAGTCCCATTCCCCTGTGCCCTCTCTCTGAACGAGTTCCCCTCAGTCCCATTCCCCTGTGCCCTCTCTCTGAACGCTCCCCTCAGTCCCATTCCCCTGTGTCCTCTCTCTGAACGCTCTCCTCAGTCCCATTCCCCTGTGCCCTCTCTCTGAATGCTCCCCTCAGTCCCATTCCCCTGTGCCCTCTCTCTGAACGAGTTCCCCTCAGTCCCATTCCCCTGTGTCCTCTCTCTGAACGCTCCCCTCAGTCCCATTCCCCTGTGCCCTCTCTCTGAACGAGTTCCCCTCAGTCCCATTCCCCTGTGCCCTCTCTCTGAACACTCCGCAGAGTCACATTCCCCTGTGCCCTCTCTCTGAACGCTCTCCTCAGTCCCATTCCCGAGTCCTCTCTCTGAACGAGTTCCCCTCAGTCCCATTCCCCTGTGCCCTCTCTCTGAACGCTCTCCTCAGTCCCATTCCCCTGTGCCCTCTCTCTGAACGAGTTCCCCTCAGTCCCATTCCCCTGTGCCCTCTCTCTGAAAGAGTTCCCCTCAGTCCCATTCCCCTGTGCCCTCTCTCTGAACGAGTTCCCCTCAGTCCCATTCCCCTGTGCCCTCTCTCTGAACGCTCTCCTCAGTCCCATTCCCCTGTGCCCTCTCTCTGAACGCTGTCCTCAGTCCCATTCCCCTGTGCCCTCTCTCTGAACGCTCTCCTCAGTCCCATTCCCCTGTGCCCTCTCTCTGAACGAGTTCTCCTCAGTCCCATTACCCTGTGCCCTCTCTCTGAACGCTCCCCTCAGTCCCATTCCCCTGTGCCCTCTCTCTGAACGCTCCCCTCAGTCCCATTCCCCTGTGCCCTCTCTCTGAACGCTCCCCTCAGTCCCATTCCCCTGTGCCCTCTCTCTGAACGCTCTCCTCAGTCCCATTCCCCTGTGCCCTCTCTCTGAACGCTCTCCTCAGTCCCATTCCCCTGTGCCCTCTCTCTGAACGCTCTCCTCAGTCCCATTCCCCTGTGCCCTCTCTCTGAACGAGTTCCCCTCAGTCCCATTCCCCTGTGCCCTCTCTCTGAACGCTCTCCTCAGTCCCATTCCCCTGTGCCCTCTCTCTGAACGCTCTCCTCAGTCCCATTCCCCTGTGCCCTCTCTCTGAACGAGTTCCCCTCAGTCCCATTCCCCTGTGCCCTCTCTCTGAACGCTCTCCTCAGTACCATTCCCCTGTGCCCTCTCTCTGAACGAGTTCTCCAAAGTCCCATTCCCCTGTGCCCTCTCTCTGAACGCTCCCCTCAGTCCCATTCCCCTGTGCCCTCTCTCTGAACGAGTTCTCCTCAGTCCCATTCCCCTGTGCCCTCTCTCTGAACGCTCTCCTCAGTCCCATTCCCCTGTGCCCTCTCTCTGAATGCTCTCCTCAGTCCCATTCCCCTGTGCCCTCTCTCTGAACGCTCTCCTCAGTCCCATTCCCCTGTGCCCTCTCTCTGAACGCTCCCCTCAGTCCCATTCCCCTGTGCCCTCTCTCTGAACGCTCTCCTCAGTCCCATTCCCCTGTGCCCTCTCTCTGAACACTCACCTCAGTCCCATTCCCCTGTGCCCTCTCTCTGAACACTCTCCTCAGTCCCATTCCCCTGTGCCCTCTCTCTGAACACTCTCTCCTCAGTCCCATTCCCCTGTGCCCTCTCTCTGAATGCTCCCCTCAGTCCCATTCCCCTGTGCCCTCTCTCTGAATGCTCCCCTCAGTCCCATTCCCCTGTGCCCTCTCTCTGAACGAGTTCCCCTCAGTCCCATTCCCCTGTGTCCTCTCTCTGAACGCTCCCCTCAGTCCCATTCCCCTGTGCCCTCTCTCTGAACGAGTTCCCCTCAGTCCCATTCCCCTGTGCCCTCTCTCTGAACACTCCGCAGAGTCACATTCCCCTGTGCCCTCTCTCTGAACGCTCTCCTCAGTCCCATTCCCGAGTCCTCTCTCTGAACGAGTTCCCCTCAGTCCCATTCCCCTGTGCCCTCTCTCTGAACGCTCCCCTCAGTCCCATTCCCCTGTGCCCTCTCTCTGAACGCTCCCCTCAGTCCCATTCCCCTGTGCCCTCTCTCTGAACGCTCCCCTCAGTCCCATTCCCCTGTGCACTCTCTGTGAACGAGTTCCCCTCAGTCCCATTCCCCTGTGCCCTCTCTCTGAACACTCCGCACAGTCCCATTCCCCTGTGCCCTCTCACTGAACGAGTTCTCCTCAGTCCCATTCCCCTGTGCCCTCTCTCTGAACGCTGTCCTCAGTCCCATTCCCCTGTGCCCTCTATCTGAACAAGTTCCCCTCAGTCCCATTCCCCTGTGCCCTCCCTCTGAACGAGTTCTCCTCAGTCCCATTCCCCTGTGCCCTCTCTTTGAACGCTGTCCTCAGTCCCATTCCCCTGTGCCCTCTCTCTGAACGCTGTCCACAGTCCCATTCCCCTGTGCCCTCTATCTGAACAAGTTCCCCTCAGTCCCATTCCCCTGTGCCCTCCCTCTGAACGAGTTCTCCTCAGTCCCATTCCCCTGTGCCCTCTCTTTGAACGCTCCCCTCAGTCCCATTCCCCTGTGTCCTCTCTCTGAACGCTCCCCTCAGTCCCATTCCCCTGTGTCCTCTCTCTGAACGAGTTCCCCTCAGTCCCATACCCCTGTGCCCTCTCTCTGAACGAGTTCCCCTCAGTCCCATTCCCCTGTGCCCTCTCTCTGAACGCTCCCCTCAGTCCCATTCCCCTGTGCCCTCTCTCTGAACGCTCCCCTCAGTCCCATTCCCCCGTGTCCTCTCTCTGAACCAGTTCTCCTCAGTCCCATTCCCCTGTGCCCTCTCTCTGAACGAGTTCCCCTCAGTCCCATTCCCCTGTGCCCTCTCTCTGAACGAGTTCCCCTCAGTCCCATTCCCCTGTGCCCTCTCTCTGAACGAGTTCCCCTCAGTCCCATTCCCCTGTGCCCTCTCTCTGAACGTTCTCCTCAGTCCCATTCCCCTGTGCCCTCTCTCTGAACGAGTTCCCTCAGTCCCATTCCCCTGTGCCCTCTCTCTGAACGCTCCCCTCAGTCCCATTCCCCTGTGCCCTCTCTCTGAACGCTCTCCTCAGTCCCATTCCCCTGTGCCCTCTCTCTGAACGAGTTCCGCTCAGTCCCATTCCCCTGTGCCCTCTCTCTGAACGAGTTCTCCTCAGTCCCATTCCCCTGTGCCCTCTCTCTGAACGCTCTCCTCAGTCCCATTCCCCTGTGCCCTCTCTCTGAACGTTCCCCTCAGTCCCATTCCCCTGTGCCCTCTCTCTGAACGCTCTCTCCTCAGTCCCATTCCCCTGTGCCCTCTCTCTGAACGCTCCCCTCAGTCCCATTCCCCTGTGCCCTCTCTCTGAACGCTCCACTCAGTCCCATTCCCCTGTGCCCTCTCTCTGAACGCTCTCCTCAGTCCCATTCCCCTGTGCCCTCTCTCTGAACGAGTTCTCCTCAGTCCCATTCCCCTGTGTCCTCTCTCTGAACGTTCCCCTCAGTCCCATTCCCCTGTGCCCTCTCTCTGAACGCTCCGCTCAGTCCCATTCCCCTGTGCCCTCTCTCTGAACGAGTTCCCCTCAGTCCCATTCCCCTGTGCCCTCTCTCTGAACGAGTTCCCCTCAGTCCCATTCCCCTGTGCCCTCTCTCTGAACGCTCTCCTCAGTCCCATTCCCCTGTGCCCTCTCTCTGAACGTTCTCCTCAGTCCCATTCCCCTGTGCCCTCTCTCTGAACACTCTCCTCAGTCCCATTCCCCTGTGTCCTCTCTCTGAACGTTCCCCTCAGTCCCATTCCCCTGTGCCCTCTCTCTGAATGCTCCACTCAGTCCCATTCCCCTGTGCCCTCTCTCTGAACGAGTTCCCCTCAGTCCCATTCCCCTGTGCCCTCTCTCTGAACGAGTTCCCCTCAGTCCCATTCCCCTGTGCCCTCTCTCTGAATGCTCCCCTCAGTCCCATTCCCCTGTGCCCTCTCTCTGAATGCTCCACTCAGTCCCATTCCCCTGTGCCCTCTCTCTGAACGAGTTCCCCTCAGTCCCATTCCCCTGTGCCCTCTCTCTGAACGCTCTCCTCAGTCCCATTCCCCTGTGCCCTCTCTCTGAACGCTCCCCTCAGTCCCATTCCCCTGTGCCCTCTCTGAACGCTCCCCTCAGTCCCATTCCCCTGTGCCCTCTCTCTGAAAGCTCCCCTCAGTCCTATTCCCCTGTGCCCTCTCTCTGAACGCTCTCCTCAGTCCCATTCCCCTGTGTCCTCTCTCTGAACGTTCCCCTCAGTCCCATTCCCCTGTGCCCTCTCTCTGAATGCTCCACTCAGTCCCATTCCCCTGTGCCCTCTCTCTGAACGAGTTCCCCTCAGTCCCATTCCCCTGTGCCCTCTCTCTGAACGAGTTCCCCTCAGTCCCATTCCCCTGTGCCCTCTCTCTGAATGCTCCCCTCAGTCCCATTCCCCTGTGCCCTCTCTCTGAACGCTCCCCTCAGTCCCATTCCCCTGTGCCCTCTCTCTGAACGCTCTCCTCAGTCCCATTCCCCTGTGCCCTCTCTCTGAACGCTCCCCTCAGTCCCATTCCCCTGTGCCCTCTCTCTGAACGTTCTCCTCAGTCCCATTCCCCTGTGCCCTCTCTCTGAACACTCCGCACAGTCCCATTCCCCTGTGCCCTCTCACTGAACGAGTTCTCCTCAGTCCCATTCCCCTGTGCCCTCTCTCTGAACGCTGTCCTCAGTCCCATTCCCCTGTGCCCTCTCACTGAACGAGTTCTCCTCAGTCCCATTCCACTGTGCCCTCTCTCTGAACACTCTCCTCAGTCCCATTCCCCTGTGTCCTCTCTCTGAACGCTCCCCTCAGTCCCATTCCCCTGTGTCCTCTCTCTGAACGAGTTCCCCTCAGTCCCATACCCCTGTGCCCTCTCTCTGAACGAGTTCCCCTCAGTCCCATTCCCCTGTGCCCTCTCTCTGAACGCTCCCCTCAGTCCCATTCCCCTGTGCCCTCTCTCTGAACGCTCCCCTCAGTCCCATTCCCCCGTGTCCTCTCTCTGAACCAGTTCTCCTCAGTCCCATTCCCCTGTGCCCTCTCTCTGAACGAGTTCCCCTCAGTCCCATTCCCCTGTGCCCTCTCTCTGAACGTTCTCCTCAGTCCCATTCCCCTGTGCCCTCTCTCTGAACGAGTTCCCCTCAGTCCCATTCCCCTGTGCCCTCTCTCTGAACGCTCCCCTCAGTCCCATTCCCCTGTGCCCTCTCTCTGAACGCTCTCCTCAGTCCCATTCCCCTGTGCCCTCTCTCTGAACGAGTTCCGCTCAGTCCCATTCCCCTGTGCCCTCTCTCTGAACGAGTTCTCCTCAGTCCCATTCCCCTGTGCCCTCTCTCTGAACGCTCTCCTCAGTCCCATTCCCCTGTGCCCTCTCTCTGAACGTTCCCCTCAGTCCCATTCCCCTGTGCCCTCTCTCTGAACGCTCTCTCCTCAGTCCCATTCCCCTGTGCCCTCTCTCTGAACGCTCCCCTCAGTCCCATTCCCCTGTGCCCTCTCTCTGAACGCTCCACTCAGTCCCATTCCCCTGTGCCCTCTCTCTGAACGCTCTCCTCAGTCCCATTCCCCTGTGCCCTCTCTCTGAACGAGTTCTCCTCAGTCCCATTCCCCTGTGTCCTCTCTCTGAACGTTCCCCTCAGTCCCATTCCCCTGTGCCCTCTCTCTGAACGCTCCGCTCAGTCCCATTCCCCTGTGCCCTCTCTCTGAACGAGTTCCCCTCAGTCCCATTCCCCTGTGCCCTCTCTCTGAACGAGTTCCCCTCAGTCCCATTCCCCTGTGCCCTCTCTCTGAACGCTCTCCTCAGTCCCATTCCCCTGTGCCCTCTCTCTGAACGTTCTCCTCAGTCCCATTCCCCTGTGCCCTCTCTCTGAACACTCTCCTCAGTCCCATTCCCCTGTGTCCTCTCTCTGAACGTTCCCCTCAGTCCCATTCCCCTGTGCCCTCTCTCTGAATGCTCCACTCAGTCCCATTCCCCTGTGCCCTCTCTCTGAACGAGTTCCCCTCAGTCCCATTCCCCTGTGCCCTCTCTCTGAACGAGTTCCCCTCAGTCCCATTCCCCTGTGCCCTCTCTCTGAATGCTCCCCTCAGTCCCATTCCCCTGTGCCCTCTCTCTGAATGCTCCACTCAGTCCCATTCCCCTGTGCCCTCTCTCTGAACGAGTTCCCCTCAGTCCCATTCCCCTGTGCCCTCTCTCTGAACGCTCTCCTCAGTCCCATTCCCCTGTGCCCTCTCTCTGAACGCTCCCCTCAGTCCCATTCCCCTGTGCCCTCTCTGAACGCTCCCCTCAGTCCCATTCCCCTGTGCCCTCTCTCTGAAAGCTCCCCTCAGTCCTATTCCCCTGTGCCCTCTCTCTGAACGCTCTCCTCAGTCCCATTCCCCTGTGCCCTCTCTCTGAATGCTCCACTCAGTCCCATTCCCCTGTGCCCTCTCTCTGAACGAGTTCCCCTCAGTCCCATTCCCCTGTGCCCTCTCTCTGAACGAGTTCCCCTCAGTCCCATTCCCCTGTGCCCTCTCTCTGAATGCTCCCCTCAGTCCCATTCCCCTGTGCCCTCTCTCTGAACGCTCCCCTCAGTCCCATTCCCCTGTGCCCTCTCTCTGAACGCTCTCCTCAGTCCCATTCCCCTGTGCCCTCTCTCTGAACGCTCCCCTCAGTCCCATTCCCCTGTGCCCTCTCTCTGAACGTTCTCCTCAGTCCCATTCCCCTGTGCCCTCTCTCTGAACGAGTTCCCCTCAGTCCCATTCCCCTGTGCCCTCTCTCTGAACGTTCCCCTCAGTCCCATTCCCCTGTGCCCTCTCTCTGAACGCTCCCCTCAGTCCCATTCCCCAGTGCCCTCTCTCTGAACGCTCTCCTCAGTCCCATTCCCCTGTGCCCTCTCTCTGAACGCTCCCCTCAGTCCCATTCCCCTGTGCCCTCTCTCTGAACGCTCCCCTCAGTCCCATTCCCCTGTGCCCTCTCTCTGAACGAGTTCCCCTCAGTCCCATTCCCCTGTGCCCTCTCTCTGAACGAGTTGCCCTCAGTCCCATTCCCCTGTGCCCTCTCTCTGAACGAGTTGCCCTCAGTCCCATTCCCCTGTGCCCTCTCTCTGAACGAGTTGCCCTCAGTCCCATTCCCCTGTGCCCTCTCTCTGAACGAGTTGCCCTCAGTCCCATTCCCCTGTGCCCTCTCTCTGAACGCTCCCCTCAGTCCCATTCCCCTGTGCCCTCTCTCTGAACGAGTTCTCCTCAGTCCCATTCCCCTGTGCCCTCTCTCTGAACGAGTTGCCCTCAGTCCCATTCCCCTGTGCCCTCTCTCTGAACGCTCCCCTCAGTCCCATTCCCCTGTGCCCTCTCTCTGAACGCTCCCCTCAGTCCCATTCCCCTGTGCCCTCTCTCTGAACGAGTTGCCCTCAGTCCCATTCCCCTGTGTCCTCTCTCTGAACGCTCACCTCAGTCCCATCCCCTGTGCCCTCTCTCTGAACGAGTTTTCCTCAGTCCCATTCCCCTGTGCCCTCTCTCTGAACGCTCCCCTCAGTCCCATTCCCCTGTGCCCTCTCTCTGAACGAGTTCTCCTCAGTCCCATTCCCCTGTGCCCTCTCTCTGAACGCTCCCCTCAGTCCCATTCCCCTGTGCCCTCTCTCTGAACGCTCCCCTCAGTCCCATTCCCCTGTGCCCTCTCTCTGAACGAGTTCCCCTCAGTCCCATTCCCCTGTGCCCTCTCTCTGAACGAGTTCCCCTCAGTCCCATTCCCCTGTGCCCTCTCTCTGAACCAGTTCCCCTCAGTCCCATTCCCCTGTGCCCTCTCTCTGAACGAGTTCCCCTCAGTCCCATTCCCCTGTGCCCTCTCTCTGAACGAGTTCCCCTCAGTCCCATTCCCCTGTGCCCTCTCTCTGAACGCTCCCCTCAGTCCCATTCCCCTGTGCCCTCTCTCTGAACGAGTTCCCCTCAGTCCCATTCCCCTGTGCCCTCTCTCTGAACGCTCTCCTCAGTCCCATTCCCCTGTGCCCTCTCTCTGAACGAGTTCCCCTCAGTCCCATTCCCCTGTGCCCTCTCTCTGAACGAGTTCTCCTCAGTCCCATTCCCCTGTGCCCTCTCTCTGAACGAGTTCCCCTCAGTCCCATTCCCCTGTGCCCTCTCTCTGAACGCTCTCCTCAGTCCCATTCCCCTGTGCCCTCTCTCTGAACGCTCCCCTCAGTCCCATTCCGCTGTGCCCTCTCTCTGAACGAGTTCCCCTCAGTCCCTTTCCCCTGTGCCCTCTATCTGAACGAGTTCCCCTCAGTCCCATTCCCCTGTGCCCTCTCTCTGAACGAGTTCTCCTCAGTCCCATTCCCCTGTGCCCTCTCTCTGAACGAGTTCCCCTCAGTCCTATTCCCCTGTGCCCTCTCTCTGAATGCTCTCCTCAGTCCCATTCCCCTGTGCCCTCTCTCTGAACGCTCCACTCAGTCCCATTCCCCTGTGCCCTCTCTCTGAACGCTCCCCTCAGTCCCATTCCCCTGTGCCCTCTCTCTGAACGAGTTCCCCTCAGTCGCATTCCCCTGTGCCCTCTCTCTGAACGAGTTCCCCTCAGTCCCATTCCCCTGTGCCCTCTCTCTGAACGAGTTCTCCTCAGTCCCATTCCCCTGTGCCCTCTCTCTGAACGAGTTCTCCTCAGTCCCATTCCCCTGTGCCCTCTCTCTGAACGCTCTCCTCAGTCCTATTCCCCTGTGCCCTCTCTCTGAACGTTCCCCTCAGTCCCATTCCCCTGTGCCCTCTCTCTGAATGAGTTCCCCTCAGTCCCATTCCCCTGTGCCCTCTCTCTGAACGAGTTCTCCTCAGTCCCTTTCCCCTGTGCCCTCTCTCTGAACGTTCTCCTCAGTCCCATTCCCCTGTGCCCTCTATCTGAACAAGTTCCCCTCAGTCCCATTCCCCTGTGCCCTCTCTCTGAACGAGTTCCCCTCAGTCCCATTCCCCTGTGCCCTCTCTCTGAACGTTCTCCTCAGTCCCATTCCCCTGTGCCCTCTATCTGAACAAGTTCCCCTCAGTCCCATTCCCCTGTGCCCTCCCTCTGAACGCTCTCCTCAGTCCCATTCCCCTGTGCCCTCTCTCTGAACGAGTTCTCCTCAGTCCCATTCCCCTGTGCCCTCTCTCTGAACGTTCTCCTCAGTCCCATTCCCCTGTGCCCTCTATCTGAACAAGTTCCCCTCAGTCCCATTCCCCTGTGCCCTCTCTCTGAACGAGTTCTCCTCAGTCCCTTTCCCCTGTGCCCTCTCTCTGGACGCTCTCCTCAGTCCCATTCCCCTGTGCCCTCTCTCTGAACGCTGTCCTCAGTCCCATTCCCCTGTGCCCTCTCTCTGAACGCTCCCCTCAGTCCCATTCCCCTGTGCCCTCCCTCTGAACGCTCCCCTCAGTCCCATTCCCCTGTGCCCTCTCTCTGATCGCTCTCCTCAGTCCCATTCCCCTGTGCCCTCTCTCTGAACGAGTTCTCCTCAGTCCCATTCCCCTGTGCCCTCTCTCTGAACGAGTTCCCCTCAGTCCCATTCCCCTGTGCCCTCTCTCTGAACGCTCTCCTCAGTCCCATTCCCCTGTGCCCTCTCTCTGAACGCTCCCCTCAGTCCCATTCCCCTGTGCCCTCTCTCTGAACGCTCCCTCAGTCCCATTCCCCTGTGCCCTCTCTCTGAACGCTCCCCTCAGTCCCATTCCCCTGTGCCCTCTCTCTGAACGAGTTCTCCTCAGTCCCATTCCCCTGTGCCCTCTCTCTGAACGCTCCCCTCAGTCCCATTCCCCTGTGCCCTCTCTCTGAACGCTCCCCTCAGTCCCATTCCCCTGTGCCCTCTCTCTGAACGCTCCCCTCAGTCCCATTCCCCTGTGTCCTCTCTCTGGACGCTCTCCTCAGTCCCTTTCCCCTGTGCCCTCTCTCTGAACGCTCTCCTCAGTACCATTCCCCTGTGCCCTCTCTCTGAACCAGTTCCCCTCAGTCCCATTCCCCTGTGCCCTCTCTCTGAATGCTCCCCTCAGTCCCATTCCCCTGTGCCCTCTCTCTGAACGCTCCCCTCAGTCCCATTCCCCTGTGCCCTCTCTCTGAACAAGTTCCCCTCAGTCCAATTCCCCTGTGCCCTCTCTCTGAACGCTCTCCTCAGTCCCATTCCCCTGTGCCCTCTCTCTGAACGAGTTCTCCTCAGTCCCATTCCCCTGTGCCCTCTCTCTGAACGCTCTCCTCAGTCCCATTCCCCTGTGCCCTCTCTCTGAACGCTCCCCTCAGTCCCATTCCCCTGTGCCCTCTCTCTGAACGTTCCCCTCAGTCCCATTCCCCTGTGCCCTCTCTCTGAACGCTCCACTCAGTCCCATTCCCCTGTGCCCTCTCTCTGAACGCTCTCCTCAGTCCCATTCCCCTGTGCCCTCTCTCTGAACGAGTTCTCCTCAGTCCCATTCCCCTGTGCCTCTCTCTGAACGTTCCCCTCAGTCCCATTCCCCTGTGCCCTCTCTCTGAACGCTCTCCTCAGTCCCATTCCCCTGTGCCCTCTCTCTGAACGTTCCCCTCAGTCCCATTCCCCTGTGCCCTCTCTCTGAACGCTCCCCTCAGTCCCATTCCCCTGTGCCCTCTCTCTGAACGCTCTCCTCAGTCCCATTCCCCTGTGCCCTCTCTCTGAACGTTCCCCTCAGTCCCATTCCCCTGTGCCCTCTCTCTGAACGCTCCCCTCAGTCCCATTCCCCTGTGCCCTCTCTCTGAACGCTCTCCTCAGTCCCATTCCCCTGTGCCCTCTCTCTGAACGCTCTCCTCAGTCCCATTCCCCTGTGCCCTCTCTCTGAACGAGTCCCCTCAGTCCCATTCCCCTGTGCCCTCTCTCTGAACGCTCCCCTCAGTCCCATTCCCCTGTGCCCTCTCTCTGAACGCTCCCCTCAGTCCCATTCCCCTGTGCCCTCTCTCTGAACGCTCCCCTCAGTCCCATTCCCCTGTGCCCTCTCTCTGAACGCTCCCCTCAGTCCCATTCCCCTGTGCCCTCTCTCTGAACGAGTTCTCCTCAGTCCCATTACCCTGTGCCCTCTCTCTGAACGCTCCCTCAGTCCCATTCCCCTGTGCCCTCTCTCTGAACGCTCCCCTCAGTCCCATTCCCCTGTGCCCTCTCTCTGAACGCTCCCCTCAGTCCCATTCCCCTGTGTCCTCTCTCTGAACGCTCTCCTCAGTCCCATTCCCCTGTGCCCTCTCTCTGAACGCTCTCCTCAGTACCATTCCCCTGTGCCCTCTCTCTGAACAGTTCCCCTCAGTCCCATTCCCCTGTGCCCTCTCTCTGAATGCTCCCCTCAGTCCCATTCCCCTGTGCCCTCTCTCTGAACGCTCCCTCAGTCCCATTCCCCTGTGCCCTCTCTCTGAACGAGTTCCCCTCAGTCCCATTCCCCTGTGCCCTCTCTCTGAACGCTCTCCTCAGTCCCATTCCCCTGTGCCCTCTCTCTGAACGAGTTCTCCTCAGTCCCATTCCCCTGTGCCCTCTCTCTGAACGCTCTCCTCAGTCCCATTCCCCTGTGCCCTCTCTCTGAACGCGTCCCTCAGTCCCATTCCCCTGTGCCCTCTCTCTGAACGCTTCTCCTCAGTCCCATTCCCCTGTGCCCTCTCTCTGAACGCTTCCCTCAGTCCCATTCCCCTGTGCCCTCTCTCTGAACGCTCTCCTCAGTCCCATTCCCCTGTGCCCTCTCTCTGAACGAGTTCCCCTCAGTCCCATTCCCTGTGCCCTCTCTCTGACGTGTCCCCTCAGTCCCATTCCCCTGTGCCTCTCTCTGAACGCTCCCTCAGTCCCATTCCCCTGTGCCCTCTCTCTGAACGCTCTCCTCAGTCCCATTCCCCTGTGCCCTCTCTCTGAACGTTCCCCTCAGTCCCATTCCCCTGTGCCCTCTCTCTGAACGCTCCCCTCAGTCCCATTCCCCTGTGCCCTCTCTCTGAACGCTCTCCTCAGTCCCATTCCCCTGTGCCCTCTCTCTGAACGAGTTCCCCTCAGTCCCATTCCCCTGTGCCCTCTCTCTGAACGCTCCCTCAGTCCCATTCCCCTGTGCCCTCTCTCTGAACGCTCTCCTCAGTCCCATTCCCCTGTGCCCTCTCTCTGAACGCTCTCCTCAGTCCCATTCCCCTGTGCCCTCTCTCTGAACGAGTTCCCCTCAGTCCCATTCCCCTGTGCCCTCTCTCTGAACGCTCCCCTCAGTCCCATTCCCCTGTGCCCTCTCTCTGAACGCTCCCCTCAGTCCCATTCCCCTGTGCCCTCTCTCTGAACGAGTTCCCTCAGTCCCATTCCCCTGTGCCCTCTCTCTGAACGCTCTCCTCAGTCCCATTCCCCTGTGCCCTCTCTCTGAACGCTCCCCTCAGTCCCATTCCCCTGTGCCCTCTCTCTGAAAGCTCCCTCAGTCCTATTCCCCTGTGCCCTCTCTCTGAACGCTCCCTCAGTCCCATTCCCCTGTGCCCTCTCTCTGAACGCTCCCCTCAGTCCCATTCCCCTGTGCCCTCTCTCTGAACGCTCCCCTCAGTCCCATTCCCCTGTGCCCTCTCTCTGAACGCTCTCCTCAGTCCCATTCCCCTGTGCCCTCTCTCTGAACGAGTTCCCCTCAGTCCCATTCCCCTGTGCCCTCTCTCTGAACGCTCTCCTCAGTCCCATTCCCCTGTGCCCTCTCTCTGAACGTTCTCCTCAGTCCCATTCCCCTGTGCCCTCTCTCTGAGCGAGTTCCCCTCAGTCCCATTCCCCTGTGCCCTCTCTCTGAACGAGTTCCCCTCAGTCCCATTCCCCTGTGCCCTCTCTCTGAACGCTCCCCTCAGTCCCATTCCCCTGTGCCCTCTCTCTGAACGAGTTCCCCTCAGTCCCATTCCCCTGTGCCCTCTCTCTGAACGCTCCCCTCAGTCCCATTCCCCTGTGCCCTCTCTCTGAACGAGTTGCCCTCAGTCCCATTCCCCTGTGCCCTCTCTCTGAACGCTCCCTCAGTCCCATTCCCCTGTGCCCTCTCTCTGAACGAGTTCCCCTCAGTCCCATTCCCTGTGCCCTCTCTCTGAACGAGTTCTCCTCAGTCCCCATTCCCCTGTGCCCTCTCTCTGAACGAGTTCCCCTCAGTCCCATTCCCCTGTGCCCTCTTCTGAACGAGTCTCCTCAGTCCCATTCCCCTGTGCCCTCTCTCTGAACGAGTTCCCTCAAGTCCCATTCCCCTGTGCCCCTCTCTGATCTAGATCGCTCCCCCCCCCACCCCCGGAACCGCTCCCTCAGTCCCCTTCCCCTGTGCCCTCTCTCTGAACGTTCTCCTCAGTCCCATTCCCCTGTGTCCTCTCTCTGAATGCTCTCTCCTCAGTCCCATTCCCCTGTGCCCTCTCTCTGAACGTTCTCCTCAGTCCCATTCCCTGTGCCCTCTCTCTGAACTGTACCCCTCAGTCCCATTCCCCTGTGCCCTCCTCTGAACGCTCTCCGCAGTTCCATTCCCCTGTGCCCTCTCTCTGACGCTCCCCTCAGTCCCATTCCCCTGTGCCCTCTCTCTGAACGCGTCCCTCAGTCCCATTCCCCTGTGCCCTCTCTCTGAACGCTCCCCTCAGTCCCATTCCCTGTGCCCTCTCTCTGAACGCTCCCCTCAGTCCCATTCCCCTGTGCCCTCTCTCTGAACGCTCTCCTCAGTACCATTCCCCTGTGCCCTCTCTCTGAACGAGTTCTCCTCAGTCCCATTCCCCTGTGCCCTCTCTCTGAACGCTCTCCTCAGTCCCATTCCCCTGTGCCCTCTCTCTGAACGAGTTCCCCTCAGTCCCATTCCCCTGTGCCCTCTCTCTGAACGCTCTCCTCAGTCCCATTCCCCTGTGCCCTCTCTCTGAACGCTCCCCTCAGTCCCATTCCCCTGTGCCCTCTCTCTGAACGCTCTCCTCAGTCCCATTCCCCTGTGCCCTCTCTCTGAACAGTTCCCCTCAGTCCCATTCCCCTGTGCCCTCTCTCTGAACGAGCTCCTCAGTCCATTCCCCTGTGCCCTCTCTCTGAACGCTCCCTCAGTCCCATTCCCCCTGTGCCCTCTCTCTGAACGCTCCCCTCAGTCCCATTCCCCTGTGCCCTCTCTCTGAACGAGTTCCCCTCAGTCCCATTCCCCTGTGCCCTCTCTCTGAACGCTCTCCTCAGTCCCATTCCCCTGTGCCCTCTCTCTGAACGAGTTCTCCTCAGTCCCATTCCCCTGTGCCCTCTCTCTGAACGCTCTCCTCAGTCCCATTCCCCTGTGCCCTCTCTCTGAATGCTCCCCTCAGTCCCATTCCCCTGTGCCCTCTCTCTGAACGTTCCCCTCAGTCCCATTCCCCTGTGCCCTCTCTCTGAACGCTCCCTCAGTCCCATTCCCCTGTGCCCTCTCTCTGAACGCTCCGCTCAGTCCCATTCCCCTGTGCCCTCTCTCTGAACGTTCTCCTCAGTCCCATTCCCCTGTGCCCTCTCTCTGAACGCTCTCCTCAGTCCCATTCCCCTGTGCCCTCTCTCTGAACGAGTTCTCCTCAGTCCCATTCCCCTGTGTCCTCTCTCTGAACGTTCCCCTCAGTCCCATTCCCCTGTGCCCTCTCTCTGAACGTCTCCCTCAGTCCCATTCCCCTGTGCCCTCTCTCTGAACGCTCTCCTCAGTCCCATTCCCCTGTGCCTCTCTCTGAACGTTCCCCTCAGTCCCATTCCCCTGTGCCCTCTCTCTGAACGCTCTCCTCAGTCCCATTCCCCTGTGCCCTCTCTCTGAACGAGTTCCCCTCAGTCCCATTCCCCTGTGCCCTCTCTCTGAACGCTCCCCTCAGTCCCATTCCCCTGTGCCCTCTCTCTGAACGCTCCCTCAGTCCCATTCCCCTGTGCCCTCTCTCTGAACGAGTTCCCTCAGTCCCATTCCCCTGTGCCCTCTCTCTGAACGCTCCCCTCAGTCCCATTCCCCTGTGCCCTCTCTCTGAACGCTCTCCTCAGTCCCATTCCCCTGTGCCCTCTCTCTGAACGCTCCCCTCAGTCCCATTCCCCTGTGCCCTCTCTCTGAACGCTCCCTCAGTCCCATTCCCCTGTGCCCTCTCTCTGAACGCTCCCTCAGTCCCATTCCCCTGTGCCCTCTCTCTGAACGCTCCCCTCAGTCCCATTCCCCTGTGCCCTCTCTCTGAACGCTCTCCTCAGTCCCATTCCCCTGTGCCCTCTCTCTGAACGAGTTCCCCTCAGTCCCATTCCCCTGTGCCCTCTCTCTGAACGCTCCCCTCAGTCCCATTCCCCTGTGCCCTCTCTCTGAACGCTCTCCTCAGTCCCATTCCCCTGTGCCCTCTCTCTGAACGAGTTCCCCTCAGTCCCATTCCCCTGTGCCCTCTCTCTGAACGAGTTCCCCTCAGTCCCATTCCCCTGTGCCCTCTCTCTGAACGAGTTCCCCTCAGTCCCATTCCCCTGTGCCCTCTCTCTGAACGCTCTCCTCAGTCCCATTCCCCTGTGCCCTCTCTCTGAACGAGTTCCCTCAGTCCCATTCCCCTGTGCCCTCTCTCTGAACGCTCCCTCAGTCCCATTCCCCTGTGCCCTCTCTCTGAACGTTCTCCTCAGTCCCATTCCCCTGTGCCCTCTCTCTGAACGAGTTCCCCTCAGTCCCATTCCCCTGTGCCCTCTCTCTGAACGTTCCCCTCAGTCCCATTCCCCTGTGCCCTCTCTCTGAACGCTCCCCTCAGTCCCATTCCCCTGTGCCCTCTCTCTGAACGAGTTCCCTCAGTCCCATTCCCCTGTGCCCTCTCTCTGAACGCTCCCCTCAGTCCCATTCCCCTGTGCCCTCTCTCTGAACGAGTTCCCTCAGTCCCATTCCCCTGTGCCCTCTCTCTGAACGCTCCCTCAGTCCCATTCCCCTGTGCCCTCTCTCTGAACGAGTTCCCCTCAGTCCCATTCCCCTGTGCCCTCTCTCTGAACGCTCCCCTCAGTCCCATTCCCCTGTGCCCTCTCTCTGAACGAGTTCTCCTCAGTCCCATTCCCCTGTGCCCTCTCTCTGAACGCTCCCCTCAGTCCCATTCCCCTGTGCCCTCTCTCTGAACGAGTTCCCTCAGTCCCATTCCCCTGTGCCCTCTCTCTGAACGCTCTCCTCAGTCCCATTCCCCTGTGCCCTCTCTCTGAACGCTCCCCTCAGTCCCATTCCCTGTGCCCTCTCTCTGAACGCTCTCCTCAGTCCCATTCCCCTGTGTCCTCTCTCTGAACGCTCCCCTCAGTCCCATTCCCCTGTGCCCTCTCTCTGAACGAGTTCCCTCAGTCCCATTCCCCTGTGCCCTCTCTCTGAACGCTCCCCTCAGTCCCATTCCCCTGTGCCCTCTCTCTGAACGAGTTCCCTCAGTCCCATTCCCCTGTGCCCTCTCTCTGAACGAGTTCTCCTCAGTCCCATTCCCCTGTGCCCTCTCTCTGAACGAGTTCCCCTCAGTCCCATTCCCCTGTGCCCTCTCTCTGAACGAGTTCCCCTCAGTACCATTCCCTGTGCCCTCTCTCTGAACGCTCACCTCAGTCCCATTCCCCTGTGCCCTCTCTCTGAACGAGTTCCCCTCAGTCCCATTCCCCTGTGCCCTCTCTCTGAACGCTCTCCTCAGTCCCATTCCCCTGTGCCCTCTCTCTGAACGCTCTCCTCAGTCCCATTCCCCTGTGCCCTCTCTCTGAACGAGTTCTCCTCAGTCCCATTCCCCTGTGCCCTCTCTCTGAACGAGTTCCCCTCAGTCCATTCCCCTGTGCCCTCTCTCTGAACGCTCTCCTCAGTCCCATTCCCCTGTGCCCTCTCTCTGAACGAGTTCCCCTCAGTCCCATTCCCCTGTGCCCTCTCTCTGAACGCTCTCCTCAGTCCCATTCCCCTGTGCCCTCTCTCTGAACGCTCCCCTCAGTCCCATTCCCCTGTGCCCTCTCTCTGAACGTTCTCCTCAGTCCCATTCCCCTGTGCCCTCTCTCTGAACAAGTTCCCCTCAGTCCCATTCCCCTGTGCCCTCTCTCTGAACGCTCTCCTCAGTCCCATTCCCCTGTGCCCTCTCTCTGAACGAGTTCCCCTCAGTCCCATTCCCCTGTGCCCTCTCTCTGAACGCTCCCCTCAGTCCCATTCCCCTGTGCCCTCTCTCTGAACGCTCCCCTCAGTCCCATTCCCCTGTGCCCTCTCTCTGAACAGTTCCCCTCAGTCCCATTCCCCTGTGCCCTCTCTCTGAACGCTCTCCTCAGTCCCATTCCCCTGTGCCCTCTCTCTGAACGCTCCCCTCAGTCCCATTCCCCTGTGCCCTCTCTCTGAACGCTCCCCTCAGTCCCATTCCCCTGTGCCCTCTCTCTGAACGCTCTCCTCAGTCCCATTCCCCTGTGCCCTCTCTCTGAACGCTCCCCTCAGTCCCATTCCCCTGTGCCCTCTCTCTGAACGCTCCCTCAGTCCCATTCCCCTGTGCCCTCTCTCTGAACGCTCTCCTCAGTCCCATTCCCCTGTGCCCTCTCTCTGAACGAGTTCCCTCAGTCCCATTCCCCTGTGCCCTCTCTCTGAACGCTCTCCTCAGTCCCATTCCCCTGTGCCCTCTCTCTGAACGTTCTCCTCAGTCCCATTCCCCTGTGCCCTCTCTCTGAACGAGTTCCCCTCAGTCCCATTCCCCTGTGCCCTCTCTCTGAACGAGTTCCCCTCAGTCCCATTCCCCTGTGCCCTCTCTCTGAACGCTCCCCTCAGTCCCATTCCCCTGTGCCCTCTCTCTGAACGAGTCCCCTCAGTCCCATTCCCCTGTGCCCTCTCTCTGAACGCTCCCCTCAGTCCCATTCCCCTGTGCCCTCTCTCTGAACGATTCCCTCAGTCCCATTCCCCTGTGCCCTCTCTCTGAACGCTCTCCTCAGTCCCATTCCCCTGTGCCCTCTCTCTGAACGAGTTCCCTCAGTCCCATTCCCCTGTGCCCTCTCTCTGAACGAGTTCTCCTCAGTCCCATTCCCCTGTGCCCTCTCTCTGAACGAGTCTCCTCAGTCCCATTCCCCTGTGCCCTCTCTCTGAACGAGTTCCCTCAGTCCCATTCCCCTGTGCCCTCTCTCTGAACGAGTTCTCCTCAGTCCCATTCCCCTGTGCCCTCTCTCTGAACGAGTTCCCCTCAGTCCCATTCCCCTGTGCCCTCTCTCTGAACGCTCTCCTCAGTCCCATTCCCCTGTGCCCTCTCTCTGAACGCTCTCTCCTCAGTCCCATTCCCCTGTGCCCTCTCTCTGAACGCTCCCCTCAGTCCCATTCCCCTGTGCCCTCTCTCTGAACGAGTTCCCCTCAGTCCCATTCCCCTGTGCCCTCTCTCTGAACGCTGTTCCTCAGTCCCATTCCCCTGTGCCCTCTCTCTGAACGCTCCCCTCAGTCCCATTCCCCTGTGCCCTCTCTCTGAACGAGTTCCCTCAGTCCCATTCCCCTGTGCCCTCTCTCTGAACGCTCCCCTCAGTCCCATTCCCCTGTGCCCTCTCTCTGAACGCTCCCCTCAGTCCCATTCCCCTGTGCCCTCTCTCTGAACGCTCTCCTCAGTCCCATTCCCCTGTGCCCTCTCTCTGAACGAGTTCCTCCTCAGTCCCATTCCCCTGTGCCCTCTCTCTGAACGCTCCCCTCAGTCCCATTCCCCTGTGCCCTCTCTCTGAACGAGTTCCCCTCAGTCCCATTCCCCTGTGCCCTCTCTCTGAACGCTCTCCTCAGTCCCATTCCCCTGTGCCCTCTCTCTGAACGCTCCCCTCAGTCCCATTCCCCTGTGCCCTCTCTCTGAACGCTCTCCTCAGTCCCATTCCCCTGTGCCCTCTCTCTGAACCAGTTCCCCTCAGTCCCATTCCCCTGTGCCCTCTCTCTGAACGAGATCCCGTCAGTCCCATTCCCCTGTGTCCTCTCTCTGAACGCTCCCCTCAGTCCCATTCCCCTGTGCCCTCTCTCTGAACGCTCCCCTCAGTCCCATTCCCCTGTGCCCTCTATCTGAACAAGTTCCCCTCAGTCCCATTCCCCTGTGCCCTCTCTCTGAACGCTCTCCTCAGTCCCATTCCCCTGTGCCCTCTCTCTGAACGAGTTCTCCTCAGTCCCATTCCCCTGTGCCCTCTCTCTGAACGCTCTCCTCAGTCCCATTCCCCTGTGCCCTCTCTCTGAACGCTCCCCTCAGTCCCATTCCCCTGTGCCCTCTCTCTGAACGCTCCCCTCAGTCCCATTCCCCTGTGCCCTCTCTCTGAACGCTCCCCTCAGTCCCATTCCCCTGTGCCCTCTCTCTGAACGCTCCCCTCAGTCCCATTCCCCTGTGCCCTCTCTCTGAACGTTCTCCTCAGTCCCATTCCCCTGTGCCCTCTCTCTGAACGCTCTCCTCAGTCCCATTCCCCTGTGCCCTCTCTCTGAACGAGTTCTCCTCAGTCCCATTCCCCTGTGTCCTCTCTCTGAACGTTCTCCTCAGTCCCATTCCCCTGTGCCCTCTCTCTGAACGTTCTCCTCAGTCCCATTCCCCTGTGCCCTCTCTCTGAACACTCTCCTCAGTCCCATTCCCCTGTGTCCTCTCTCTGAACGTTCCCCTCAGTCCCATTCCCCTGTGCCCTCTCTCTGAATGCTCTCCTCAGTCCCATTCCCCTGTGCCCTCTCTCTGAACGAGTTCCCTCAGTCCCATTCCCCTGTGCCCTCTCTCTGAACGCTCCCCTCAGTCCCATTCCCCTGTGCCCTCTCTCTGAACGCTCCCCTCAGTCCCATTCCCCTGTGCCCTCTCTCTGAACAAGTTCCCCTCCGTCCCATTCCCCTGTGCCCTCTCTCTGAACGCTCTCCTCAGTCCCATTCCCCTGTGCCCTCTCTCTGAACGCTCCCCTCAGTCCCATTCCCCTGTGCCCTCTCTCTGAAAGCTCCCCTCAGTCCTATTCCCCTGTGCCCTCTCTCTGAACGCTCTCCTCAGTCCCATTCCCCTGTGCCCTCTCTCTGAACGCTCCCCTCAGTCCCATTCCCCTGTGCCCTCTCTCTGAACGCTCTCCTCAGTCCCATTCCCCTGTGCCCTCTCTCTGAACGAGTTCCCCTCAGTCCCATTTCCCTGTGCCCTCTCTCTGAACGCTCCCCTCAGTCCCATTCCCCTGTGCCCTCTCTCTGAACGCTCTCCTCAGTCCCATTCCCCTGTGCCCTCTCTCTGAACGAGTTCCCCTCAGTCCCATTCCCCTGTGCCCTCTCTCTGAGCGAGTTCCCCTCAGTCCCATTCCCCTGTGCCCTCTCTCTGAGCGAGTTCCCCTCAGTCCCATTCCCCTGTGCCCTCTCTCTGAACGCTCTCCTCAGTCCCATTCCCCTGTGCCCTCTCTCTGAACGAGTTGCCCTCAGTCCCATTCCCCTGTGCCCTCTCTCTGAACGCTCCCCTCAGTCCCATTCCCCTGTGCCCTCTCTCTGAACGTTCTCCTCAGTCCCATTCCCCTGTGCCCTCTCTCTGAACGAGTTCCCCTCAGTCCCATTCCCCTGTGCCCTCTCTCTGAACGTTCCCCTCAGTCCCATTCCCCTGTGCCCTCTCTCTGAACGAGTTGCCCTCAGTCCCATTCCCCTGTGCCCTCTCTCTGAACGCTCCGCTCAGTCCCATTCCCCTGTGCCCTCTCTCTGAACGAGTTGCCCTCAGTCCCATTCCCCTGTGTCCTCTCTCTGAACGCTCCCCTCAGTCCCATTCCCCTGTGCCCTCTCTCTGAACGAGTTCCCCTCAGTCCCATTCCCCTGTGCCCTCTCTCTGAACGCTCCCCTCAGTCCCATTCCCCTGTGCCCTCTCTCTGAACGAGTTCTCCTCAGTCCCATTCCCCTGTGCCCTCTCTCTGAACGCTCCCCTCAGTCCCATTCCCCTGTGCCCTCTCTCTGAACGAGTTCCCCTCAGTCCCATTCCCCTGTGCCCTCTCTCTGAACGCTCTCCTCAGTCCCATTCCCCTGTGCCCTCTCTCTGAACGCTCCCCTCAGTCCCATTTCCCTGTGCCCTCTCTCTGAACGCTCTCCTCAGTCCCATTCCCCTGTGTCCTCTCTCTGAACGCTCCCCTCAGTCCCATTCCCCTGTGCCCTCTCTCTGAACGAGTTCCCCTCAGTCCCATTCCCCTGTGCCCTCTCTCTGAACGCTCCCCTCAGTCCCATTCCCCTGTGCCCTCTCTCTGAACGAGTTCCCCTCAGTCCCATTCCCCTGTGCCCTCTCTCTGAACGAGTTCCCCTCAGTCCCATTCCCCTGTGCCCTCTCTCTGAACGCTCTCCTCAGTCCCATTCCCCTGTGCCCTCTCTCTGAACAGCTCTCCTCAGTCCCATTCCCCTGTGCCCTCTCTCTGAACGAGTTCCCCTCAGTCCCATTCCCCTGTGCCCTCTCTCTGAACGAGTTCCCCTCAGTACCATTCCCCTGTGCCCTCTCTCTGAACGCTCACCTCAGTCCCATTCCCCTGTGCCCTCTCTCTGAACGAGTTCCCCTCAGTCCCATTCCCCTGTGCCCTCTCTCTGAACGCTCTCCTCAGTCCCATTCCCCTGTGCCCTCTCTCTGAACGCTCTCCTCAGTCCCATTCCCCTGTGTCCTCTCTCTGAACGAGTTCTCCTCAGTCCCATTCCCCTGTGCCCTCTCTCTGAACGAGTTCCCCTCAGTCCTATTCCCCTGTGCCCTCTCTCTGAATGCTCTCCTCAGTCCCATTCCCCTGTGCCCTCTCTCTGAACGAGTTCCCCTCAGTCCCATTCCCCTGTGCCCTCTCTCTGAACGCTCTCCTCAGTCCTATTCCCCTGTGCCCTCTCTCTGAACGCTCCCCTCAGTCCCATTCCCCTGTGCCCTCTCTCTGAACGTTCTCCTCAGTCCCATTCCCCTGTGCCCTCTATCTGAACAAGTTCCCCTCAGTCCCATTCCCCTGTGCCCTCCCTCTGAACGCTCTCCTCAGTCCCATTCCCCTGTGCCCTCTCTCTGAACGAGTTTCCCTCAGTCCTATTCCCCTGTGCCCTCTCTCTGAACGCTCCCCTCAGTCCCATTCCCCTGTGCCCTCTCTCTGAACGCTCCCCTCAGTCCCATTCCCCCGTGCCCGCTCTCTGAACGCTCTCCTCAGTACCATTCCCCTGTGCCCTCTCTCTGAACGAGTTCTCCTCAGTCCCATTCCCCTGTGCCCTCTCTCTGAATGCTCTCCTCAGTCCCATTCCCCTGTGCCCTCTCTCTGAACGAGTTCCCCTCAGTCCCATTCCCCTGTGCCCTCTCTCTGAACGCTCTCCTCAGTCCCATTCCCCTGTGCCCTCTCTCTGAACGCTCCCCTCAGTCCCATTCCCCTGTGCCCTCTCTCTGAACGAGTTCTCCTCAGTCCCATTCCCCTGTGCCCTCTCTCTGAACGAGTTCTCCTCAGTCCCATTCCCCTGTGCCCTCTCTCTGAACGAGTTCTCCTCAGTCCCATTCCCCTGTGCCCTCTCTCTGAACGCTCCCCTCAGTCCCATTCCCCTGTGCCCTCTCTCTGAACGCTCCCCTCAGTCCCATTCCCCTGTGCCCTCTCTCTGAACGCTCCCCTCAGTCCCATTCCCCTGTGTCCTCTCTCTGGACGCTCTCCTCAGTCCCTTTCCCCTGTGCCCTCTCTCTGAACGCTCTCCTCAGTACCATTCCCCTGTGCCCTCTCTCTGAACGCTCCACTCAGTCCCATTCCCCTGTGCCCTCTCTCTGAACGCTCCCCTCAGTCCCATTCCCCTGTGCCCTCTCTCTGAACACTCTCCTCAGTCCCATTCCCCTGTGCCCTCTCTCTGAACGAGATCCCTCAGTCCCATTCCCCTGTGACCTCTCTCTGAACGCTCCCCTCAGTCCCATTCCCCTGTGCCCTCTCTGAACGAGTTCTCCTCAGTCCCATTCCCGTGCCCTCTCTCTGAACGCTCTCCTCAGTCCCATTCCCCTGTGTCCTCTCTCTGAACGAGTTCCCCTCAGTCCCATTCCCCTGTGCCCTCTCTCTGAACGAGTTCCCCTCAGTCCCATTCCCCTGTGCCCTCTCTCTGAACGCTCTCCTCAGTCCCATTCCCCTGTGCCCTCTCTCTGAACGCTCCCCTCAGTCCCATTCCCCTGTGCCCTCTCTCTGAACGAGTTCCCCTCAGTCCCATTCCCCTGTGCCCTCTCTCTGAACGCTCCCCTCAGTCCCATTCCCCTGTGCCCTCTCTCTGAACGCTCTCCTCAGTCCCATTCCCCTGTGCCTCTCTCTGAACGCTCCCCTCAGTCCATTCCCCTGTGCCCTCTCTCTGAACGAGTTCCCCTCAGTCCCATTCCCCTGTGCCCTCTCTCTGAACGAGTTCCCCTCAGTACCATTCCCCTGTGCCCTCTCTCTGAACGCTGTCCTCAGTCCCATTCCCCTGTGCCCTCTCTCTGAACGAGTTCTCCTCAGTCCCATTCCCCTGTGCCCTCTCTCTGAACGCTCCCCTCAGTCCCATTCCCCTGTGCCCTCTCTCTGAACGCTCTCCTCAGTCCCATTCCCCTGTGCCCTCTCTCTGAACACTCTCCTCAGTCCCATTCCCCTGTGCCCTCTCTCTGAACGAGTTCCCCTCAGTCCCATTCCCCTGTGCCCTCTCTCTGAACGCTCTCCTCAGTCCCATTCCCCTGTGCCCTCTCTCTGAACGCTCCCTCAGTCCCATTCCCCTGTGCCCTCTCTCTGAACGAGTTCTCCTCAGTCCCATTCCCCTGTGCCCTCTCTCTGAACGCTCCCCTCAGTCCCATTCCCCTGTGCCCTCTCTCTGAACGCTCTCCTCAGTCCCATTCCCCTGTGCCCTCTCTCTGAACGAGTTCCCCTCAGTCCCATTCCCCTGTGCCCTCTCTCTGAACGAGTTCCCCTCAGTCCCATTCCCCTGTGCCCTCTCTCTGATCGCTCTCCTCAGTCCCATTCCCCTGTGCCCTCTCTCTGAACGCTGTCCTCAGTCCCATTCCCCTGTGCCCTCTATCTGAACAAGTTCCCCTCAGTCCCATTCCCCTGTGCCCTCCCTCTGAACGAGTTCTCCTCAGTCCTATTCCCCTGTGCCCTCTCTCTGAATGCTGTCCTCAGTCCCATTCCCCTGTGCCCTCTCTCTGAACGCTCTCCTCAGTCCCATTCCCCTGTGCCCTCTCTCTGAACCAGTTCCCCTCAGTCGCATTCCCCTGAGCCCTCTCTCTGAACGCTCCCCTCAGTCCCATTCCCCTGTGTCCTCTCTCTGAACGAGTTCCCCTCAGTCCCATTCCCCTGTGCCCTCTCTCTGAACGCTCCCCTCAGTCCCATTCCCCTGTGCCCTCTCTCTGAACGCTGTCCTCAGTCCCATTCCACTGTGCCCTCTCTCTGAACGCTCCCCTCAGTCCCATTCCCCTGTGCCCTCTCTCTGAACGCTCTCCTCAGTCCCATTCCCCTGTGCCCTCTCTCTGAACGCTCTCCTCAGTCCCATTCCCCTGTGACCTCTCTCTGAACGAGTTCCCCTCAGTCCCATTCCCCTGTGTCCTCTCTCTGAACGCTCCCCTCAGTCCCATTCCCCTGTGCCCTCTCTCTGAACGCTCTCCTCAGTCCCATTCCCCTGTGCCCTCTCTCTGAACGCTCCCCTCAGTCCCATTCCCCTGTGCCCTCTCTCTGAACGCTCCCCTCAGTCCCATTCCCCTGTGCCCTCTCTCTGAACGCTCCCTCAGTCCCATTCCCCTGTGCCCTCTCTCTGAACGCTCCCCTCAGTCCCATTCCCCTGTGCCCTCTCTCTGAACGCTCTCCTCAGTCCCATTCCCCTGTGCCCTCTCTCTGAACGCTGTCCTCAGTCCCATTCCCCTGTGCCCTCTCTCTGAACGCTCCCCTCAGTCCCATTCCCCTGTGCCCTCTCTCTGAACGAGTTCCCCTCAGTCCCATTCCCCTGTGCCCTCTCTCTGAACGCTCCCCTCAGTCCCATTCCCCTGTGCCCTCTCTCTGAACGCTGTCCTCAGTCCCATTCCCCTGTGCCCTCTCTCTGAACGAGTTCCCCTCAGTCCCATTCCCCTGTGCCCTCTCTCTGAACGCTGTCCTCAGTCCCATTCCCCTGTGTCCTCTCTCTGAACGCTCTCCTCAGTCCCATTCCCCTGTGACCTCTCTCTGAACGCTCCCCTCAGTCCCATTCCCCTGTGCCCTCTCTCTGAACACTCCGCACAGTCCCATTCCCCTGTGTCCTCTCTCTGAACGAGTTCTCCTCAGTCCCATTCCCCTGTGCCCTCTCTCTGAACGTTCTCCTCAGTCCCATTCCCCTGTGTCCTCTCTCTGAACACTCTCCTCAGTCCCATTCCCCTGTGCCCTCTCTCTGAACGAGTTCCCCTCAGTCACATTCCCCTGTGCCCTCTCTCTGAACGCTCCCCTCAGTCCCATTCCCCTGTGCCCTCTCTCTGAATGCTCTCCTCAGTCCCATTCCCCTGTGCCCTCTCTCTGAACGAGTTCCCCTCAGTCCCTTTCCCCTGTGCCCTCTCTCTGAACGAGTTCCCCTCAGTCCCATTCCCCTGTGCCCTCTCTCTGAACGAGTTCTCCTCAGTCCCATTCCCCTGTGCCCTCTCTCTGAACGCTCCCCTCAGTCCCATTCCCCTGTGCCCTCTCTCTGAACGAGTTCTCCTCAGTCCCATTCCCCTGTGCCCTCTCTCTGAACGCTCTCCTCAGTCCCATTCCCCTGTGCCCTCTCTCTGAACGCTCCCCTCAGTCCCATTCCCCTGTGCCCTCTCTCTGAACGAGTTCTCCTCAGTCCCATTCCCCTGTGCCCGCTCTCTGAACGCTCCCCTCAGTCCCATTCCCCTGTGCCCTCTCTCTGAACGCTCCCCTCAGTCCCATTCCCCTGTGCCCTCTCTCTGAACGAGTTCTCCTCAGTCCCATTCCCCTGTGCCCGCTCTCTGAACGCTCTCCTCAGTACCATTCCCCTGTGCCCTCTCTCTGAACGAGTTCTCCTCAGTACCATTCCCCTGTGCCCTCTCTCTGAACGCTCCCCTCAGTCCCATTCCCCTGTGCCCTCTCTCTGAACGCTCCCCTCAGTCCCATTCCCCTGTGCCCGCTCTCTGAACGCTCTCCTCAGTACCATTCCCCTGTGCCCTCTCTCTGAACGAGTTCTCCTCAGTACCATTCCCCTGTGCCCTCTCTCTGAACGCTCTCCTCAGTCCCATTCCCCTGTGCCCTCTCTCTGAACGAGTTCTCCTCAGTCCCATTCCCCTGTGTCCTCTCTCTGAACGAGTTCCCCTCAGTCCCATTCCCCTGTGCCCTCTCTCTGAACGAGTTCTCCTCAGTCCCATTCCCCTGTGTCCTCTCTCTGAACGCTCCGCTCAGTCCCATTCCCCTGTGCCCTCTCTCTGAACGAGTTGTCCTCAGTCCCATTCCCCTGTGTCCTCTCTCTGAACGCTCCCCTCAGTCCCATTCCCGTGCCCTCTCTCTGAACGAGTTCTCCTCAGTCCCATTCCCCTGTGCCCTCTCTCTGAACGCTATCCTCAGTCCCATTCCCCTGTGCCCTCTCTCTGAATGCTCTCCTCAGTCCCATTCCCCTGTGCCCTCTCTCTGAACGAGTTCTCCTCAGTCCCATTCCCCTGTGCCCTCTCTCTGAACGCTCCCCTCAGTCCCATTCCCCTGTGCCCTCTCTCTGAACGCTCCCCTCAGTCCCATTCCCCTGTGTCCTCTCTCTGGACGCTCTCCTCAGTCCCTTTCCCCTGTGCCCTCTCTCTGAACGCTCTCCTCAGTCCCATTCCCCTGTGCCCTCTCTCTGAACGCTCCCCTCAGTCCCATTCCCCTGTGCCCGCTCTCTGAACGCTCCCCTCAGTACCATTCCCCTGTGCCCTCTCTCTGAACCAGTTCCCCTCAGTCCCATTCCCCTGTGCCCTCTCTCTGAATGCTCCCCTCAGTCCCATTCCCCTGTGCCCTCTCTCTGAACGCTCCCCTCAGTCCCATTCCCCTGTGCCCTCTCTCTGAACGAGTTCCCCTCAGTCCCATTCCCGTGTCCTCTCTCTGAACGAGTTCCCCTCAGTCCCATTCTCGTGTCCTCTCTCTGAACGAGTTCCCCTCAGTCCCATTCCACTGTGCCCTCTCTCTGAACACTCCGCAGAGTCCCATTCCCCTGTGCCCTCTCTCTGAACGCTGTCCTGAGTCCCATTCCCCTGTGCCCTCTCTCTGAACGCTCCCCTCAGTCCCATTCCCCTGTGCCCTCTCTCTGAACAAGCTCCCCTCAGTCCCATTCCCCTGTGCCCTCTCTCTGAACGCTCTCCTCAGTCCCATTCCCCTGTGCCCTCTCTCTGAACGAGTTCCCCTCAGTCCCATTCCCCTGTGCCCTCTCTCTGAGTGCTCTCCTCAGTCCCATTCCCCTGTGCCCTCTCTCTGAACGAGTTCCCCTCAGTCCCATTCCCCTGTGCCCTCTCTCTGAACACTCTCCTCAGTCCCATTCCCCCGTGTCCTCTCTCTGAACGAGTTCTCCTCAGTCCCATTCCCCTGTGTCCTCTCTCTGAACGCTCTCCTCAGTCCCATTCCCCTGTGCCCTCTCTCTGAACGAGTTCCCTCAGTCCCATTCCCCTGTGCCCTCTCTCTGAACGAGTTCCCCTCAGTCCCATTCCCCTGTGCCCTCTCTCTGAACGAGTTCCCCTCAGTCCCATTCCCCTGTGCCCTCTCTCTGAACGAGTTCCCCTCAGTCCCATTCCCCTGTGCCCTCTCTCTGAACGCTCCCCTCAGTCCCATTCCCCTGTGCCCTCTCTCTGAACGCTCCCTCAGTCCCATTCCCCTGTGCCCTCTCTCTGAACGCTCTCCTCAGTCCCATTCCCCTGTGCCCTCTCTCTGAACGCTCTCCTCAGTCCCATTCCCCTGTGCCCTCTCTCTGAATGCTCCCCTCAGTCCCATTCCCCTGTGCCCTCTCTCTGAACGCTCCCCTCAGTCCCATTCCCCTGTGCCCTCTCTCTGAACGAGTTCCCCTCAGTCCCATTCCCCTGTGCCTTCTCTCTGAACGAGTTCCCCTCAGTCCCATTCCCCTGTGTCCTCTCTCTGAACGCTCCCCTCAGTCCCATTCCCCTGTGCCCTCTCTCTGAACGAGTTCCCCTCAGTCCCATTCCCCTGTGCCTTCTCTCTGAACGAGTTCCCCTCAGTCCCATTCCCCCGTGTCCTCTCTCTGAACGAGTTCCCCTCAGTCCCATTCCCCTGTGCCCTCTCTCTGAACGCTCCCCTCAGTCCCATTCCCCTGTGCCCTCTCTCTGAACGAGTTCCCCTCAGTCCCATTCCCCTGTGCCCTCTCTCTGAACGCTCCCCTCAGTCCCATTCCCCTGTGTCCTCTCTCTGAACGAGTCCCCTCAGTCCCATTCCCCTGTGCCCTCTCTCTGAACGCTCTCCTCAGTCCCATTCCCCTGTGCCCTCTCTCTGAACGCTCCCCTCAGTCCCATTCCCCTGTGCCCTCTCTCTGAACGCTCCCCTCAGTCCCATTCCCCTGTGCCCTCTCTCTGAACGCTCCCCTCAGTCCCATTCCCCTGTGCCCTCTCTCTGAACGCTCCCCTCAGTCCCATTCCCCTGTGCCCTCTCTCTGAACGCTCCCCTCAGTCCCATTCCCCTGTGCCCTCTCTCTGAACGCTCCCCTCAGTCCCATTCCCCTGTGCCCTCTCTCTGAACGCTCCCCTCAGTCCCATTCCCCTGCCCTTTTTTCAAGTATTTACCATATTTCCCTTCGATAAGTTGTTCTGGATTCTGGTTAAGCACAGGTTGTGTTCAGATACTGAATGTCCCAGTTAACCTATCCCCGATCAGCCAAACCAGGAACCTGTGGGTTCAGGTCAGGACTCCAGCTGTTGGTTAACCAGGTGAGAAGTGCAGATTGAAGTCTGTGCATCAGGTGGGAGCTCAAACTGTTTAAAGAAATAGAACCTTACCCGTTACCGCAAGAAGGAACACGGCTGTTCCTGGACTGCTCCTGGTTGCTGGAAGTCACTGAATATTTAGACTGAATCACGAGAAATCTGACACGGAACAGTCCAGCCCAGTGGGACTCCAGGTGTGCACTGGCTCACTGACTAACCAATCTCAACATCTTAGTCACAACTTGTGTCAAGGTATCTACCTCTGGTCCACTGGCAGTGTGGGACTCGCTCTGTATTAACACCCAGTGTTATCTACCTCTGGTCCACTGGCAGTGTGGGACCCGCTCTGTATTAACACCCAGTGTTATCTACCTCTGGTCCACTGGCAGTGTGGGACTCGCTCTGTATTAACACTGAGGGCTAGAAATTGGGTGGTTTATCACCACCCATTACAGCCATAATCACTGAAATGAAGCAGGTCGTGATGTCAGTGGGTGTGCAACGCTCACTTAATGCCCAATCTGCGAGTTTGGACTTTGCCGCTCCACTTACCGCCACGCCTTAAGTGCGACGAGCTGAGCAAGCGTTGAGAAGCAGGAGGGAGGCTCCAGCAGCAGTATTCTAGGAATCATCAGCAACAACTCGCTGTTTCTGCAGTTTGACTGGCTCTGTGCAACTTTCTGCAACTCCAGCAGCTTTATTAACTTCTTTCGAGATCCTAAGGTAACAGGGAGAGTTGGGGCAAGTGGAGAACGCCTTCATTCTTAGTTAAAGGCTTCAGCTCACAACACTTGCTCAGTCATGGGGGCTGTACTGGCCGTCCCCCTCGCGCTCGAGTATCTTCAGGAGAGGGAGCGGAGGCAGCGAAGAAGAGAAGATGCACACGGAGGAGGAGGAGGAGAAGGAGGAGGGCTCTCAACAGGAGGCCTTACCCACCCAGGGTCTTCCGAGAGCACTTCTCTTATATCCATGTAAGTGAGGAGCAGTGTATTAGGAGGCTAAGCTTCACCAAGGAGGTGGTCACAGAACTCTGGCACCTCCTGCAACCAGACCTCCAGCCTCAGACCAGGGCGACCACGGCTCTCCCAGTGATAGTCAGGGTCACCGTGGCCCTCAATTTCTTCTCCAGCGGATCCTTCCAGTCTGCAACAGGAGACTTAGCAAACATCTCGCAGTTCGCCGTCCATCGCTGTATCCGGGAGGTCACAGAAGCTCTCTACACCAGGAGAAGGGACTACGTTGTCTTCTCTCTGAGCAGAGAGAAGCAGGACGAGCGTGCATGTGGCTTTGCCAGGATAGCGGGCTTCCCCATGGTGCAGGACACCATTGACTGCACCCACATGGCTTTGCGAGCACCGCGTAACAATCCTGAGATCTTCCATAACCGCAAAGGCTACCACTCACTTAATGTGCAGTTGGTGTGTGACCACACACAGCGAATCCTCACCGTCAATGCCCACTATCCTGGCAGCAGCCATGATTCCTTCATCCTGCGTCAGTCCGGTGTGCCAACAATCTTCCAGCCACCACAGCAAACTCGAGGGTTGCTCGGAGACAAGAGCTATCCACTCTGCACCTGGCTCATGACTCCCCTCCGTAACTCCAACACTCCTGCCCAGCACTCATATAATGAGGGCCATGCTGCCACCAGGAACATCATCGAGCAACTGACCACTCAGGAGGAGCCCTCCAGTACTCACCAGAGCGGGTGTCCCATTTCCCGGTGGTCTGCTGCATGCTCCACAACTTGGCCATCATGAGGGCCCAGCCCTTTCCACTAGGGATTGTGGGACCACCTCAGGGGGAGGATGAGGGAGAGGAGGAGGAGGAGGATGAGGAGGGAGGGAGGGAGGGAGGAGGCAGGCAGCCAGTCCCCCTTCCGGACAGGCTGTCCGTGAACAGCTCATCAGGCTCCGATTCCAATGAGTGAAATCCCAGATCTCCTTTGCTCACCACAACCCCATCATACCATCCCACTGTCACAGAACATCACAACATCCTCCTAGGGACAAAGCTGAAATAACAGACACCACAAAAGTTTCCAAACCAAATTAATAAATTTATCAAAAATCACCACACATATTTACAGTAATGATATGAACTAATCACCCTTGTGCAATCCCTTCGTGCCTGTCGTTCTGGGGCCCTTTCCTGTTCTAGTGCTCCTACGAAGTGCTCCCCCAATGGCTGTGGCACGGCTGGTGGAAGGTTGCTGAGTTTCCATGTGGGAGACTTCAGATGGCCTTGCAGGACGACCTCAAGCAGCTCTAGCCCTAGATAGCCCGGCTGCAGACTACACTACCTCGGTACGGGCGGCTGCAGTCTGGGCTGTCAGGCAGTGGTGGGAGTAGGAATGCTGTCATTCTGAGAGAGGACAGCAGGGTCCTGCTCCACTGACTCACTGCCACTTCCCCGGGGCGGCGTCTGTTGGATCACAGATTGCTGGGCTGCTGTGACACTCTGCAAGCTCTGGTGGGCACTTGTAAACCCAGCCACGATGGCAGCAGTCAGAGCTTGGGTGGCATCAAGCTGAGACTTCATGAGAGCGGTCTGCGCTTCCGCTGCAGCACGAAGACATTGGGTCGCTTCAGCTTGTGCTGCAATGGCAGCCATGACATCGCACGCACAAACACGTCTGGTTCGACATGGTCTCTTTGAGAGTCTTCCGTCATTTCCAGCCTGGAAATCCTGGGCCCCAAGCTCTGCGCAGAGCCCCGTGCAATGTTGGATGTGGACTCCTCCACGCTCCTTGACATTGCCATGAGGCTCTCTGGCAGGCTTGCCATTGCACCTATCAATTCGGTGTGCATACCCATCACCCTGCTTCTGAAGGCCACCCCATTGAGGTCCTCATCTGAGTCCTGTGCAGCAGAACACTCGTGCGAACTCGACCTCCGGGGAGCTGGCCACTGAGCTACCCTTTCCCCCTGGCCTTGCTGCTGTCCACTCGTGCCCAGTGCCTCACCCTGTGCAGATCCCACTTCTACACTAGCCTCTAAAGTACGGGCACTGCCAGTTTCTGAGCTGGTGTCTGCGAGGGACAGGTGCAGTGACGCTGTGTCTTCTTCTTCCTCTTCTTTTCCCCCCTCGCTCTCGTGCATCCCCTCGGGGACAGGCTGGTCCAGTGCTTGTTGTTGATTATCTGAAAGCAGGAAGGCACAAGAGTCGAGTTATGGTGAGGGGAGGGTGGGGGGAAGCCAGATGTGCATGCGTAGAGCATCAGTAGCTTGAAAATGATAAGAGATTGTGGGATAAGGGAGAAGTGGGATGTGAGAAGAAGGATTAGGAATGAGCATACCGTTCTTGTCCCCAAGGGATTCAACCTCGTCAGTTGCCACGGCTCTCGGATCTGCCGGTAAACGATGTCCAGCGCTCTCTCCTCCAGCTGGCTGAGGTCGTGGATGTCAGCCTGCACCCGCCCGCCCGCCCATCTGCTCGCGGCGGTTGTGAGCTACCTTGGTCTGCAAGAGACTGAGAAGTGTGTGAGTGAGTGTAGCGCCTGTCATGGTTGACTAGCTGACATTGTGTGCAAGGTGTGGGTGTGAGTGTTGCAGCGATGGCAAGGTTGTGAGGGTGAAGTGAAGCTATGATTGTGAGGTATGAGAGGGTGAGTGCTAGAGATTGTTGGTGGGTGAGTGCTGGGGGTGTGGTGCATTGAGCAATGTGTGAGGCTTGTGGTGCAGATGGTGGGATATGGTATTTGCTGAAGCCTTCACTCACCTTGACCACTCGTGCGAGGTCATTAAACTTCTTTCCGCACTGGATGGTCGACCTTAGCACCACAGTGATGGCCGTCACATGGGCAACTATCTCCAGCCACATCCTTCGGGAAGTGTGTGGCGAGGGCTTCCTGCCTGTCTGAGGGAACAGGACAGCCCACCTCCTCTCCACGGCCATAACCAGCGCCTCCAGAGCTGCGTCAGAAAATCTCCGGGCTCACTCCCTCTGAGGACGCTCAGTCATGGCTTTGCAGCTCCTCCTCCTCCTCCTCCTCCTCCTTCTGGCAGCTGCAGTTCCAACTGCCTTGACAATGAGGTGCTGCATCATCAATGCACCTCCTCTCTAAGTACTAAATAAAGCCTGTGGCACACATGACTGTGAATTAGACTGGCCCCGATACTGGTCCACCTGTTGAGCATTAAGCCAATGAGGAGCGAGCACAAATTTTGCGTGCTACCTAGACCATTTTGAGGTGGCATAGCTTAACCTCGTTAGACCTTAACACTGCCCATTTCGTGGCTATATCCAATTTCTAGGCCCCAGTGTTATCTATGTCTGGTCCACTGGCAGTGTGGGACCCGCTCTCTGTATTAACACCCAGTGTAATCTACCTCTGGTGCACTGGCAGTGTAATGCCCGCTCTCTGTGCTCCTACTCACTATTATCCAACATATCTTTGAACTGTAACAACTTCGGAACCATTTGGGTGTGAGGAACATGAATTATTGGAGCCATGTTGTGAGGAGGAAGCCAGTGCTGGGGGATTGAGGGCCGTGACTGCACCAAGTCCACTTGTAGAGTAGATGCAGAATATTCATGCTCAGCACATGCCATTACCCCATAGTTCCAAAGGTTAGAGGTCACACACACCAGTCCTGAGCCTTGGCACAATTCTACGGACCTAGTCCAGCCCATAACTATAATCGCCACAGCCACAGTCTGACCCCTGTGACCCCACAGTCTGACCCCTGTCACCCCACAGTCTGACCCCTGTGACCCCACAGTCTGACCCCTGTGACCCACAGTCTGACCCGTGACCCCACAGTCTGACCCCTGTGACCCACAGTCTGACCCCTGTGACCCACAGTCTGACCCGTGACCCTACAGTCTGACCCCTGTGACCCCACAGTATGACTCCCTATGACCCCACAGTATGACTCCCTATGACGCCAGAGAATGACCCTGTGACCCCACAAGCTGACCCCGTGAATCCACAGTCTGACCCCGTGACCCACAGTCTGACCCGCTGTGACCCTACAGTCTGACCCCCTGACCCACAGTCTGACCCGCTGTGACCCTACAGTCTGACCCCGTGACCCACAGTCTGACCCGGTGACCCTACACTCTGACCCCTGTGACCCTACAGTCTGATCCTCGTGACCCCACAGTCCGACCCAATGTGACCCACAGTCTGACCCGTGACCCACAGTCTGACCCATGACCCCGCAGTCTGACCACTGTGACCCCACAGTCTGACCCGTGACCCTACAGTCTGATCCCGTGACCCTACATTCTGACCCCATGACCCCACAGTCTGAAATGTGACCCACAGTTTGACCCTCATGACCTCACAGTCTGACCCGCTGTGACCCACAGTCTGACCCGTGACCCCAGTCTGACCCCTGTGACCCCACATTCAGACCCGCTGTGACCCACTGTCTGATCCCCGTGACCCACAGTCTGACCCGTGACCCACAGTCTGACCCGTGACCCACAGTCTGACCCGTGACCCACGGTCTGACCCCATGACCCACAGTCTGACCCGTGATCCTACAGTCTGACCTCTGTGACCCACGGTCTGACCCCATGACCCACAGTCTGACCCCATGACCCACAGTCTGACCTCTGTGACCCACAGTCTGACCCCTGTGACCCACAGTCTGACCCCTGTGACTCACAGTCTGACCCCTGTGACCCACAGTCTGACCCCTGTGACCCTAGGGCCGGAGTTAATGAGAATAGTGTGTGCAAGGTTCTGGACTGTAATGTGTGGCTCGGTTGGGGAGAGAGAGACTACCTGCTAGAACTGTGGAGGAGGAGGAGCAGGTGACTCACATTGTACATCTACTCGAATGGACTTGATCGCAGGACCTCCGATCCCATTCTCTGCTTTACAATAGTACCGACCCCCCTGAACTCGCAGGATCCGCGCGATCTGGAGAGTCTCGTTGAAAACCGTTGTTTCCTGGAATCTGTCGGACGCACTGCCTGCGGTTTTAGTCCATCTCACCTGCAAGAGAAAGATCGATCAAATAGAGGGTGGATATTGCTCTTACATAATCCCACTTTCCTGCTCACTCCCCGTACCCTTTCATATATTTTTTTATTTGTTCGTGGGATGTGGGCGTCGTTGGCAAGGCCAGCATTTATTGCCCATCCTGAGTTGCCCTTGAGAAGGTGGTGGTGAGCCGCCTTCTTGAACTGCTGCAGTCCGTGTGGTGAAGGTACTCCCACAGTGCTGTTAGAGAGGGAGTTCCAGGATTTTGACCCAGCGACGATGAAGGAACGGCGATATATTTCCAAGTCAGGATGGTGTGTGACTTGGAGGGGAACTTGGAGGTGGTGATGTTCCCATGCGCCTGCTGCCCTTGTCCTTCTAGGTGGAAGAGGTCGTGGGTTTGGGAGGTGCTGCCGAAGAAGCCTTGGCGAGTTGCTGCAGTGCATCTTGTAGATGGTACACACTGCAGCCACGGTGCGCCGGTGGTGGAGGGAGTGAATGTTTAAGGTGGTGGATGGGGTGCCAATCAAGCGGGCTGCTTTGTCCTGGATGGTGTTGAGCTCTTGAATGTTGTTGGAGCTGCACTCATCCAGGCAAGTGGAGAGTATTCCATCACACTCCTTACTTGTGCCTTGTAGATGGTGGAAAGGCTTTGGGGAGTCAGGAGATGAGACACTCGCCGCAGAATACCTAGCCTCTGACCTGCTCTTGTTGTCACAGTATTTATGTGGCTGGTCCAGTTAAGTTTCTGGTCAATGGTGACCCTCCAGGATGTTGATGGTGGGGGATTCGGCGATGGTAATGCTGTTGAATGTCAAGAGGTGGTTAGACTCTCACTTTTGGAGATAGTCATTGCCTGGCACTTGTGTGGCGCGAATGTCACCTGCCACTTATCAGCCCAAGCCTGAACATCGTCCAGGTCTTGTTGCATTCGGGCATGGACTGCTTCATTATCTGAGGAGTTGCGAATGGCACTGAACACTGCAATCATCAGCGAACATCCCCATTTCTGACCTTATGTTGGAGGGACGGTCATTGATGAAGCAGCTGAAGATGGTTGGGCCTTGGATACTGCCCTGAGGAACTCCTGCAGCGATGTCCTGGGGCTGTGATGATTGACCTCCAATCATCACAACCATCTTCCTTAATAACCAATCACTCTCCCCCTCACTCCCCATAACTTTTAATATCTCACCCAGTCTAATCCCACTCTCCCCCTCACTCCCCGCACCCTTTAATATCCCACTCAGTCTAATCCCACTCTCTCGCTCACTCCCCGTACCCTTTAGTATCCCACCCAGTCTAATCCCACTCTCGCCCTCAAACCCGATACCGTTTAATTTTTTTAAATTTGTTCCTGGGATGTGGGCGTCGCTGGCAAGACCAGCATTTATTGCCCATCCCTAATTGCCCTTGAGAAGGTGGTGCTGAGCCACCTTCTTGAACCGCTGCAGTCCGTGTGGTGAAGGTACTCCCACAGTGCTGTTAGGAACATAGAAACATAGAAGATAGGAGCAGGAGTAGGCCATTCGGCCCCTCGAGCCTGCTCCGCCATTTAATGAGATCATGGCTGATCATCCAAATTCAGTACCCTGTCCCTGCTTTCTCCCCATATCCCTTGATCCCTTTAGCCTTAAGAAATATATCTATCTCCTTCTTGAATATATTTAATGAATTGGCCTCAACTGCCTTGTTTGGTAGAGAATTCCACAGGTTCACCACTCTCTGGGTGAAGAAATTCCTCCTCATCTCAGTCCTAAATGGCTTACCCCTTATCTGAGACTGTGACCTCTGGTTCTGGACTCCCCCGGCCATCGGGAACATCCTTCCTGCATCTAGTCTGCCTAGTCCTGTTAGAATTTTATAAGTTTCAATGAGATCCCCTCTCATTCTTCTAAACTCTAGCGAATATAAGCCCAATCGACCCAATCTCTCCTCATACGTCATTCTTGCCATCCCAGGTATCAGTCTGGTGAATCTTCGCTGCACTCCCTCCATGGCAAGAACATCCTTCCTCAGATAAGGCGACCAAAACTGCACACAATACTCATGGTGTGGTCTCACCAAGGCCCTGTACAACTGCAGCAAGACATCCTTGCTCCTGTACTCGAATCCTCTCGCTATGAAGGCCAACATACCATTTGCTTTCTTAACCGCCTGCTGCACCTGCATGCTTACCTTCAGCGACTGGTGCACAAGGACTCCCAGGTCCCTTTTCCCAATCTATTGCCGTTCAGATAATAATCTGCCTTCCTGTTTTTGCCACCAAAGTGGATAACCTCGCACTTATCCACATTATACTGCATCTGCCCAATCACCCAACCTGTCCAAATCATACTGGAGTTTCTCTGCATCCTCCTCACAGCACACACGCCCACCCAGCTTTGTGTCGTCTGCAAACTTGGGGATATTACATCTAGTTCCCTCGTCTAGATCATTAATATATATTGTGAATAGGCTGGGGTCCTAGCACCGATCTCTGCGGTACCCCACGAGTCACTGCCTGCCACTCGGAAAAAGACCCGTTTATTCCAACACTTTGCTTCCTGTCTGCCAACCAGTTCTCTATCCAAGTCAGTACCTTACCCCCAATCCCATGTGCTTTAACTTTGCACGCTAATCTCTTATGCGGGACCTTATCGAAAGCCTTCTGAAAGTCCAAATACACCACATCCACTGGTTCTCCCTTATCTATTCTACCAGTTACATCCTCAAAAAATTCCTTTGTGACTGTGACTGTGACAAAGGTAAAGTATCCCTCCTCGTCCTTCTTGACTTGTCATAGAAACATAGAAAAATAGGAGCAGGAGTAGGCCATTCGGCCCTTTGAGCCTGCTCCTCCATTCAATATGATCATTGCTGATCCTCTATCTCAATACCATATTCCCGCTCTCTCCCCATACCTCTTGATGCCTTTTGTTGTCTGCAGCCTTTGACACGGTTGACCACTCCATCCTTCTCCAACGCCTCTCCACCATCGTCCAGCTGGGTGGGACTGCACTCGCCTGCTTCCATTCTTATCTATCTAATCGTAGCCAGAGAATCACCAGCAATGGCTTCTCTTCCCACTCCCGCATAGTTACCTCTGGTAGCCACAAGGATCGATCCTTGGCCCCTCCTATTTCTCATCTACCTGCTGCACCTCGGCGACATTATCCACATGTACGCTGACGACACCCAGCTCTACCTCACCATCACTTCTCTCGACCCCTCCACGGTCTCTAAATTGTCAGACTGCTTGTCTGACATCCAGTTCTGGATGAGCAGAAATTTTCTCCAATTAAATATTGGGAAGACTGAAGCCATTGTTTTCGGGCCCCGCCACAAACTCCGTTCCCTAACTACTGACTCCATCCCTCTCCCTAACATCTGTCTGAGGCTGAACCACACTGTTCGCAACCTTGGTTCATATTTGACCCTGAAATCGCTTCCGACTACATATCCGCAGCATAACAAAGACCACCTACTTCCACCTCCGTAACATCGCCCGTCTCCGCCCCTGCCTCAGCTCATCCGCTGCTGAAACCCTCATCCATGCCTTTGTTACCTCGAGACTTGACTATTCCAACACACTCCTGGCTGGCCTCCCACATTCCACCCGACGTAAACTTGAGGTCATCCAAAACTCGGCTGCCCGTGTCCTAACTCGCACCAAGTCCTGTTCACCCATCACCCCTGTGCTCGCTGACCTACATTGGCTCCCGGTTAAGCAATGCCTCGATTTCAAAATTCTCATCCTTGTTTTCAAATCCCTCCATGATCTCGCCCCTCCCTATCTCTGTAATCTTCGTCAGCCCCACAACCCCCCAAGATATCTGCGCTCCTCTAATTCTGCCCTCTTGAGCATCCATGATTATAATTGCTCCACCATTGGTGGCCGTGCCTTCTGTTGCCGAGGCCCTAAGCTCTGGAATTCCCAGCCTAAACCGGGTCCACCTCTATTTTAAAGGTGCTATAACAAGACCTTCCCTTAACAAACCATAAACAAGAAGTTGTTGTTGTTGTAGTTCCAGGATTTTGACCCAGTGACGATGAAGGAACGGCGATATATTTCCAAGTCAGGATAGTGTGTGACTTGGAGGGGAACTTGGAGGGGAACTTGGAGGTGGTGGTGTTCCCATGCGCCTGCTGCCCTTGTCCTTCTAGGTGGTAGAGGTCGTGGGTTTGGGAGGTGCTGTTGAAGAAGCCTTGGCGAGTTGCTGCAGTGCATCTTGTGGATGGTACACACTGTAGCCACGGTGCGCCGGTGGTGGAGGGAGTGAATGTTTAAGGTGGTGGATGGGGTGCCAATCAAACGGGCTGCTTTGTCGTGGATGGTGTTGAGCTTCTTGAGTGTTGTTGGAGCTGCACTCATCCAGACAAGTGGAGAGTATTCCATCACACTCCTGACCCGTGCCTTGTAGATGGTGGAAAGGCTTTGTGGAGTCAGGAGGTGAGACACTCGCTGCAGAATACCCAGCCTCTGACCTGCTCTTGTGGCCACAGTATTTATGTGACTGGTCCAGTTAAGTTTCTGGTCAATGGTGATCCCCAGGATGTTAATGGTGAGGGATTCGGCGATGGTAATGCTGTTGAATGTCAAGAGGAGGTGTTTAGACTCTCGCTTGTTGGAGATAGTCATTGCCTGGCACTTGTGTGCGAATGTTACCTGCCACTGATCAGCCCGAGCCTGAATGTCGTCCAGGTCTTGCTGAATGCGGACATGGACTGCTTCATTATCTGAGGAGTTAGTTAATGGCGCTGAACACTGTGCAGTCATTAGCGAACATCCCCATTTCTGACCTTATGATGGAGGGAAGGTCATTGATGAAGCAGCTGAAGGTGGTTGGGACTAGGACACTGCCCTGAGGAACTCCTGCAGTGATATCCTGGGGCTGAGATGATTGACCTCCAACAACTAATGTGGTACCGTTGTTTAAAAAGGAAGAAAGGGATAGACCGAGTAATTACAGGCCAATCAGCCTAACCTCGGTGGTGGGAAAATTATTGGAAAAAATTCTGAGGGACAGGATAAATCTTCATTTAGAAAGACACAGATTAATCAGGGACAGACAATCACATCTTTCCTGTAATGTGGTGACCAGAACTGCACGCAGTATTCTAGCTGCGGCCTAACTAGTGTTTTATACAGTTCAAGCATAACCTCCCTGCTCTTATATTCTATGCCTCGACTAATAAAGGCAAGTATCCCGTATGCCTTCTGGTGCTGTGTCATCGCACCAACACTCTTCTCGATCTTCCTTGCTGCAATGCTGTATCTCACCCTCAGTAAGCTTCCCGCTGGAGTGGAGCTAATCTACAGAACAAACGGGAAACTGTTCAACCTCCGTCGCCTCCAGTCCAGATCCAAGGTCGTCCCATCCTCTGTCGTCGAATTACAGTATGCAGACGACGCTTGCGTCTGCGCACACTCTGAAGCCGAACTCCAAACCATCGTCAACACCTTCACCGAAACGTACGAGAGCATGGGCCTTACACTAAACAACTGTAAGACAAAGGTCCTCTACCAACCTGCCCCCGCCACACAGCACTGCTCCCCGATTATCAAAATCCACAACAAGGCCTTGGACAACGTGAACCACTTTCCATACCTCGGGAGCCTACTGTCAACACGGGCAGACGTCGATGACGAAGTCCAACACCGCCTTCAGTGTGCCAGTGCAGCCTTCGGTTGCCTGAGGAAGAGAGTGTTTGAAGACCAGGACCTCAAACCCAGCACCAAGCTCATAGTCTACAGAGCAGCAGTGATACCCGCCCTCCTGTATGCTTCAGAGACATGGACCATGTACAGCAGGCACCTCAAAGCACTGGAGAGGTACCACCAACGCTGCCTCCGCAAGATCCTGCAAATCATTGGCAGGATAGGCGCACCAACGTCAGTGTTCTCGCTCAGGCCAACATCCCCAGCATCGAAGCTTTGACCACGCTCGATCAGCTCCGATGGACGGGCCACATCGTCCACATGCCCGATACGAGACTCCCAAAACAAGCGCTCTACTCGGAGCTCCGACACGGCAAGAGAACCCCAGGTGGGCAGAGGAAACGCTTCGAGGACACCCTCAAAGCCTCCTTGAAAAAGTGCAACATCCCCACCGACACCTGGGAATCCCTGGCCCAAGACTGCACAAAGTGGAGGTGAAGCATCCGAGAAGGCGCCGAACACCTCGAGTCTCTTCGCCGGGAGCAAGCGGAAGCCAAGCGCAAACAGCAGAAGGAGCGCACGTCAACCCAAGCACCCTACCCACCTGCCCCTTCAACCACCGTCTGCCCCACCTGTGACAGACACTGTAGGTCCCGCATTGGACTCATCAGTCACCCGAGAACTCATCTTTAGTGTGGAAGCAAGTCATCCTTGGTTCCGAGGGACTGCCTAAGCAGAAGAGAAGTTTTATACAGTTCAAGCATAACCTCCCTGCTCTTATATTCTATGCCTTGGCTAATAAAGGCAAGTATCCCGTATGCCTTCTTAACCAACTTATCTGCCTGTCCTGCTACCTTCAGGGATCTGTGGACATGCACTCCAAGGTCCCTCTGATCTTCTGCACTTCTCAGTGTCCTACCATTTATAGTGTATTCCCTTGCCTTGTTAGCCCTCCCCAAATGCATTACCTCACACTTCTCCAGATTGAATTCCATTTGCCACTGTTCTGCCCACCTGACCAGTCCATTGATATCTTCCTGCAGTCTACAGCTTTCATCTTCATTATCAACCACACGGCCAATTTTTGTATCATCTGCAAACTTCTTAATCATACTTCCTACATTCAAGTCCAAATCATTGATATATACCACAAAAAGCAAAGGACCCAGTACTGAGCCCTGCGGAACCCCACTGGAAACAGCCTTCCAGTCACAAAAACACCCTTCGACCATTACCCTTTGTTTCCTGCCACTGAGCCAATTTCAGATCCAACTTCCCACTTTGCCTTGGGTCCCATGGACTTTTACTTTCGTGACCAGTCTGCCTTGCGGGAACTTATCAAAAGCCTTCCTAAATAGAGTCATAGAGTTATACAGCACAGAAAGAGGCCCTTCGGCCCATCATGTCCGCACCAGCCATTAAGCCCTGTCTATTCTAATCCCATTTTCCAGCACTTGGTTCGTAGCCTTGTATGCTATGGCGTTTCAAGTGCTCATCTAAATGCTTCTTGAATGTTGTGAGGGTTCCTGCCTCTACCACCCTTTCAGGCAGTGAGTTCCAGATTCCAACCACCCTCTGGGTGAAAAAGTTTTTCCTCAAATCCCCTCTAAACCTCCTGCCCCTTACCTTGAAACTATGCCCCCTGGTTATTGACCCCTCTACTAAGGGGAAAAGTTCATTTCTATCTACCCTATCTATGCCCCTCATAATTTTGTACACCTCCATCAGGTCCCCCTCAGCCTTCTCTGCTCTAAGGAAAACAACCCCAGCCTGTCCAGTCTCTCTTCATAGCTGAAGCGCTCCAGCCCAGGTAACATCCTGGTGAATCTCCTCTGCACCCTCGCCAATGCAATCACATCCTTCCTATAGTGTGGCGACCAGAACTGCACACAGTATTCCAGCTGTGGCCTAACTAGCATTTTGTACAGCTCCATCATAACCTCCCTGCTCTTATATTCTATGCCTCGGCTAATGAAGGCAAGTATCCCATATGCCTTTTTAACCACCTTATCTACCTGTCCTGCTGCCTTCAGGGATCTATGTACATGCACACCAAGGTCCCTCTGAAATAACAACAGAAAACGCTGGAAAAACTCAGCAGGCCAGGCAGCATCCGTGGAGAGAGAAAGAGAGTTAACGTTTCAGGTCGATGACCTTTCATCAGAACTGGGAAGAGCCGGAAATCAAATAGATTTAAGGCCAGGGTAAAGCTGGGAAAAGGGGGAGGGGATAAAGGAACAAAGGGGGAGATGAAGAGACATTAAGAGATATGCAAGGCTAGAGGTGGTGTTAATGTGACAGATTAAGGCTGAAAGAAGTGTGAAATCCACTGGCAGAATGAAGGACAGCTGTCAGCTTCTAGGAGGAAAAAAAAGGTGGGGGGGGCAAATAAAAGGGTGGAAAAAATAAAATATAAATGTGATTGGAGCTGAGGTTATGATCTAAAATTGTTGAACTCGATATTGAGTCCAGAGGGCTGTAGCGTGCCTAAACAAAAGATGAGGTGCTGTTCCTCGAGCTTACGCTGCGCTTCCGTGGAACAGTGTAATAGGCCGAGGGCGGTGAGGTCAGAGTGGGAGTGAAGCGGTGAATTAAAGTGACAGGCGACCGGGAGCTCGGGGTCCCTCTGATCCTCTGTCCTTCCTAGGGTCCTACCATTCATTGTGTATTCCCTTGCCTTGTTAATCCTCCCAAAATGCATCACCTCACACTTTTCAGGGTTAAATTCCATTTGCCATTGTTCTGCCCATCTGACCAACCCGTCTATATCGTCCTGTAGCCTGAGGCTTCCCTCCTCAATATCCATATAGACTACATCAAACGCACTACCCTCATCGACCCTCCTTGTTACCTCCTTGTTACCTCCTCAAAAAATTCAATCAAGTTAGTCAGACATGACCTTCCCTGAACAAATCATAACTCTTCAGCATAACAGCCGATATGTTGTCCTATTTCGTGTATCCAATTCTGTTAGGTTCAGGAGATGGTTCTGTGATAGTAGATTGGCGGTTAGGATCAGATCAGCCATGATCTTATTGAATGGCGGAGCAGGCTCGAGGGGCCAATTGGCTTACTCCTGCTCCTATTTCTTATGTTCTTATGTTGTCGGGGCCCATAGCCTTTGCTGTATCCAGTGCGCTCAGCCGTTTCTTGATATTATGTGAAGTGAATCGAATTGGCTGAAGACTGGCTTCTGTGATGGTGGGGACCTCAGGAGGAGGCCGATATGGATCATCCACTCCCCACTTCTGGCTGAAGGTGGTTGCAAACGCTTCAGCCTTGTCTTTTGCACTCACGTGCTGGGCTCCACCATCATTGAGGATGGGGATATTCATGGAGCCTCCTCCTCCTGTTAGTTGTTTAATGGTCCACCACCATTGACAATTGGATGTGGCAGGACTGCAGAGCTTTGATCGGATCCGTTGATTGTGGGATCGCTTAGCCCTGTCTATAGCATGCTGCTTCCACTTTTTAGCATGCATGTAGTCCTGTGTTGCAGCTTCCCCAGGTTGGCACTGCATTTTCAGGTACGCCTCGTGCTGCTCCTGGCATGCTCTTCTACACTCCTTATTGAACCAGGGTTGGTCCCCTGGCTTGATGGTAATGGTAGAGTGAGAGATATGCCGGGCCATGAGGTTACAGATTGTGGTGGAATACAATTCTGCTGCTGCTGATGGGCCACAGCGCCTCATGGATGCCCAGTTTTGAGCTGCTAGATCTGTTCTGAATCTAGCCCATTTAGCACGGTGGTAGTGCCACACAACACGATGGAGGGTGTCCACAGTGGGAAGAATGGACTTCGTCTCGACAAGGACTGTGCGGTGGTCACTGCTACCAATACTGTCATGGACAGCTGCATCTGCGACAGGTAGATTGGTGAGGACAAGGTCAAGTAGGTTTTTTCCTCGTGTTGGTCCTCTCACCACCTGCTGCAGGCCCAGTCTGGTAGCTATGTCCTTCAGGACTCGACCAGTAGTGGTGCTACCGAGCCACTCTTGGTGATGGACATTGAAGTCCTCCACCCAGAGTACATTCTGCGCCCTTGCTACCCTCAATGCTTCTCAACATGGAGGAGTACTGATTCATCAGCTGAGGGTGGGCGGTAGGTAGTAATCAGCAGGAGGTGTCCTTGCCCATGCTTGACCTGAAGCCATGAGACTACATGGGGTCCGGAGTCAATGTTGAAGACTCCCAGGGCCACTCCTTCCCGACTGTAAACCACTGTGCCACCACCCCTGGTGGGTCTGTCCTGCCGGTGGGACAGGACATACCCAGGGATGGTGATGGAGGAGTTTGGGACATTGGCTGAAAGGTATGATTCTGTGAGTGTGACTATGTCAGGCTTTTGCTTGACTAGTCTGTGGGACAGCTCTCCCAATTTTGGCACGAGTCTCCAGATGTTGGTGAGGAGAACTTTGCAGGGTCGACTGGGCTGGGTGAGCCGTTGCCGTGTCCGTAGCCGGTGCCGAGGTCGATGCTGAGTGGTCCGTCCAGTTTTATTCTTATTATTGTTTTTAGCAGCGGTTTGTTACAACTGAGTGTCTCGCTGGGCCATTTCAGAGGGTAGTTAAGAGTCAACCACATTGCTGTGGGTCTGGAGTAACATATAGGCCAGACCGGGTAAGGACAGCAGATTTCCTTAAAGGACATCAGTGAACCAGACGGGTTTTTCCAACAATCCGATAGTTTCATGGTCACCATTACTGATACGAGCTTTTTATTCCAGATTTATATAATTAACTGAATTTAAATTCCCCAGCTGCCGTGGTGGGATTTGAACTCACGTCTCTGGATCATTAGTCCAGTGATATTACCACTATGCTGCCCTTCCCACCAGTCTAATCCCACTCTCCCCCTCACTCCCCGTACCCTTTAATATCCCACCAGTCTAATCCCACTCTCCCCCTCACTCCCCATACCCTTTAATATCCCACCCAGTCTAATCCCACTCTCCCCCTCACTCCCCGTACCCTTTAATATCCCACCCAGTCTAATCCCACTCTCCCCCTCACTCCCCACACTCTTTAATATCCCACCCAGTCTAATCCCACTCTCCCCTCACTCCCCATACCCTTTAATATCCCACCCAGTCTAATCCCACTCTCCCCTCACTCCCCATACCCTTTAATAACCCACCCAGTCTAATCCCTCTCTCCCCCTCACTCCCCATACCCTTTAATATCCCACCCAGTCTAATCCCTCTCTCCCCCTCACTCCCCATACCCTTTAATATCCCACCCAGTCTAATCCCACTCTCCCCTCACTCCCCATACCCTATAAAAACCCACCCAGTCTAATTCCACTCTCCCCCTCACTCCTCGCACCCTTTAATATCCCACCCAGTCTAATCCCACTCTCCCCCTCACTCCCCACACCCTTTAATATCCCCCCAGTCTAATCCCACTCTCCCCCTCACTCCCCGCACCCTTTAATATCCCCCCAGTCTAATCCCACTCTCCCCTCACTCCCCATACCCTTTAATATCCCACCCAGTCTAATCCCATACACCCCTCACTCCCCGTACCCTTTAATATCCCACCCAGTCTAATCCCACTCTCCCGCTCACTCCCCGCACCCTTTAATATCCCACCCAGTCTAATCCCACTCTCCTGCTCACTCCCCGTACCCTTTAATATCCCACCCAGTCTAATCCCACTCTCCCGCTCACTCCCCACACCCTTTAATATCCCACCCAGTCTAATCCCACTCTCCACCTCACTCCCTGTACCCTTTAATATCCCACCCAGTCTAATCCCACTCTCCCCCTCACTCCCCGCACCCTTTAATATCCCACCCAGCCTAATCCCAAACTCCTACTCACTCCCCATACCCTTTAATATCCCACCCAGTCTAATCCCACTCTCCCCCTCACTCCCCGCACCCTTTAATATCCCACCCAGTCTAATCCCACTCTCCCCCTCACTCCCGCACCCTTTAATATCCCACCCAGTCTAATCCCACTCTCCCCCTCACTCCCCGCACCCTTTAATATCCCACCAGCCTAATCCCAAACTCCTACTCACTCCCCATACCCTTTAATATCCCACCCAGTCTAATCCCACTCTCCCCCTCACTCCCCATACCCTTTAATATCCCACCCCGTCTAATCCCACTCTCTCCCTCACTCCCCGCACCCTTTAATATCCCACCCAGTCTAATCCCACTCTCCCCTCACTCCCCATACCCTTTAATATCCCACCCAGTCTAATCCCACTCTCCCCTCACTCCCCGCACCCTTTAATATCCCACCCAGCCTAATCCCACTCTCCTGCTCACTCCCCACACCCTTTAATATCCCACCCAGTCTAATCCCATTCTCCCGCTCACTCCCCGCACCCTTTAATATCCCACCCAGTCTAATCCCACACTCCTACTCACTCCCCACACCCTTTAATATCCCACCCAGTCTAATCCCATTCTCCCGCTCACTCCCCGCACCCTTTAATATCCCACCCAGTCTATTCCCATTCTCCCGCTCACTCCCCGCACCCTTTAATATCCCACCCAGTCTAATCCCTCTCTCCCCCTCACTCCCCGCACCCTTTAATATCCCACCCAGTCTAATCCCTCTCTCCCCTCACTCCCCGCACCCTTTAATATCCCACCCAGTCTAATCCCATTCTCCCGCTCACTCCCCGCACCCTTTAATATCCCACCCAGTCTAATCCCACTCTCCCGTCACTCCCCGCACCCTTTAATATCCCACCCAGTCTAATCCCACTCTCCCGTTCACTCCCCGCACCCTTTAATATCCCACCCAGTCTAATCCCTCTCTCCCCCTCACTCCCCGCACCCTTTAATATCCCACCCAGTCTAATCCCACTCTCCCCCTCACTTCCCGCACCCTTTAATATCCCACCCAGTCTAATCCCACTCTCCCCCTCACTCCCCACACCCTTTAATATCCCAACCAGTCTAATCCCACTCTCCCCCTCACTCCCCGCACCCTTTAATATCCCACCTAGTCTAATCCCACTCTCCCCCTCACTTCCCGTACCATTTAATATCCCACCCAGTCTAATCCCTCTCTCCCCCTCACTCCCCGCACCCTTTAATATCCCACCCAGTCTAATCCCACTGTCCCGCTCACTCCCCGTACCCTTTAATATCCCACCCAGTCTAATCCCTCTCTCCCCCTCACTCCCCGCACCCATTAATATCCCACCCAGTCTAATCCCACTCTCCCGCTCACTCCCCGCACCCTTTAATATCCCACCCAGTCTAATCCCACTGTCCCGCTCACTCCCCGCACCCTTTAATATCCCACCCAGTCTAATCCCACTCTCCCCCTCACTCCCCGTACCATTTAATATCCCACCCAATCTAATCCCACTCTCCCCCTCACTCCCCGCACCCTTCAATATCCCACCCAGTCTAATCCCGCTCTCCCCCTCACTCCCCGCACCCTTTAATATCCCACCCAGTCTAATCCCACTCTCCCCCTCACTCCCCGCACCCTTCAATATCCCACCCAGTCTAATCCCACTCTCCCCCTCACTCCCCGCACCCTTCAATATCCCACCCAGTCTAATCCCACTCTCCCCCTCACTCCCCACACCCTTCAATATCCCACCCAGTCTAATCCCACTCTCCCCCTCACTCCCCGCACCCATTAATATCCCACCCAGTCTAATCCCACTCTCCCCCTCACTCCCCACACCCTTTAATATCCCCCCAGTCTAATCCCACTCTCCCCCTCACTCCCCACACCCTTTAATATCCCACCCAGTCTAATCCCACTCTCCCCCCTCACTCCCCACACCATTTAATATCGCCCCAGTCTAATCCCACTCTCCCGTTCACTCCCCGCACCCTTTAATATCCCCCCAGTCTAATCCCACTCTCCCCCTCACTCCCCACACCCATTAATATCCCACCCAGTCTAATCCCACTCTCCCCCTCACTCCCCGCACCATTTAATATCCCACCCAGTCTAATCCCACTCTCCTGCACACTCCCCATATCCTTTAATATCCCCCCAGTCGAATCCCACTCTCCCGCTCACTCCCCGCACCCTTTAATATCCCACCCAGTCTAATCCCACTCTCCCCCTCACTCCCCATATCCTTTAATATCCCACCCAGTCTAATCCCACTATCCTGCTCCCTCCCCGCACCCTTTAATATCCCACCCAGTCTAATCCCACTATCCTGCTCACTCCCCACACCATTTAATATCGCCCCAGTCTAATCCCACTCTCCCGTTCACTCCCCGCACCCTTTAATATCCCCCCAGTCTAATCCCACTCTCCCCCTCACTCCCCACACCCATTAATATCCCACCCAGTCTAATCCCACTCTCCCCCTCACTCCCCGCACCATTTAATATCCCACCCAGTCTAATCCCACTCTCCTGCACACTCCCCATATCCTTTAATATCCCCCCAGTCGAATCCCACTCTCCCGCTCACTCCCCGCACCCTTTAATATCCCACCCAGTCTAATCCCACTCTCCCCCTCACTCCCCATATCCTTTAATATCCCACCCAGTCTAATCCCACTATCCTGCTCCCTCCCCGCACCCTTTAATATCCCACCCAGTCTAATCCCACTATCCTGCTCCCTCCCCGCACCCTTTAATATACTACTCCAGTCTAATCCAATGCTCCCCCTCACTCCCTGCACCCTTTAATATCCCACCCAGTCTAATCCCACTCGCCCCCTCACTCCCCGCACCCTTTAATATCCCACCCAGTCTAATCCCACTCTCCTGCTTACTGCCATACACTTATCCCACCCAGTTTAATTCCACTCTCCCCCTCACTCCCCATTCCCTTTAATATCCTACCCAGTCTAATCCCACTCCCCTGCTCACTCCCCGCACACTTTAAAATCCCCCCAGTCTAATCCCTTCTTCTTCTTAGGCAGTCCCTCGGAACCGAGGTGACTTGCTTCCACATTAAAAATGGGTTCTCAGGTGACTGATGAGTCCAATGCGGGACCTACAGTCTCTGTCACAGGTGGGGCAGACGGTGGTTGAAGGGGCGGGTGGGTGGGGTGCTTGGGTTGACGTGCGCTCCTTGCGCTGCTTGCGCTTGGCTTCCGCTTGCTCCTGGCGAAGAGACTCGAGGTGTTCGGCGCCTTCCCGGATGCTTCTCCTCCACTTTGTGCGGTCTTGGGCCAGGGATTCCAAGGTGTCGGTGGGGATGTTACACTTTTTCCAAGGAGGCTTTGAGGGTGTCCTTGAAGTGTTTCCTCTGCCCACCTGGGGCTCTCTTGCCGTGCCGGAGCTCCAAGTAGAGCGCTTGTTTTGGGAGTCTCGTATCGGGCATGCGGACAATGTGACCCGTCCATCGGAGCTGATCGAGCGTGGTCAAAGCTTCGATGCTGGGGATGTTGGCCTGAGCAAGAACACTGACGTTGGTGCGCCTATCCTGCCAATGGATTTGCAGGATCTTGCGGAGGCAGCGTTGGTGGTACCTCTCCAGTGCTTTGAGGTGCCTGCTGTACATGGTCCATGTCTCTGAAGCATACAGGAGGGCGGGTATCACTACTGGTCTGTAGACCATGAGCTTGGTGCTGGGTTTGAAGTCCTGGTCTTCAAACACTCTCTTCCTCAGGCGACCGAAGGCTGCACTGGCATACTGTCAGTAGCCTTTACCCACTCTTCCGCTCACTTCCCGTACCCTTTAATATCCCACCCAGTCTAATCCCACTCTCCTGCTCACTCCCCACACCCTTTAATATCCCACCCAGTGTAATCCCACTCTCCTGCTCACTCCCCGCATCCTTTAATATCCCACCCAGTCTGATCCCACTCTCCCGCTCACTCCCCGCATCCTTTAATATCCCACCCAGTCTAATCTCACTCTCCCCCGCACTCCCCACACCCTTTAATATCCCGCCCAGTCTAATCCCACTCTCCCCCTCACTCCCCACACCCTAATATCCCACCCAGTCTAATCCCACTCTGCCACTCCCCTTTAATATTTTACCCAGTCTAATCCCACTCTCCCCCTCACTCCCCACACCCTTTAATATCCCCCCAGTCTAATCCCACTCTCCCGCTCACTCCCTGCACCCTTTAATATCCCACCCAGTCTAATCCCACTCTCCTGTGCACTCCCCGTAACCTTTAATATCCCACCCAGTCTAATCCCACTCTCTCCCTCCCTCCCCATACCTTTTAATATCCCACCCAGTCTAATCCCACTCTCCCCCTCACTCCCCGCACCCTTTAATATCTCACCCAGTCTAATCCCACTCTCCCGCTCACTCCCCGTACCTTTTAATATCCCACCCAGTCTAATCCCACTCTCCCCCTCACTCCCCGCACCCTTTAATATCCCACCCAGCCTAATCCCAAACTCCTACTCACTCCCCGCACCTTTTAATATCCCACCAAGTATAATACCACTCACCTGCTCACTCCCATACCCTTCAATATCCCACACAGTCTAATCCCACTCTCCCCCTCACTCCTCATTCCCTTTAATATCCCACCCAGTCTAATCCCACTCTCCCCCTCACTCCCCGCACCCTTTAATATCTAACTCAGTCTAATTCCACTCTTCCCCTCACTCCCCGCACCCTTTAATATCCCACCCAGTCTAATCCCACTCTCCCCCTCACTCCCCGCACCCTTTAATATCTAACTCAGTCTAATTCCACTCTTCCCCTCACTCCCCGCACCCTTTAATATCCCCCCAGTCCTAATCCCACTCTCCCCCTCACTCCCCATAACCTTTAATATCCCACGCAGTCTAATCCCACTCTCCCCCTCACTCCCCATAACCTTTAATATCCCACCAGTCTAATCCCACTCTCCCCCTCACTCCCCGCACCCTTTAATATCCCACCCAGTCTAATCCCACTCTCCTGCTCACTCCCCACACCCTTTAATATTCCACCCAGTCTAATCCCACTCTCCCCCTCACTCCCCACACCCTTTAATATCCCACCCAGTCTAATCCCACTCTCCCCCTCACTCCCCGCACCCTTTAATATCCCACCCAGTCTAATCCCACTCTCCCCTCACTCCCCATACCCTTTAATATCCCACCCAGTCTAATCCCACTCTCCCCCTCACTCCCCCTACCCTTTAATATCCCACCCAGTCTAATCCCACTCTCCCGCTCACTCCCCGCACCCTTTAATATCCCACCCAGTCTAATCCCACTCTCCCCCTCACTCCCCGCACCCTTTAATATCCCACCCAGTCTAATCCCACTCTCCTGCTCACTCCCCACACCCTTTAATATTCCACCCAGTCTAATCCCACTCTCCCCCTCACTCCCCATAACCTTTAATATCCCACGCAGTCTAATCCCACTCTCCCCCTCACTCCCCATAACCTTTAATATCCCACCCAGTCTAATCCCACTCTCCCGCTCACTCCCCGTACCCTTCAATATCCCACCAGTCTAATCCCACTCTCCCCCTCACTCCCCACACCCTTTAATATCCCACCAGTCTAATCCCACTCTCCCCCTCACTCCCCGTAACCTTTAATATCCCACCAGTCTAATCCCACTCTCCCCCTCACTCCCCGTACCCTTCAATATCCCACCAGTCTAATCCCACTCTCCCCCTCACTCCCCGTACCCTTTAATATCCCACCAGTCTAATCCCACTCTCCCCCTCACTCCCCGTACCCTTTAATATCCCACCCAGTCTAATCCCTCTCTCCCCCTCACTCCCCATACCCTTTAATATCCCACCAGTCTAATCCCACTCTCCCCCTCACTCCCCACACCTTTTAATATCCCACCCAGTCTAATCCCACTCTCCCCCTCACTCCCCGTACCCTTTAATATCCCACCAGTCTAATCCCACTCTCCCCCTCACTCCCCACACCTTTTAATATCCCACCCAGTCTAATCCCACTCTCCCCCTCACTCCCCATACCCTTTAATATCCCACCCAGCCTAATCCCAAACTCCTACTCACTCCCCACACCCTTTAATATCCCACCCAGTCTAATCCCACTCTCCCGCTCACTCCCCGCACCCTTTAATATCCCACCCAGTCTAATCCCACTCTCCCCCTCACTCCCCGTACCCTTTAATATCCCACCCAGTCTAATCCCACTCTCCCCCTCACTCCCCGTACCCTTTAATATCCCACCCAGTCTAATCCCACTCTCCTGCTCACTCCCCGGACCCTTTAATATCCCACCCAGTCTAATCCCACTCTCCCGTTCACTCCCCGCACCCTTTAATATCTCACCCAGTCTAATCCCACTCTCCTGCTCACTCCCCACACCCTTTAATATTCCACCCAGTCTAATCCCACTCTCCCCCTCACTCCCCATAACCTTTAATATCCCACGCAGTCTAATCCCACTCTCCCCCTCACTCCCCATAACCTTTAATATCCCACCCAGTCTAATCCCACTCTCCCGCTCACTCCCCGTACCCTTCAATATCCCACCAGTCTAATCCCACTCTCCCCCTCACTCCCCACACCCTTTAATATCCCACCAGTCTAATCCCACTCTCCCCCTCACTCCCCGCACCCTTTAATATCCCACCAGTCTAATCCCACTCTCCCCCTCACTCCCCGCACCCTTTAATATCCCACCAGTCTAATCCCACTCTCCCCCTCACCCTTTAATATCCCACCAGTCTAATCCCACTCTCCCCCTCACTCCCCGCACCCTTTAATATCCCACCAGTCTAATCCCACTCTCCCGTTCACTCCCCGCACCCTTTAATATCCCACCCAGTCTAATCCCACTCTCCCCCTCACTCCCCACACCCTTTAATATCCCACCAGTCTAATCCCACTCTCCCCCTCACTCCCCATACCCTTTAATATCCCACCCAGTCTTATCCCACTCTCCCCTCACTCCCCATACCCTTTAATATCCCACCCAGCCTAATCCCAAACTCCTACTCACTCCCCACACCCTTTAATATCCCACCCAGTCTAATCCCACTCTCCCGCTCACTCCCCGCACCCTTTAATATCCCACCCAGTCTAATCCCACTCTCCTCTCACTCCCCACACCCTTTAATATCCCACCCAGTCTAATCCCACTCTCCTGCTCACTCCCCGTACCCTTTAATATCCCACCCAGTCTAATCCCACTCTCCCGCTCACTCCCCGCACCCTTTAATATCCCACCCAGTCTAATCCCACTCTCCCGCTCACTCCCCGCACCCTTTAATATCCCACCCAGTCTAATCCCACTCTCCCCCTCACTCCCCGCACCCTTTAATATCCCATTCAGTCTAATCCCACTCTCCCCCTCACTCCCCGCACCCTTTAATATCCCACCCAGTCTAATCCCACTCTCCCGCTCACTCCCCGTACCCTTTAATATCCCACCCAGTCTAATCCCACTCTCCTGCACACTCACCGCACCCATTAATATCCCCCCAGTCTAATCCCACTCTCCCGTTCACTCCCCGCACCCTTTAATATCCCATTCAGTCTATTCCCACTGTCCCCCTCACCCCCCACAGCCTTTAATATCCCACCCAGTCTAATCCCACTCGCCCCCTCACTCCCCGCACCCTTTAATATCCCACCCAGTCTAATCCCACTCTCCTGCTTACTCCCATGCACTTATTCCACCCAGTTTAATTCCACTCTCCCCCTCACTCCCCATTCCCTTTAATATCCTACCCAGTCTAATCCCACTCCCCTGCTCACTCCCCGCACACTTTAAAATCCCCCCAGTCTAATCCCTTCTTCTTCTTAGGCAGTCCCTCGGAACCGAGGATGACTTGCTTCCACATTAAAAATGAGTTCTCAGGTGACTGATGAGTCCAATGCGGGACCTACAGTCTCTGTCACAGGTGGGGCAGACGGTGGTTGAAGGGGCGGGTGGGTGGGGTGCTTGGGTTGACGTGCGCCCCTTGCGCTGCCTGCGCTTGGCTTCCGCTTGCTCCCGGTGAAGAGACTCGAGGTGTTCGGCGCCTTCCCGGATGCTTCTCCTCGACTTTGTGCGGTCTTGGGCCAGGGATTCCCAGGTGTCGGTGGGGATGTTGCACTTTTTCAAGGAGGCTTTGAGGGTGTCCTTGAAGTGTTTCCTCTGCCCACCTGGGGCTCTCTTGCCGTGCTGGAGCTCCAAGTAGAGCGCTTGTTTTGGGAGTCTCGTATCGGGCATGCGGACAATGTGACCCGTCCATCGGAGCTGATCGAGCGTGGTCAAAGCTTCGATGCTGGGGATGTTGGCCTGAGCAAGAACACTGACGTTGGTGCGCCTATCCTGCCAATAGATTTGCAGGATCTTGCGGAGGCAGCGTTGGTGGTACCTCTCCAGTGCTTTGAGGTGCCTGCTGTACATGGTCCATGTCTCTGAGGCATACAGGAGGGCGGGTATCACTACTGCTCTGTAGACCATGAGCTTGGTGCTGGGTTTGAAGTCCTGGTCTTCAAACACTCTCTTCCTCAGGCGACCGAAGGCTGCACTGGCATACTGTCAGTAGCCTTTACCCACTCTTCCGCTCACTTCCCGTACCCTTTAATATCCCACCCAGTCTAATCCCACTCTCCCCCTCACTCCCCACACCCTTTC
>JASTWF010001634.1:0-68520 GCA_030390025.1 Squalus acanthias | reverse complement strand
CCATTTCCCAGTCTCCATCTCCACTGACCCCCATTCCGCAGTCTCCCTCTCCCCTGACCCCCATTCCCCAGTCTCCCTCTCCCCCGACCCCCATTCCCCAGTCTCCCTCTCCCCCGACCCCCATTTCCCAGTCTCCATCTCCACTGAACCCCATTCCGCAGTCTCCCTCTCCCCTGACCCCCATTCCCCAGTCTCCCTCTCCCCCGACCCCCATTCCCCAGTCCCCCTCTCCCCCGACCCCCATTCCCCAGTCTCCCTCTCCCCCAAGCCCCCATTCCCCAGTCTCCATCTCCACTGACCCCCATTCCGCAGTCTCCCTCTCCCCCGACCCCCATTCTCCAGTCTCCATCTCCCCCAACCCCCATTCCCAAGTCTCCCTCTCCCCCGACCCCATTCCCCAGTCTCTCTCCCCCCGACCCCCATACCCTAGTCTCCCTCTGCCCCGACCCCCATTCCCCAGTCTCCCTCTCCCCGACCCCCATTCCCCAGTCTCCCTCTCCCCCGACCCCCATTCCCCAGTCTCCATCTAAACTCAGTACCCTGTACCTGCCTTCTCCCCAGATCCCTTGATACCTTTAGCTTTAAGAAATATATCTAACTCAACCTTGAATATATTTAATGACTTCGCCTCAACTACCTTCTGTGGTAGAGAATTCCACAGGTTCACCACTCTCTGGGTGAAGAAATTCTTCCTCATTTCTGTCCTAAATGGTTTACCCGTTATCCGTAGATTATGACCCCTGGTTCTGGACTCTCCGACCATCGGGAACATTCTTCCTGCATCTAGTTTGTCCAGACCTGTCAGAATTTTATATGTTTCGATGAGATCCCCTCTCATTCTTCTATACTCCAGTGAGTATAAGCCCAATCGACCCAATCTCTCCTCATATGTCATTCCTGCCATCCCAGGTATCAGCCTTGTGAATCTTCGCTGAACTCCTTCCACGGCAAGAACATCCTTCCTCAGATAAGGCGACCAAAACTGCACACAGTACTCAAGGTGTGGTCTCACCAAGGCCCTGTACAACTCTCTCCCCCAGGCCCCCATTCCCCAGTCTCCATCTCCCCCGACCCCCATTCCCCAGTCTCTCTCTCCCCCGACCCCCATTCCCCAGTCTCTCTCTCCCCGGGCCACCATTCCCCAGTCTCCATCTCCCCCGACCCCCATTCCTCAGTCTCCATCACCCCCGACCCCCATTCCCCAGTCTCCCTGTCCCCCGACCCCCATTCCCCAGTCTCCATCTCCCCCGACCCCCATTCCCCAGTCTCTCTCTCCCCGGGCCCCCATTCCCCAGTCTCTCTCTCCCCCGACCCCCATTCCCCAGTCTCCCTCTCCCCCGACCCCCATTCCCCAGTCTCCCTCTCCCCCGACCCCCATTCCCCAGTCTCCATCACCCCCGACCCCCATTCCCCAGTCTCCCTCTCCCCCGACCCCCATTCCCCAGTCTCCCTCTCCCCCGACCCCCATTCCCCAGTCGCTCTCTCCCCCGATCCCCATTCCCCAGTCTCTCTCTCCCCGACCCCCATTCCTCAGTCTCCATCACCCCCGACCCCCATTCCCCAGTCTCCCTCTCCCCCGAACCCCATTCCCCAGTCTCCCTGTCCCCCGAACCCCATTCCCCAGTCTCCCTCTCCCCCGACCCCCATTCCCCAGTCTCTCTCTCCCCCGACCCCATTCCCCAGTCTCCCTGTCCCCCGAACCCCATTCCCCAGTCTCACTCTCCCCAAGCCCCCATTCCCTCGTCTCCCTCTCCCCCCGACTCCATTCCCTAGTCTCCCTCTCCCTCGACCCCATTCCCTCGTCTCCCTCTCCCCAGACCCACATTCCCTAGTCTCCATCTCCCCCGACCCCCATTCCCCAGTCTCCCTCTCCCTCGACCCCCATTCCCCAGTCTCCCTCTCTTCCAACCCCCATTCTCCAGTCTCCCTCTGCCCCGACCCCCATTCCCCAGTCTCCCTTTCCCCCGACCCCCATTCCCCCTCTCCCCCGACCCCCATTCCCCAGTCTCCCTCTCCCCCGACCCCCATTCCCCATTCTCCCTCTCCCCTGACCCCCATTCCCCAGTCTCCGTCTCCCCCGACCCCCATTCCCCCTCTCCCCCGACCCCCATTCCCCAGTCTCCCTCTCCCCCGACCCCCATTCCCCATTCCCCCTCTCCTCCGACCCCCATTCCCCATTCTCCCTCTCCCCCGACCCCCATTCCCCAGTCTCCCTCTCCTCCGACCCCCATTCCCCATTCTCCCTCTCCCCCGACCCCCATTCCGCAGTCTCCCTCTCCCCTGACCCCCATTCCTCAGTCTCCATCACCCCCGACCCCCATTCCCCTTTCTCCCTCTCCCCCGACCCCCATTCCCCAGTCTCTCTCTCCCCCGACCCCCATTCCCCAGTCTCTCTCTCCCCCGACCCCCATTCCCCAGTCTCCATCACCCCCGACCCCCATTCCCCAGTCTCCCTCTCCCCCGACCCCCATTCCCCAGTCTCCCTCTCCCCCGACCCCCATTCCCCAGTCTCTCTCTCCCCGATCCCCATTCCCCAGTCTCTCTCTCCCCGACCCCCATTCCCCAGTCTCCCTCTCCCCCAAGCCCCCATTCCCCAGTCTTCATCTCTCCCGACCCTCATTCCCTAGTCTCCCTCTTTCTCGACCCCCATTCCCCAGTCTCCATCTCCCGACCCCATTCCTCAGTCTCTCTCTCTCCGGGCCCCCATTCCCCAGTCTCTCTCTCCCCCGACCCCCATTCCCCAGTCTCCCTGTCCCCCGAACCCCATTCCCCAGTCTCACTCTCCCCAAGCCCCCATTCCCTCGTCTCCCTCTCCCCCGACCCCATTCCCTAGTCTCCCTCTCCCTCGACCCCATTCCCTCGTCTCCCTCTCCCCAGACCCACATTCCCTAGTCTCTCTCTCCCCCGACCCCATTCCCCAGTCTCCCTCTCCCTCGACCCCCATTCCCCAGTCTCCCTCTCTTCCAACCCCCATTCCCAGTCTCCCTCTGCCCGACCCCCATTCCCAGTCTCCCTCTCCCCCGACCCCCCATTCCCCAGTCTCCCTTTCCCCCGACCCCCATTCCCGCTCCTCTCCCCGACCCCCATTCCCCAGTCTCCCTCTCCCCCGACCCCCATTCCCCATTCTCCCTCTCCCCTGACCCCCATTCCCCCTCTCCCCCGACCCCCATTCCCCAGTCTCCCTCTCCCCCGACCCCCATTCCCCAGTCTCCCTCTCCCCCCGACCCCCATTCCCCCTCTCTCCCCCGACCCCCATTCCCCAGTCTCCCTCTCCCCCGACCCCCATTCCCCAGTCCCCCTCTCCTCCGACCCCCATTCCCCATTCCCCCTCTCCCCCGACCCCCATTCCCCAGTCTCCCTCTCCCCCGACCCCATTCCCCAGTCTCCATCTCCCCGACCCCATTCCCCCTCTCCCCCCCCGACCCCCATTCCTCAGTCCCCCTCTCCTCCGACCCCCATTCCCCAGTCTCCCTCTCCCCCGACCCCCATTTCCCAGTCTCCATCTCCACTGAACCCCATTCCGCAGTCTCCCTCTCCCCCGACCCCCATTCTCCAGTCTCCATCTCCCCCAACCCCCATTCCCCAGTCCCCCTCTCCTCCGACCCCCATTCCCCAGTCTCCCTCTCCCCCGACCCCCATTTCCCAGTCTCCATCTCCACTGAACCCCATTCCCAAGTCTCCCTCTCTCCCGACCCCATTCCCCAGTCTCTCTCCCCCCGAACCCCATACCCTAGTCTCCCTCTGCCCCGACCCCCATTCCCTAGTCTCCCTCTCCCCCGACCCCCATTCCCCAGTCTCCATCTAAACTCAGTACCCTGTACCTGCCTTCTCCCCAGATCCCTTGATACCTTTAGCTTTAAGAAATATATCTAACTGAAGCTTGAATATATTTAATGACTTCGCCTCAACTACCTTCTGTGGTAGAGAATTCCACAGTTTCACCACTCTCTGGTTGAAGAAATTCTTCCTCATTTCTGTCCTAAATGGTTTACCCGTTATCCGTAGATTATGACCCCTGGTTCTGGACTCTCCGACCATCGGGAACATTCTTCCTGCATCTAGTTTGTCCAGACCTGTCAGAATTTTATATGTTTCGATGAGATCCCCTCTCATTCTTCTATACTCCAGTGAGTATAAGCCCAATCGACCCAATCTCTCCTCATATGTCATTCCTGCCATCCCAGGTATCAGCCTTGTGAATCTTCGCTGAACTCCTTCCACGGCAAGAACATCCTTCCTCAGATAAGGCGACCAAAACTGCACACAGTACTCAAGGTGTAGTCTCACCAAGGCCCTGTACAACTCTCTCCCCCAAGCCCCCATTCCCCAGTCTCCCTCTCCCCCGACCCCCATTCCCCAGTCTCCCTGTCCCCCGACCCCCATTCCCCAGTCTCCATCTCCCCCGACCCCCATTCCCCAGTCTCTCTCTCCCCGGGCCCCCATTCCCCAGTCTCCATCTCCCCCGACCCCCATTCCCCAGTCTCCATCTCCCCGACCCCCATTCCTCAGTCTCCATCACCCCCGACCCCATTCCCCTTTCTCCCTCTCCCCCGACCCCCATTCCCAGTCTCTCTCTCCCCCGACCCCATTCCCCCAGTCTCTCTCTCCCCCGACCCCCATTCCCAGTCTCCATCACCCCCGACCCCCATTCCCCAGGTCCCCCTCTCCCCCGACCCCCATTCCCCTTTCTCCTCTCCCCGACCCCCATTACCCAGTCTCTCTCTCCCCCGACCCCATTACCCTGTCTCTCTCTCCCCCGACCCCCATTCCCCAGTCTTCATCTCTCCCGACCCTCATTCCCTAGTCTCCCTCTTTCTCGACCCCCATTCCCCAGTCTCCATCTCCCCGACCCCCATTCCTCAGTCTCCATCACCCCAACCCCCATTCCCAGTCTCCCTCTCCCCCGACCCCCATTCCCCAGTCTCCCTCTCCCCCAAGCCCCCATTCCCCAGTCTCCCTCTCCCCCGACCCCCATTCCCCAGTCTCCCTCTCCCCCGACCCCCATTCCCCAGTCTCCCTCTCCCCCGACCTCCAATCCCCAGTCTCCATCTCCCCCGACCCCCATTCCCCAGTCTCTCTCTCCCCGGACCCCCATTCCCCAGTCTCCCTCTCCCCCGACCCCCAATCCCCAGTCTCCCTCACCCCTGACCCCCATTGTCCAGTCTTTCCCTCCCCCGATCCCCATTCCCCAGTGTCTCTCTCCCCCAGGCCCCCATTCCCCAGTCTCCCTCTCTCCCGACCCCCATTGTCCAGTCTCCCTCTCCCCCAAGTCCCCATTCCCCAGTCTCCCTCTCCCCCGACCCCATTCCCCAGTCTCCCTCTCCCCGACCCCCATTCCCTAGTCTCTTTGACGCCCAAGCTCCCGTCTCCCTCTTCCCTGATCCCCATACCCAGTCTCCCTCTCCCCCAAGCCCACATTCTTGTCTCCCTCTCCCCTTGCCCCCATTCCTCAGTTTCCCCAACTCCCCGACCCCCTTTCCCCAGTCCTCCTCCCACTCCGAGCCCCATTTCCCCTTTCTCCCTCTTTCTCCACCCTCCTCTCCTATTCTCCAGATTCCCTCTCTCTCCCCATTCCCAAACACTTGATTCCCGACTCTCCCTCCATTTATTTCTGCTCCCACACCACAGTACCCACTCCGATCGCACTGTTTCAGGGCCTGGGGGGCTCTGATTGCTGTTTAAAGAGCCATTCGCTCCCCCTCTAACCCTAACCCCGCCTCTCCCCAGCAGCCCCATAGGACAAAAGGTGCCATGAAATGTAATGGGCCTCCTCTCCCCTCCACGACAGGGAGCTGAAGGCAGATCGCTTCCCATGTAGAATGATGCTTGGCCAGAAGGTGGTGCCAGAGCTCCATTTATTCAGCACAGGAGGGTTTCTGGCCCTCAGGTTTTGCATAGATCAGTATGTTGAGGAACCAACTGGGGAACAGGCTATTTTAGATCTAGTATTGTGCAATGAGAAAGGGTTAATTAATAACCTTGTAGTAAAGGGGCCCTTAGGGAAGAGAGACCATAATATGATAGAATTTTATATTGAGTTTGAAAGTGATTTCGTTAAATCCGAAACTAGGGTCTTAAATCTAAACAAAGCAAACTACGTAGGTATGAGGGGCGAGTTGGCTAAGGTAGATTGGGAAACTACATTAAAAGGTATGATGGTAGACAAGCAATGGCTAGCATTTAAAGAATTAATACATAATTTACAACAAATATACATTCCTTTAAGGCACAAAAACCCCACAGGAAAAGAGGTCCAACCGTGGCTAACAAGAGAAGTTAAAGATAGTATTAGATCAAAGGAAGAGGCTTGTAATGTTGCCAAAAACAGTAGTAAGCCTGAGGATTGGGAGGATTTTAGAACTCAGCAAAGCAGGACCAAGAAATTGAAGATGAAAGGGAAAATAAAAAATGAGAGTAAACTAGCGAGAGACATAAAAACAGACTGTAAAAATTGTATAGGTCTGTAAAAAGGAAAAGATTAGCGAAAGTAAATGTGGGTCCCTTACAGGCTGAGACAGGAGAAATTATAATGGGGAACAAGGAAATGGCAGGAAATTAAACAAATACTTTGTGACTGGGGGCGAGTTGGAGGCGGGACTGCTGCTTGTCGGGTCGATGTCCCGCCTCCATCAATTTGTGGCCAACCCACACTATTTTCCCTTGATTGACCTTCTTAAGCCCGCCCAGCAGGCTTAGCAGGCCAATCAAGGGAAAGCCAGTTGCAGAGCACGTCAGCGTATGACGTTTCATCTGTCAAAAATTTTTGACAGCTGAATTTTCATCGGTTGACAGCTCTGTGAAGCTGTCAAACAGTGACAATCTCTGCAGTTTGATGAGGTCTTGCATACAAGACCTCATCAACTTTCTTTCTTTTACAGAATTGAGATGTTTGTTACATCTGAGAATGCAACGGACATCTCTCATCTGCAACACGGAGGTGCGAGACTCTCCGCATACAAACCAACTGAAGCCTGCAGGAAGAAACAAAGGTAAGTACACTTTTAAAAACACTTCGGACTTACCTCAGATACTCACCTCTCCACTCTTGCACCCATCACTTACCTTCACACCACACTTTTGCACCCCCCCGACCCCCGCAGACCCAGTACTCGTCTCGCTGAGCTGGTGGGTTTTGGAGCCTTCGGGAAGCCCGCACTTGAGGGCAAAAAGGGGATAATCCTATTTTCTGCCTGTTAACTACCTGTTAACAGGCAGTTAATAGGCTTTAATCCCCTTCCCGCCTTCAAGGAGACGGGACCCGGCACGGGACGGCAACCCGCCTCCTGGGAAGGTGGCATGGAGGCGGGTTGGGGGCAGGTTTGCCACCTGCCCCCAAATTCTGCCATTTTCCCTGGCAGTCCCGCCTCCATACCCGCCTCCCCAGGGCTGGCAAAATCGCCCCCGTTAGCCTGACATCAGTGGTAGGGAAAATGCTAGAATCTATTACTAAAGACGTGGTAACAGGGCACTTAGAAAATAATAATAGGATTGGGCAGAGTCAACACGGGTTTATGAAAGGGAAATCGTGTTTGACAAATCTGTTAGAGTTTTTGAGGTTGTAACTAACAGAATAGATAAGAGGGAACCAGTGGATGTGGTGTATTTGGATTTTCAGAAGGCATTTGATAAGTTGCCACACAAGAGGTTAATGAACAAAATTAGGGCTCATGGGATTGAGGCTAATATACTAGCATGGATTGAGGATTGGTTAACGGACAGAAAACAGAGAGTAGGAATAAACGGGTCATTTTCGGGTTGGCAGGCTGTAACTAGTAGGGTACCGCAAGGATCAGTGCTTGGGCCTCAGTTATTCACAATCTATATCAATGATTTGGATGAGGGGACCAATGTAATATATCTAAGTTTGCTGATGGGAATGTAAGTTGTGAGGAAGATGCAAAGAGGCTTCAAGGGGATATAGACAGGCTAAGTGAGTGGGCAAGAACATGGCAAATGGAATATAATGTGGAGAAATGTGAAGTTATCCACTTTGGTAGGAAAAATAGAAAAGCAGAATATTTTTTAAATGGTGAGAGATTGGGAAATGTTGGTGTTCAGAGGGACCTGGGTGTCCTTGTACACGAATCACTGAAAGTTAACATGCAGGTACAGCAAGCAATTAGGAAAGCAAATGGTATGTTGGCCTTTATTACAAGAGGATTTGAGTATAAGAGTAAAGACATCTTACTGCAATTATACAGGGCCCTGGTGAGACGACACCTGGAGTATTGTGTACAGTTTTGGTCTCCTTACCTAAGGAAGGATGTAATTGCCATAGAGGGAGTGCAACGAAGGTTCCTGGGATGGGGGGATGTCCTGTGAGGAGAGATTGAGTAGACTAGGCCTATATTCTCTAGAGTTTAGAAGAATGAGAGGTAATATCCACCCTGTACTGTCTATCCTGTACTATCTATTTACCCTGTTCTATCTACCCTGTACTATCTATCGTGTACTATCTATCCTGTTCTATCTACCCTGTTCTATCTATCCTGTACTTTCTACTCTGTTCTATCTATCCTGTACTATCTATTTACCCTGTTCTATCTATCCTGTACTATCTACCCTGTACTATCTACCCTGTTCTATCTATCCTGTTCTATCTACCCTGTTCTATCTATCCTGTTCTATCTACCCTGTTCTATCTATCCTGTACTATCTATCCTGTACTATCTATCCTGTACTATCTACCCTGTTCTATCTATCCTGTTCTATCTATCGTGTTCTATCTATCCTGTACTATCTATCCTGTTCTATCTATCATAGATACATAGAACAGTACAGCACAGTACAGGCCCTTCGGCCCTCGATGTTGTGCCGAGCATTGTCCGAGACCAAGATCAAGCTATCACACTCCCTATCACTCTGGTGTGCTCCATGTGCTTATCCAATAACCGCTTGAAAGTTCCTAAAGTGTCCGACTCCACTATCACAGCAGGCAGTCCATTCCACACCCCAACCACTCTCTGAGTAAAGAATCTACCTCGGACATCCCTTCTATATCTCCCCCCATGCACCTTATAGTTATGCCCCCTTGTAACAGCTGCCTCTACCCGAGGAAATAGTCTCTGAACATCCACTCTATCTATCCCCCTCATCATCTTATAAACCTCTATTAAGTCGCCTCTCATCCTCCTCCGCTCTAAAGAGAAAAGCCCCAACTCCCTCAATCTTTCCTCATAAGACCTCCCCCCCAAACCAGGCAGCATCCTGGTAAATCTCCTTTGCACTCTTTCCAATGCTTCCACGTCCTTCCTATAGTGAGGTGACCAGAACTGCACACAATATTCCAAATGTGGTCTCACCAAGGTCCTGTACAGTTGCAGCATAACCTCACGGTTCTTAAACTCAAACCCTCTGTTAATAAACGCCAACACACCATAGGCCTTCTTTACTGCTCTATCCACTTGAGTGGCAACCTTCAGAGATCTGTGGATATGAACCCCCAGATCCCTCTGCTCCTCCACGTTCCTCAGAACCCTGCCGTTGACCCTGTAATCCTTATTCAAATTGGCCCTACCAAAATGAATCACCTCGCACTTATCAGTGTTAAATTCCATCTGCCATTTTTCGGCCCAGCTCTGCATCCTATCAATGTCTCTTTGCAGCCTACAACTGCCCTCCACCTCATCCACTACTCCACCAATCTTGGTGTCATCAGCAAATTTACTGATCCACCCTTCAGTCCCCTCCTCCAAGTCATTGATAAAAATCACAAACAGCAGAGGACCCAGCACCGACCCCTGTGGCACACCGCTGGTAACTGGTCTCCAGTCCGAAAATGTTCCATCCACCACCACCCTCTGCCTTCTATGAGATAGCCAGTTACTTATCCAATCGGCCAAATTTCCCTCTATCCCACAACTCCTTACTTTCTTCATGAGACGACCATGGGGAACCTTATCAAACGCCTTACTAAAATCCATGTATACGACATCAACTGCTCTACCTTCATCTACACACTTAGTTACCTCCTCAAAGAATTCAATCAAATTTGTTAGGCAAGACTTACCCTTCACGAATCCGTGTTGACTATCCCTGATTAAGTTGCCCCTTTCCAAATGGTCATAAATCCTATCCCTCAGGACCTTTTCCATTATCTTACCAACCACCGAAGTAAGACTAACCGGCCTATAATTACCAGGGTCATTCCTATTTCCTTTCTTGAAGAGAGGAACAACATTCGCCACTCTCCAGTCCTCTGGCACCATCCCCGTGGACAGTGAGGACCCAAAGATCAAAGCCAAAGGCTCTGCAATCTCCTCCCTTGCCTCCCAAAGAATCCTAGGATATATCCCATCTGGCCCAGGGGACTTATCGACCCTCAGGTTCTTCAAAATTGCTAAAACATCTTCCCTCAAAACATCTACCACCTCCAGCCTATCCACCTTTATCACACTCTCATCCTCAAGAACATGGCCCCTCTCCTCGGTGAACACTGACGAAAAGTATTCATTCATCACCTCTCCTATCTCTTCTGACTCCATGCACAAGTTCCCACTACTGTCCTTGACCGGCCCTACCCTCACCCTGGTCATTCTTTTATTTCTCACATAAGAGTAAAAAGCCTTGGGGTTTTTCTTGATCCGACCCGCCAAGGACTTCTCATGCCCCCTCCTAGCTCTCCTAAGCTCTTTTTTTAGCTCATTCCTTGCTACCTTGTACCCCTCAATCGACCCAACTGAACCTTGTTTTCTCATCCTTACATACGCTTCCTTTTTCCTCTTGACGAGACATTCAACCTCTTTTGTGAACCATGGTTCTCTCACTCGGCCATCTCCTCCCTGCCTGACAGGGACATACCTATCAAGGACACGCAGTAATTGCTCCATGAAAAAGCTCCACTTTTCGTTTGTGCCTTTCCCTGATAGTTTCTGTTCCCATCTTATACTCCCTAATTCTTGCCTAATCGCATCATAATTACCCCTCCCCCAATTATAAACCCTGCCCTGCCGTATGGCCCTATCCCTCTCCATTGCAATAGTGAAAGTTACCGAATTGTGGTCACTATCTCCAAAGTGCTCTCCCACATACAAATCAAACACTTGGCCCGGTTCATTACCCAGTACCAAATCCAACGTGGCCCCACCTCTTGTCGGCCGATCCACATATTGTGTCAGGAAACCCTCCTGCACACACTGTGCAAAAACTATCCCATCCGAACTGTTTGATCTATAAAGGTTCCAATCAATATTTGGAAAGTTGAAGTCACCCATGACAACTACTCTGTGACCTCCACACCTATTCATAATCTGCTTTGCAATTTCTTCCTCCACATCTTTATTACTATTTGGGGACCTGTAGAAAACTCCTAACAACGGTACTATCTATCCTGTTCTATCTATCCTGTACTATCTATCCTGTTCTATCTATCCTGTTCTATCTATCCTGTACTATCTATCCTGTACTATCTATCTACCCTGTTCTATCTACCCTGTTCTATCTATCCTGCACTATCTACCCTGTTCTATCTACCCTGTACTATCTACCCTGTTCTATCTATCCTGTACTATCTAACCTGTTCTATCTACCCTGTTCTATCTATCCTGTTCTATCTACCCTGTTCTATCTATCCTGTTCTATCTACCATGTTCTATCTACCCTATTCTATCTATCCTGTACGATCTATCCTGTTGTATCTATCCTGTACTATCTACCCTGTTCTATCTATCCTGTACTATCTATCCTGTTCTATCTACCCTGTTCTATCTATCCTATTCTATCTACCCTGTTCTATCTATCCTGTTCTATCTACCATGTTCTATCTACCCTATTCTATCTATCCTGTACGATCTATCCTGTTGTATCTATCCTGTACTATCTACCCTGTTCTATCTATCCTGTACTATCTATCCTGTACAATCTATCCTGTTCTACCTACCCTGTTTTATCTATCCTGTTCTATCTATCCTGTTCTATCTATCCTGTACTATCTACTCTGTTCTATCTATCCTGTTCTATCTATCCTGTTCTATCTATCCTGTTCTATCCTACCCTGTTCTATCTATCCTGTTCTATCTATCCTGTACTATCTACCCTGTTCTATCTACCCTGTACTATCTACCCTGTTCTATCTATCCTGTACTATCTAACCTGTTCTATCTACCCTGTTCTATCTATCCTGTTCTATCTATCCTGTACGATCTATCCTGTTGTATCTATCCTGTACTATCTACCCTGTTCTATCTATCCTGTACTATCTATCCTGTTCTATCTACCCTGTTCTATCTATCCTGTTTTTTCTACCCTGTTCTATTTATCCTGTTCTATCTACCATGTTCTATCTACCCTATTCTATCTATCCTGTACGATCTATCCTGTTGTATCTATCCTGTACTATCTACCCTGTTCTATCTATCCTGTACTATCTATCCTGTACTATCTATCCTGTTCTATCTACCCTGTTTTATCTATCCTGTTCTATCTATCCTGTTCTATCTATCCTGTACTATCTACTCTGTTCTATCTATCCTGTACTATCTATCCTGTTCTATCTACACTGTTCTATCTATCCTGTTCTATCTATCCTGTTCTATCTATCCTGTTCTATCTATCCTGTTCTATTTATCCTGTTCTATCTATCCTGTTCTATCTATCCTGTTCTATCTATCCTGTTCTATCTATCCTGTTCTATTTATCGTGTTCTATCTATCCTGTTCTATCTATCCTGTTCTATCTATCCTGTTCTATCTACCCTGTTCTATCTACCCTGTACTATCTATCCTGTACTATCTATCCTGTTCTATTTATCCTGTTCTATCTATCCTGTTCTATCTATCCTGTTCTACCTATCCTGTTCTATTTATCCTGTTCTATCTATCCTGTTCTATCTATCCTGTTCTATTTATCCTGTTCTATCTATCCTGTTCTATCTACCCTGTTCTATCTATCCTGTTCTATCTATCCTGTTCTATCAATCCAGTTCTATCTACCCTGTTCTATCTATCCTGTTTTTTCTACCCAGTTCTATCTATCCTGTTCTATCTATCTACCCTGTTCTATCTATCCTGTTCTATCTATCCTGTTCTATATATCTACCCTGTTCTATCTATCCTGTACTATCTATCCTGTTCTATCTATCCTGTACTATGTATCCTGTACTATCTACCCTGTTCTATCTATCTACCCTGTTCTATCTATCCTGTACTATCTATCCTGTACCATCTACCATGTTCTATCTATCTACCCTGTTCTATCTATCCTGTACTATCTACCCTGTTCTATCTATCTACCCTGTTCTATCTATCCTGTACTATCTATCCTGTACTATCTACCCTGTTCTATCTATCTACCCTGTTCTATCTATCCTGTACTATCTATCCTGTACTATCTACCCTGTTCTATCTATCTATCCTGTTCTATCTATCCTGTACTATGTATCCTGTACTATCTACCCTGTTCTATCTATCTACCCTGTTCTATCTATCCTGTACTATCTATCCTGTACCATCTACCATGTTCTATCTATCTACCCTGTTCTATCTATCCTGTACTATCTACCCTGTTCTATCTATCTACCCTGTTCTATCTATCCTCTACTATCTATCCTGTACTATCTACCCTGTTCTATCTATCTACCCTGTTCTATCTACCCTGTTCTATCTATCCTGTTTTTTCTACCCTGTTCTATCTATCCTGTACTATCTATCCTGTACTATCTACCCTGTTCTATCTATCTATCCTGTTCTATCTATCCTGTACTATGTATCCTGTACTATCTACCCTGTTCTATCTATCTACCCTGTTCTATCTATCCTGTACTATCTATCCTGTACCATCTACCATGTTCTATCTATCTACCCTGTTCTATCTATCCTGTACTATCTACCCTGTTCTATCTATCTACCCTGTTCTATCTATCCTCTACTATCTAGCCTGTACTATCTACCCTGTTCTATCTATCTACCCTGTTCTATCTACCCTGTTCTATCTATCCTGTTTTTTCTACCCTGTTCTATCTATCCTGTTCTATCTACCCTGTTCATTCTATCCTGTTCTATCTATCCTGTTCTATCTATCCTGTTCTATCTATCCTGTTCTATCTACCCTGTTCTATCTACCCTGTACTATCTATCCTGTTCTATCTATCCTGTTCTATCTATCCTGTTCTATCTATCCTGTTCTATCTACCCTGTTCTATCTATCCTGTACTATCTATCCTGTTCTATCTACCCTGTTCTATCTATCCTGTTCTTTCTACCCTGTTCTATCTACCCTGTACTATCTACCCTGTTCTTTCTATCCTGTTCTATCTATCCTGTTCTATCTACCCTGTTCTATCTACCCTGTACTATCTACCCTGTTCTATCTATCCTGTTCTATCTATCCTGTTCTATCTACAATGTTCTATCTATCCTGTTCTATCTACCTAATCTATCTATCCTGTTCTATCTACCCTGTTTTATCTATCCTGTTCTATCTATCCTGCTCTATCTATCCTGTTCTATCTACCCTGTTCTATCTACCCTGTTTTATCTATCCTGTTCTATCTACCCTGTTCTATCTGTCCTGTTCTATCTATCCTGTTCTATCTATCCTGTTCTATCGATCCTGTTCTATCTATCCTGTTCTATCTACCCTGTTCTATCTACCCTGTTCTATCTACCCTGTTCTATCTATCCTGTTCTATCTATCCTGTTCTATCTACCCTGTTCTATCAATCCTGTTCTATCTAACCTGTTCTATCTATCCTGTACTATCTATCCTGTACTATCTACGCAGTTCTATCTATCCTGTTCTATCTACCCTGTTCTATCTACCCTGTTCTATCTCCCCTGTTCTATCTACCCTGTTCTATCTATCCTGTTCTATCTATCCAGTTCTATCTACCCTGTTCTATCTATCCTGTTGTATCTACCCTGTTCTATATATCCTGTACTATCTATCCTGTACTATCTACCCTGTTCTATCTATCCTGTACTATCTATCCTATTCTATCTACCCTGTACTATCTATCCTGTACTATCTATCCTATACTATCTATCCTGTACTATCTACCCTGTTCTATCTATCCTGCACTATCTATCCTGTTCTATCTATCCTGTACTATCTATCCTGTTCTATCTATCCTGTACTATCTATCCTGTTCTATCTATCCTGTTCTATCTATCCTGTACTATCTATCCTGTACTATCTATCTACCCTGTTCTATCTACCCTGTTCTATCTACCCTGTTCTATCTATCCTGTTCTATCTACCCTGTTCTATCTACCCTGTTCTATCTATCCTGTACTATCTACCCTGTTCTATCTATCCTGTACTATCTACCCTGTTCTATCTATCCTGTACTATCTACCCTGTTCTATCTACCCTGTTCTATCTATCCTGTTCTATCTACCCTGTTCTATCTATCCTGTTCTATCTACCCTGTTCTATCTACCCTATTCTATCTTTGCTGTACGATCTATCCTGTTCTATCTATCCTGTACTATCTATCCTGTACTATCTATCCTGTTCTATCTACCCTGTTCTATCTACCCTGTTCTATCTATCCTGTTCTATCTATCCTGTTCTATCCTACCCTGTTCTATCTATCCTGTTCTATCTACACTGTTCTATCTATCCTGTTCTATCCTAACCTGTTCTATCTATCCTGTTCTATCTACCCTGTTCTATCTATCCTGTTCTATCTACCCTGTAATATCTACCCTGTTCTATCTATCTACGCTGTTCTATCTATACTGTTTTTTCTACCCTGTTCTATCTATCCTGTTCTATCTACCCTGTTCTTTGTATCCTGTTCTATCTACACTGTTCTATATATCCTGTACTATCTATCCTGTACTATCTAACCTGTTCTATCTATCCTGTACTATCTATCCTGTTCTCTCTACCCTGTACTATCTATCCTGTACTATCTATCCTGTACTATCTATCCTGTACTATCTACCCTGTTCTATCTATCCTGCACTATCTATCCTGTTCTATCTATCCTGTACTATCTATCTTGTTCTATCTATCCTGTACTATCTATCCTGTTCTATCTATCCTGTTCTATCTATCCTGTACTATCTATCCTGTACTAACTATCTACCTGTTCTATCTACCCTGTTCTATCTACCCTGTTCTATCTATCCTGTTCTATCTACCCTGTAATATCTATCCTGTTCTATCTATCCTGTTCTATCTATCCTGTTCTATCTATCCTGCTCTATCTATCCTGTTCTATCTACCCTGTTCTATCTACCCTGTTCTATCTATCCTGTTCTATCTACACTGTTCTATCTATCCTGTTCTATCTATCCTGTTCTATCTATCCTGTTCTATCGATCCTGTTCTATCTATCCTGTTCTATCTACCCTGTTCTATCTACCCTGTTCTATCTACCCTGTTCTATCTATCCTGTTCTATCTATCCTGTTCTATCTACCCTGTTCTATCAATCCTGTTCTATCTAACCTGTTCTATCTATCCTGTACTATCTATCCTGTACTATCTACACAGTTCTATCTATCCTGTTCTATCTACCCTGTTCTATCTACCCTGTTCTATCTACCCTGTTCTATCTACCCTGTTCTATCTATCCTGTTCTATCTATCCAGTTCTATCTACCCTGTTCTATCTATCCTGTTGTATCTACCCTGTTCTATATATCCTGTACTATCTATCCTGTACTATCTACCCTATTCTATCTATCCTGTACTATCTATCCTATTGTATCTACCCTGTGCTATCTATCCTGTACTATCTATCCTATACTATCTATCCTGTACTATCTACCCTGTTCTATCTATCCTGCACTATCTATCCTGTTCTATCTATCCTGTACTATCTATCCTGTTCTATCTATCCTGTACTATCTATCCTGTTCTATCTATCCTGTTCTATCTATCCTGTACTATCTATCCTGTACTATCTATCTACCCTGTTCTATCTACCCTGTTCTATCTACCCTGTTCTATCTATCCTGTTCTATCTACCTTGTTCTATCTACCCTGTTCTATCTATCCTGTACTATCTACCCTGTTCTATCTATCCTGTACTATCTACCCTGTTCTATCTATCCTGTACTATCTACCCTGTTCTATCTACCCTGTTCTATCTATCCTGTTCTATCTACCCTGTTCTATCCATCCTGTTCTATCTACCCTGTTCTATCTACCCTATTCTATCTTTGCTGTACGATCTATCCTGTTCTATCTATCCTGTACTATCTATCCTGTACTATCTATCCTGTTCTATCTACCCTGTTCTATCTACCCTGTTCTATCTATCCTGTTCTATCTATCCTGTTCTATCCTACCCTGTTCTATCTATCCTGTTCTATCTACACTGTTCTATCTATCCTGTTCTATCCTAACCTGTTCTATCTATCCTGTTCTATCTACCCTGTTCTATCTATCCTGTACTATCTATCCTGTACTATCTACCCTGTTCTATCTATCTACGCTGTTCTATCTATACTGTTTTTTCTACCCTGTTCTATCTATCCTGTTCTATCTACCCTGTTCTTTGTATCCTGTTCTATCTACACTGTTCTATATATCCTGTACTATCTATCCTGTACTATCTACCCTGTTCTATCTATCCTGTACTATCTATCCTGTTCTCTCTACCCTGTACTATCTATCCTGTACTATCTATCCTGTACTATCTATCCTGTACTATCTACCCTGTTCTATCTATCCTGCACTATCTATCTTGTTCTATCTATCCTGTACTATCTATCCTGTTCTATCTATCCTGTTCTATCTATCCTGTACTATCTATCCTGTACTAACTATCTACCCTGTTCTATCTACCCTGTTCTATCTACCCTGTTCTATCTATCCTGTTCTATCTACCCTGTAATATCTACCCTGTTCTATCTATCCTGTACTATCTACCCTGTTCTATCTATCCTGTACTATCTACCCTGTTCTATCTATCCTGTACTATCTACCCTGTTCTATCTACCCTGTTCTATCTATCCTGTTCTATCTACCCTGTTCTATCTATCCTGTTCTATCTATCCTGTTCTATCCTACCCTATTCTATCTATCCTGTTCTATCTACCCTGTTCTATCTATCCTGTACTATCTATCCTGTACTATCTACCCTGTTCTATCTATCTACCCTGTTCCATCTATCCTGTTCTATCTATCTACGCTGTTCTATCTATCCTGTTTTTTCTACCCTGTTCTATCTATCCTGTTCTATCTACCCTGTTCTTTCTATCCTGTTCTATCTACCCTGTTCTATCTATCCTGTTCTATCTATCCCGTTCTATCTATCCCGTTCTATCTATCCTGTACTATCTACCCTGTTCTATCTATCCTGCACTATCTATCCTGTACTATCTATCCTGTTCTATCTATCCTGTACTATCTATCCTGTTCTATCTATCCTGTTCTATCTATCCTGTACTATCTATCCTGTACTATCTATCTACCCTGTTCTATCTACCCTGTTCTATCTACCCTGTTCTATCTATCCTGTTCTATCTACCCTGTTCTATCTACCCTGTTCTATCTATCCTGTACTATCTACCCTGTTCTATCTATCCTGTACTATCTACCCTGTTCTATCTATCTTGTACTATCTAACCTGTTCTATCTACCCTGTTCTATCTATCCTGTTCTATCTACCCTGTTCTATCTATCCTGTTCTATCTACCCTGTTCTATCTACCCTATTCTATCTTTGCTGTACGATCTATCCTGTTCTATCTATCCTGTACTATCTATCCTGTACTATCTATCCTGTTCTATCTACCCTATTCTATCTACCCTGTTCTATCTATCCTGTTCTATCTATCCTGTTCTATCCTACCCTGTTCTATCTATCCTGTTCTATCTACACTGTTCTATCTATCCTGTTCTATCCTAACCTGTTCTATCTATCCTGTTCTATCTACCCTGTTCTATCTATCCTGTACTATCTATCCTGTACTATCTACCCTGTTCTATCTATCTACGCTGTTCTGTCTATCCTGTTTTTTCTACCCTGTTCTATCTATCCTGTTCTATCTACCCTGTTCTTTGTATCCTGTTCTATCTACACTGTTCTATATATCCTGTACTATCTATCCGGTACTATCTACCCTGTTCTATCTATCATGTACTATCTATTCTGTTCTCTCTACCCTGTACTATCTATCCTGTACTACCTATCCTGTACTATCTATCCTGTTCTATCTACCCTGTTCTATCTATCCTGTTCTATCTAGCCTGTTCTATCTACCCTGTTCTATCTATCCTGTTCTATCTACTCTGTTCTATCTATCCTGTTCTATCTATCCTGTACTATCTATCCTGTTCTATCTATCCTGTACTAGCTATCCTGTTCTATCTATCCTGTTCTATCTACCCTGTTCTATCTATCCTGTTCTATCTACCCTGTTCTATCTACCCTGTACTATATACCCTGTTCTATCTACCCTGTTCTTTCTATCCTGTTCTATCTATCCTGTACTATCTATCCTGTTCTATCTATCCTGTACTAGCTATCCTGTTCTATCGATCCTGTTCTATCTACCCTGTTCTATCTATCCTGTTCCATCTATCATGTTCTATCTACCCTGTTCTATCTATTCTGTTCTACATACCCTGGTCTATCTACCCTGTTCTATCTATCCTGTTCTATCTACAATGTTCTATCTGTCCTGTTCTATCTATCCTGTTCTATCTACGCTGTTCTATCTATCCTGTTCTATCTATCCTGTTCTATCTACCCTGTTCTATCTATCCTGTTCTATCTAACCTGTTCTATCTATCCTGTTCTATCTACCCTGTTCTATCTACCCTGTTCTATCTATCCTGTTCTATCTATCCTGTTCTGTCTTTCCTGTTCTATCTACCCTGTTCTTTCTACCCTGTTCTATCTACCCTGTTCTATCTATCCTGTTCTATCTATCCTGTTCTATCTAGCCTGTTCTATCTATCCTGTTCTATCTAACCTTTCGATCTATCCTGTACTATCTATCCTGTACTATCTACACAGTTCTATCTATCCTGTTCTATCTACCCTGTTCTATCTACCCTGTTCTATCTACCCTGTTCTATCTACCCTGTTCTATCTATCCTGTTCTATCATCCTGTTCTATCTACCCTGTTCTATCTATCCTGTTTTATCTACCCTGTTCTATCTATCCTGTTCTATCTATCCTGTACTATCTACCCTGTTCTATCTATCCTGTACTATCTATCCTGTTCTATCTACCCTGTTCTATCTATCCTGTACTATCTATCCTGTACTATCTATCCTGTACTATCTATCCTGTTCTATCTATCCTGTACTATCTACCCTGTTCTATCTATCCTGTACTATCTATCCTGTTCTATCTATCCTGTACTATCTATCCTGTTCTATCTATCCTGTACTATCTATCCTGTTCTATCTATCCTGTTCTATCTATCCTGTACTATCTATCCTGTACTATCTATCTACCCTGTTCTATCTACCCTGTTCTATCTATCCTGTTCTATCTACCCTGTTCTATCTATCCTGTTCTATCTACCCTGTTCTATCTACCCTATTCTATCTATCCTATACGATCTATCCTGTTCTATCTATCCTGTACTATCTATCCTGTACTATCTATCCTGTTCTATCTACCCTGTTCTATCTATCCTGTTCTATCTATCCTGTTCTATCTATCCTGTTCTATCCTACCCTGTTCTATCTATCCTGTTCTATCTACCCTGTTCTATCTATCCTGTACTATCTATCCTGTACTATCTACCCTATTCTATCTATCTACCCTGTTCCATCTATCCTGTTCTATCTATCTACGCTGTTCTATCTATCCTGTTTTTTCTACCCTGTTCTATCTATCCTGTTCTATCTACCCTGTTCTTTCTATCCTGTTCTATCTACCCTGTTCTATCTATCCTGTTCTATCTATCCTGTTCTATCTACCCTGTTCTTTCTATCCTGTTCTATCTACCCTGTTCTATCTATCCTGTACTATCTATCCTGTTCTATCTATCCTGTACTAGCTATCCTGTTCTATCGATCCTGTTCTATCTACCCTGTTCTATCTATCCTGTTCCATCTATCATGTTCTATCTACCCTGTTCTATCTATTCTGTTCTACATACCCTGGTCTATCTACCCTGTTCTATCTATCCTGTTCTATCTACAATGTTCTATCTGTCCTGTTCTATCTATCCTGTTCTATCTACGCTGTTCTATCTATCCTGTTCTATCTATCCTGTACTATCTACCCTGTTCTATCTATCCTGCACTATCTATCCTGTTCTATCTATCCTGTACTATCTATCCTGTTCTATCTATCCTGTACTATCTACCCTGTTCTATCTATCCTGTTCTATCTATCCTGTACTATCTATCCTGTACTATCTATCTACCCTGTTCTATCTACCCTGTTCTATCTATCCTGTTCTATCTACCCTGTTCTATCTATCCTGTTCTATCTACCCTGTTCTATCTACCCTATTCTATCTATCCTATACGATCTATCCTGTTCTATCTATCCTGTACTATCTATCCTGTACTATCTATCCTGTTCTATCTACCCTGTTCTATCTATCCTGTTCTATCTATCCTGTTCTATCTATCCTGTTCTATCTACCCTGTTCTATCTATCCTGTTCTATCTACCCTGTTCTATCTATCCTGTACTATCTATCCTGTACTATCTACCCTATTCTATCTATCTACCCTGTTCCATCTATCCTGTTCTATCTATCTACGCTGTTCTATCTATCCTGTTCTTTCTACCCTGTTCTATCTATCCTGTTCTATCTACCCTGTTCTATCTATCCTGTTCTATCTACCCTGTTCTATCTATCGTGTTCTATCTATCCTGTTCTATCTACCCTGTTCTTTCTATCCTGTTCTATCTACCCTGTTCTATCTATCCTGTACTATCTATCCTGTTCTATCTATCCTGTACTAGCTATCCTGTTCTATCGATCCTGTTCTATCTACCCTGTTCTATCTATCCTGTTCATCTATCCTGTCTATCTACCCTGTTCTATCTATCCTGTTCTATCTACCCTGGTCTATCTACCCTGTTCTATCTATCCTGTTCTATCTACAATGTTCTATCTGTCCTGTTCTATCTATCCTGTTCTATCTACGCTGTTCTATCTATCCTGTTCTATCTATCCTGTTCTATCTACCCTGTTCTATCTATCCTGTTCTATCTAACCTGTTCTATCTATCCTGTTCTATCTACCCTGTTCTATCTACCCTGTTCTATCTATACTGTTCTATCTACCCTGTTCTATCTATCCTGTTCTATCTATCCTGTTCTATCTATCCTGTTCTATCTACCCTGTTCTATCTACCCTGTTCTATCTACCCTGTTCTATCTATCCTGTTCTATCTATCCTGTTCTATCTAGCCTGTTCTATCTATCCTGTTCTATCTAACCTTTCGATCTATCCTGTACTATCTATCCTGTACTATCTACACAGTTCTATCTATCCTGTTCTATCTACCCTGTTCTATCTACCCTGTTCTATCTACCCTGTTCTATCTACCCTGTTCTATCTATCCTGTTCTATCCATCCTGTTCTATCTACCCTGTTCTATCTATCCTGTTGTATCTACCCTGTTCTATCTATCCTGTTCTATCTATCCTGTACTATCTACCCTGTTCTATCTATCCTGTACTATCTATCCTGTTCTATCTACCTGTTCTATCTATCCTGTACTATCTATCCTGTACTATCTATCCTGTACTATCTAACCTGTTCTATCTATCCTGTACTATCTACCCTGTTCTATCTATCCTGCACTATCTATCCTGTTCTATCTATCCTGTACTACCTATCCTGTTCTATCTATCCTGTACTATCTACCCTGTTCTATCTATCCTGTTCTATCTATCCTGTACTATCTATCCTGTACTATCTATCTACCCTGTTCTATCTACCCTGTTCTATCTATCCTGTTCTATCTACCCTGTTCTATCTATCCTGTTCTATCTACCCTGTTCTATCTACCCTATTCTATCTATCCTGTACGATCTATCCTGTTCTATCTATCCTGTACTATCTATCCTGTACTATCTATCCTGTTCTATCTACCCTGTTCTATCTATCCTGTTCTATCTATCCTGTTCTATCTATCCTGTTCTATCCTAACCTGTTCTATCTATCCTGTTCTATCTACCCTGTTCTATCTATCCTGTACTATCTATCCTGTACTATCTACCCTATTCTATCTATCTACCCTGTTCCATCTATCCTGTTCTATCTATCTACGCTGTTCTATCTATCCTGTTTTTTCTACCCTGTTCTATCTATCCCGTTCTATCTACCCTGTTCTTTCTATCCTGTTCTATCTACCCTGTTCTATCTATCCTGTTCTATCTATCCTGTTCTATCTATCCTGTTCTATCTACCCTGTTCTATCTATCCTGTACTATCTATCCTGTTCTATCTATCCTGTTCTATCTATCCTGTTCTATCTATCCTGTTCTATCTACCCTGTTCTATCTATCCTGTACTATCTACTCTGTTCTATCTATCCTGTTCTATCTACCCTGTTCTATCTATCCTGTTCTATCTACCCTGTTCTATCTATCCTGTTCTATCTGCCCTGTTCTATCTATCCTGTTCTATCTATCCTGTACTAACTATCCTGTTCTATCTATCCTGTACTCGCTATCCTGTTCTATCTATCCTGTTCTATCTATCCTGTTCTATCTACCCTGTACTATCTACCCTGTTCTATCTACCCTGTTCTTTTTATCCTGTTCTATCTATCCTGTTCTACCTACCCTGTTCTATCTACCCTGTGCTACCTACCCTGTTCTATCTACCCTGTTCTATCTATCCTGTTCTATCTATCATGTTCTATCTACCCTGTTCTATCTATCCTGTTCTATCTATCCTGTTCTATCTACCCTGTTCTATCTATCCTGTTCTATCTACAATGTTCTATCTATCCTGTTCTATCTATCCTGTTCTATCTACCCTGTTCTATCTATCCTGTTCTATCTAACCTGTTCTATCTATCCTGTTCTATCTACCCTGTTCTATCTACCCTGTTCTATCTATCCTGTTCTATCTACCCTGTTCTATCTATCCTGTTCTATCTATCCTGTTCTATCTATCCCGTTCTATCTACCCTGTTCTTTCTACCCTGTTCTATCTACCCTGTTCTATCTATCCTGTTCTATCTATCCTGTTCTATCTACCCTGTTCTATCTATCCTGTTCTATCTATCCTGTACTATCTATCCTGTACTATCTACACAGTTCTATCTATCCTGTTCTGTCTACCCTGTTCTATCTACCCTGTTCTATCTACCCTGTTCTATCTATCCTGTTCTATCCATCCTGTTCTATCTACCCTGTTCTATCTACCCTGTTCTATCTATCCTGTACTATCTACCCTGTTCTATCTATCCTGTACTATCTACCCTGTTCTATCTATCTTGTACTATCTAACCTGTTCTATCTACCCTGTTCTATCTATCCTGTTCTATCTACCCTGTTCTATCTATCCTGTTCTATCTACCCTGTTCTATCTACCCTATTCTATCTTTGCTGTACGATCTATCCTGTTCTATCTATCCTGTTCTATCTATCCTGTACTATCTATCCTGTTCTATCTACCCTATTCTATCTACCCTGTTCTATCTATCCTGTTCTATCTATCCTGTTCTATCCTACCCTGTTCTATCTATCCTGTTCTATCTACACTGTTCTATCTATCCTGTTCTATCCTAACCTGTTCTATCTATCCTGTTCTATCTACCCTGTTCTATCTATCCTGTACTATCTATCCTGTACTATCTACCCTGTTCTATCTATCTACGCTGTTCTATCTATCCTGTTTTTTCTACCCTGTTCTATCTATCCTGTTCTATCTACCCTGTTCTTTGTATCCTGTTCAATCTACACTGTTCTATATATCCTGTACTATCTATCCGGTACTATCTACCCTGTTCTATCTATCATGTACTATCTATTCTGTTCTCTCTACCCTGTACTATCTATCCTGTACTACCTATCCTGTACTATCTATCCTGTTCTATCTACCCTGTTCTATCTATCCTGTTCTATCTAGCCTGTTCTATCTACCCTGTTCTATCTATCCTGTTCTATCTACTCTGTTCTATCTATCCTGTTCTATCTATCCTGTACTATCTATCCTGTTCTATCTATCCTGTACTAGCTATCCTGTTCTATCTATCCTGTTCTATCTACCCTGTTCTATCTATCCTGTTCTATCTACCCTGTTCTATCTACCCTGTACTATATACCCTGTTCTATCTACCCTGTTCTTTCTATCCTGTTCTATCTATCCTGTACTATCTATCCTGTTCTATCTATCCTGTACTAGCTATCCTGTTCTATCGATCCTGTTCTATCTACCCTGTTCTATCTATCCTGTTCCATCTATCATGTTCTATCTACCCTGTTCTATCTATTCTGTTCTACATACCCTGGTCTATCTACCCTGTTCTATCTATCCTGTTCTATCTACAATGTTCTATCTGTCCTGTTCTATCTATCCTGTTTTATCTACGCTGTTCTATCTATCCTGTTCTATCTATCCTGTTCTATCTACCCTGTTCTATCTATCCTGTTCTATCTAACCTGTTCTATCTATCCTGTTCTATCTACCCTGTTCTATCTACCCTGTTCTATCTATACTGTTCTATCTACCCTGTTCTATCTATCCTGTTCTATCTATCCTGTTCTATCTATCCTGTTCTATCTACCCTGTTCTTTCTACCCTGTTCTATCTATCCTGTTCTATCTATCCTGTTCTATCTAGCCTGTTCTATCTATCCTGTTCTATCTAACCTTTCGATCTATCCTGTACTATCTATCCTGTACTATCTACACAGTTCTATCTATCCTGTTCTATCTACCCTGTTCTATCTACCCTGTTCTATCTACCCTGTTCTATCTACCCTGTTCTATCTATCCTGTTCTATCCATCCTGTTCTATCTACCCTGTTCTATCTATCCTGTTGTATCTACCCTGTTCTATATATCCTGTACTATCTATCCTGTACTATCTACCCTGTTCTATCTATCCTGTACTATCTATCCTGTTCTATCTACCCTGTTCTATCTATCCTGTACTATCTATCCTGTACTATCTATCCTGTACTATCTAACCTGTTCTATCTACCCTGTTCTATCTATCCTGTACTATCTATCCTGTTCTATCTACCCTGTTCTATCTATCCTGTTCTTTCTACCCTGTTCTATCTACCCTGTACTATCTACCCTGTTCTTTCTATCCTGTTCTATCTATCCTGTTCTATCTACCCTGTTCTATCTACCCTGTACTATCTACCCTGTTCTATCTATCCTGTTCTATCTATCCTGTTCTATCTACAATGTTCTATCTATCCTGTTCTATCTACCTAATCTATCTATCCTGTTCTATCTACCCTGTTTTATCTATCCTGTTCTATCTATCCTGCTCTATCTATCCTGTTCTATCTACCCTGTTCTATCTACCCTGTTTTATCTATCCTGTTCTATCTACCCTGTTCTATCTGTCCTGTTCTATCTACCCTGTTCTTTCTACCCTGTTCTATCTACCCTGTTCTATCTATCCTGTTCTATCTATCCTGTTCTATCTACCCTGTTCTATCTATCCTGTTCTATCTATCCTGTACTATCTATCCTGTACTATCTACACAGTTCTATCTATCCTGTTCTGTCTACCCTGTTCTATCTACCCTGTTCTATCTACCCTGTTCTATCTATCCTGTTCTATCCATCCTGTTCTATCTACCCTGTTCTATCTACCCTGTTCTATCTATCCTGTACTATCTACCCTGTTCTATCTATCCTGTACTATCTACCCTGTTCTATCTATCTTGTACTATCTAACCTGTTCTATCTACCCTGTTCTATCTATCCTGTTCTATCTACCCTGTTCTATCTATCCTGTTCTATCTACCCTGTTCTATCTACCCTATTCTATCTTTGCTGTACGATCTATCCTGTTCTATCTATCCTGTTCTATCTATCCTGTACTATCTATCCTGTTCTATCTACCCTATTCTATCTACCCTGTTCTATCTATCCTGTTCTATCTATCCTGTTCTATCTACCCTGTTCTATCTATCCTGTTCTATCTACACTGTTCTATCTATCCTGTTCTATCCTAACCTGTTCTATCTATCCTGTTCTATCTACCCTGTTCTATCTATCCTGTACTATCTATCCTGTACTATCTACCCTGTTCTATCTATCTACGCTGTTCTATCTATCCTGTTCTTTCTACCCTGTTCTATCTATCCTGTTCTATCTACCCTGTTCTTTCTATCCTGTTCAATCTACACTGTTCTATATATCCTGTACTATCTATCCGGTACTATCTACCCTGTTCTATCTATCATGTACTATCTATTCTGTTCTCTCTACCCTGTACTATCTATCCTGTACTACCTATCCTGTACTATCTATCCTGTTCTATCTACCCTGTTCTATCTATCCTGTTCTATCTAGCCTGTTCTATCTACCCTGTTCTATCTATCCTGTTCTATCTACTCTGTTCTATCTATCCTGTTCTATCTATCCTGTACTATCTATCCTGTTCTATCTATCCTGTACTAGCTATCCTGTTCTATCTATCCTGTTCTATCTACCCTGTTCTATCTATCCTGTTCTATCTACCCTGTTCTATCTACCCTGTACTATCTACCCTGTTCTATCTACCCTGTTCTTTCTATCCTGTTCTATCTATCCTGTACTATCTATCCTGTTCTATCTATCCTGTACTAGCTATCCTGTTCTATCGATCCTGTTCTATCTACCCTGTTCTATCTATCCTGTTCCATCTATCATGTTCTATCTACCCTGTTCTATCTATTCTGTTCTACATACCCTGGTCTATCTACCCTGTTCTATCTATCCTGTTCTATCTACAATGTTCTATCTGTCCTGTTCTATCTATCCTGTTCTATCTACGCTGTTCTATCTATCCTGTTCTATCTATCCTGTTCTATCTACCCTGTTCTATCTATCCTGTTCTATCTAACCTGTTCTATCTATCCTGTTCTATCTACCCTGTTCTATCTACCCTGTTCTATCTATACTGTTCTATCTACCCTGTTCTATCTATCCTGTTCTATCTATCCTGTTCTATCTATCCTGTTCTATCTACCCTGTTCTTTCTACCCTGTTCTATCTATCCTGTTCTATCTATCCTGTTCTATCTAGCCTGTTCTATCTATCCTGTTCTATCTAACCTTTCGATCTATCCTGTACTATCTATCCTGTACTATCTACCCAGTTCTATCTATCCTGTTCTATCTACCCTGTTCTATCTACCCTGTTCTATCTACCCTGTTCTATCTACCCTGTTCTATCTATCCTGTTCTATCTATCCTGTTCTATCTACCCTGTTCTATCTATCCTGTTCTATCTACCCTGTTCTATCTATCCTGTACTATCTATCCTGTACTATCTACCCTGTTCTATCTATCCTGTACTATCTATCCTGTTCTATCTACCCTGTTCTATCTATCCTGTACTATCTATCCTGTACTATCTATCCTGTACTATCTATCCTGTACTATCTACCCTGTTCTATCTATCCTGTACTATCTATCCTGTTCTATCTACCCTGTTCTATCTATCCTGTTCTATCTACCCTGTTCTATCTACCCTGTACTATCTACCCTGTTCTATCTATCCTGTTCTATCTATCCTGTTCTATCTACCCTGTTCTATCTACCCTGTTCTATCTACCCTGTTCTATCTATCCTGTTCTATCTATCCTGTTCTATCTATCCTGTTCTATCTATCCTGTTCTATCTATCCTGTTCTATCTACCTGTTCTATCTATCCTGTTCTATCTACCCTGTTCTATCTATCCTGTTCTATCTATCCTGTTCTATCTATCCTGTTCTATCTACCCTGTTCTATCTACCCTGTTCTATCTATCCTGTTCTATCTACCCTGTTCTATCTATCCTGTTCTATCTATCCTGTTCTATCTATCCTGTTCTATCTATCCTGTTCTATCTATCCTGTTCTATCTACCCTGTTCTATCTACCCTGTTCTATCTACCCTGTTCTATCTATCCTGTTCTATCTATCCTGTTCTATCTACCCTGTTCTATCAATCCTGTTCTATCTAACCTGTTCTATCTATCCTGTACTATCTATCCTGTACTATCTACGCAGTTCTATCTATCCTGTTCTATCTACCCTGTTCTATCTACCCTGTTCTATCTCCCCTGTTCTATCTACCCTGTTCTATCTATCCTGTTCTATCTATCCAGTTCTATCTACCCTGTTCTATCTATCCTGTTGTATCTACCCTGTTCTATATATCCTGTACTATCTATCCTGTACTATCTACCCTGTTCTATCTATCCTGTACTATCTATCCTATTCTATCTACCCTGTACTATCTATCCTGTACTATCTATCCTATACTATCTATCCTGTACTATCTTCCCTGTTCTATCTATCCTGCACTATCTATCCTGTTCTATCTATCCTGTACTATCTATCCTGTTCTATCTATCCTGTACTATCTATCCTGTTCTATCTATCCTGTTCTATCTATCCTGTACTATCTATCCTGTACTATCTATCTACCCTGTTCTATCTACCCTGTTCTATCTACCCTGTTCTATCTATCCTGTTCTATCTACCCTGTTCTATCTACCCTGTTCTATCTATCCTGTACTATCTACCCTGTTCTATCTATCCTGTACTATCTACCCTGTTCTATCTATCCTGTACTATCTACCCTGTTCTATCTACCCTGTTCTATCTATCCTGTTCTATCTACCCTGTTCTATCTATCCTGTTCTATCTACCCTGTTCTATCTACCCTATTCTATCTTTGCTGTACGATCTATCCTGTTCTATCTATCCTGTACTATCTATCCTGTACTATCTATCCTGTTCTATCTACCCTGTTCTATCTACCCTGTTCTATCTATCCTGTTCTATCTATCCTGTTCTATCCTACCCTGTTCTATCTATCCTGTTCTATCTACCCTGTTCTATCTATCCTGTTCTATCTATCCTGTTCTATCTATCCTGTTCTATCTACCCTGTTCTATCTATCCTGTTCTATCTACCCTGTAATATCTACCCTGTTCTATCTATCTCCTGTTCTATCTATCCTGTTCTATCTACCCTGTTCTATCTATCCTGTTCTATCTACCCTGTTCTATCTATCCTGTTCTATCTATCCTGTTCTATCTATCCTGTACTATCTATCCTGTACTATCTAACCTGTTCTATCTATCCTGTTCTATCTATCCTGTTCTATCTATCCTGTTCTATCTATCCTGTTCTATCTATCCTGTTCTATCTATCCTGTTCTATCTACCTGTTCTATCTATCCTGTTCTATCTATCCTGTTCTATCTATCCTGTTCTATCTATCCTGTTCTATCTATCCTGTTCTATCTATCCTGTTCTATCTATCCTGTTCTATCTATCCTGTTCTATCTATCCTGTTCTATCTATCCTGTTCTATCTATCCTGTTCTATCTACCCTGTTCTATCTATCCTGTTCTATCTATCCTGTACTATCTATCCTGTTCTATCTATCCTGTTCTATCTATCCTGTTCTATCTATCCTGCTCTATCTATCCTGTTCTATCTACCCTGTTCTATCTACCCTGTTCTATCTATCCTGTTCTATCTACCCTGTTCTATCTATCCTGTTCTATCTATCCTGTTCTATCTATCCTGTTCTATCTATCCTGTTCTATCTATCCTGTTCTATCTACCCTGTTCTATCTACCCTGTTCTATCTACCCTGTTCTATCTATCCTGTTCTATCTATCCTGTTCTATCTACCCTGTTCTATCTATCCTGTTCTATCTACCCTGTTCTATCTACCCTGTACTATCTATCCTGTACTATCTACCTGTTCTATCTATCCTGTTCTATCTACCCTGTTCTATCTACCCTGTTCTATCTACCCTGTTCTATCTACCCTGTTCTATCTATCCTGTTCTATCTATCCTGTTCTATCTATCCTGTTCTATCTACCCTGTTCTATCTATCCTGTTCTATCTACCCTGTTCTATCTATCCTGTTCTATCTATCCTGTACTATCTACCCTGTTCTATCTATCCTGTACTATCTATCCTATTCTATCTACCCTGTGCTATCTATCCTGTACTATCTATCCTATACTATCTATCCTGTACTATCTACCCTGTTCTATCTATCCTGCACTATCTATCCTGTTCTATCTATCCTGTACTATCTATCCTGTTCTATCTATCCTGTACTATCTATCCTGTTCTATCTATCCTGTTCTATCTATCCTGTACTATCTATCCTGTACTATCTATCTACCCTGTTCTATCTACCCTGTTCTATCTACCCTGTTCTATCTATCCTGTTCTATCTACCTTGTTCTATCTACCCTGTTCTATCTATCCTGTACTATCTACCCTGTTCTATCTATCCTGTACTATCTACCCTGTTCTATATATCCTGTACTATCTATCCTGTACTATCTAACCTGTTCTATCTATCCTGTACTATCTATCCTGTTCTCTCTACCCTGTACTATCTATCCTGTACTATCTATCCTGTACTATCTATCCTGTACTATCTACCCTGTTCTATCTATCCTGTTCTATCTATCCTGTTCTATCTATCCTGTACTATCTATCCTGTTCTATCTATCCTGTACTATCTATCCTGTTCTATCTATCCTGTTCTATCTATCCTGTACTATCTATCCTGTACTATCTATCCCTGTTCTATCTACCCTGTTCTATCTACCCTGTTCTATCTATCCTGTTCTATCTACCCTGTACTATCTATCCTGTTCTATCTATCCTGTTCTATCTATCCTGTTCTATCTATCCTGTTCTATCTATCCTGTTCTATCTACCCTGTTCTATCTACCCTGTTCTATCTATCCTGTTCTATCTACCCTGTTCTATCTATCCTGTTCTATCTATCCTGTTCTATCTATCCTGTTCTATCTATCCTGTTCTATCTATCCTGTTCTATCTACCCTGTTCTATCTACCCTGTTCTATCTACCCTGTTCTATCTATCCTGTTCTATCTATCCTGTTCTATCTACCCTGTTCTATCTATCCTGTTCTATCTACCCTGTTCTATCTACCCTGTACTATCTATCCTGTACTATCTACCCAGTTCTATCTATCCTGTTCTATCTACCCTGTTCTATCTACCCTGTTCTATCTACCCTGTTCTATCTACCCTGTTCTATCTATCCTGTTCTATCTATCCAGTTCTATCTACCCTGTTCTATCTATCCTGTTGTATCTACCCTGTTCTATATATCCTGTACTATCTATCCTGTACTATCTACCCTGTTCTATCTATCCTGTACTATCTATCCTATTCTATCTACCCTGTTCTATCTATCCTGTACTATCTATCCTGTACTATCTATCCTGTACTATCTACCCTGTTCTATCTATCCTGTACTATCTATCCTGTTCTATCTATCCTGTACTATCTATCCTGTTCTATCTATCCTGTACTATCTATCCTGTTCTATCTATCCTGTTCTATCTATCCTGTACTATCTATCCTGTACTATCTATCTACCCTGTTCTATCTATCCTGTACTATCTACCCTGTTCTATCTATCCTGTTCTATCTATCCTGTTCTATCTACCCTGTTCTATCTATCCTGTACTATCTACCCTGTTCTATCTATCCTGTACTATCTACCCTGTTCTATCTATCCTGTACTATCTACCCTGTTCTATCTACCCTGTTCTATCTATCCTGTTCTATCTACCCTGTTCTATCTATCCTGTTCTATCTACCCTGTTCTATCTATCCTGTTCTATCTATCCTGTACTATCTATCCTGTTCTATCTATCCTGTACTATCTATCCTGTACTATCTATCCTGTTCTATCTACCCTGTTCTATCTAACCTGTTCTATCTATCCTGTTCTATCTATCCTGTTCTATCTACCCTGTTCTATCTATCCTGTTCTATCTATCCTGTTCTATCTATCCTGTTCTATCTAACCTGTTCTATCTATCCTGTTCTATCTACCCTGTTCTATCTATCCTGTACTATCTATCCTGTACTATCTACCCTGTTCTATCTATCCTGTTCTATCTACCCTGTTCTATCTACCCTGTTCTATCTATCCTGTTCTATCTACCCTGTTCTATCTATCCTGTTCTATCTACCTGTTCTATCTATCCTGTACTATCTATCCTGTACTATCTACCCTGTTCTCTCTACCCTGTACTATCTATCCTGTACTATCTATCCTGTTCTATCTATCCTGTTCTATCTACCCTGTTCTATCTATCCTGTACTATCTATCCTGTTCTATCTATCCTGTACTATCTATCCTGTTCTATCTATCCTGTTCTATCTATCCTGTACTATCTATCCTGTACTATCTATCCCTGTTCTATCTACCCTGTTCTATCTACCCTGTTCTATCTATCCTGTTCTATCTACCCTGTACTATCTACCCTGTTCTATCTATCCTGTACTATCTACCCTGTTCTATCTATCCTGTACTATCTACCTGTTCTATCTATCCTGTACTATCTACCCTGTTCTATCTACCCTGTTCTATCTATCCTGTTCTATCTACCCTGTTCTATCTATCCTGTTCTATCTATCCTGTTCTATCCTAGCCTATTCTATCTATCCTGTTCTATCTACCCTGTTCTATCTATCCTGTACTATCTATCCTGTACTATCTACCCTGTTCTATCTATCTACCCTGTTCCATCTATCCTGTTCTATCTATCTACGCTGTTCTATCTATCCTGTTTTTTCTACCCTGTTCTATCTATCCTGTTCTATCTACCCTGTTCTTTCTATCCTGTTCTATCTACCCTGTTCTATCTATCCTGTTCTATCTATCCCGTTCTATCTATCCCGTTCTATCTATCCTGTACTATCTACCCTGTTCTATCTATCCTGCACTATCTATCCTGTACTATCTATCCTGTTCTATCTATCCTGTACTATCTATCCTGTTCTATCTATCCTGTTCTATCTATCCTGTACTATCTATCCTGTACTATCTATCTACCCTGTTCTATCTACCCTGTTCTATCTACCCTGTTCTATCTATCCTGTTCTATCTACCCTGTTCTATCTACCCTGTTCTATCTATCCTGTACTATCTACCCTGTTCTATCTATCCTGTACTATCTACCCTGTTCTATCTATCCTGTACTATCTAACCTGTTCTATCTACCCTGTTCTATCTATCCTGTTCTATCTACCCTGTTCTATCTATCCTGTTCTATCTACCCTGTTCTATCTACCCTGTTCTATCTATCCTGTACTATCTATCCTGTTCTATCTATCCTGTACTATCTATCCTGTACTATCTATCCTGTTCTATCTACCCTGTTCTATCTACCCTGTTCTATCTATCCTGTTCTATCTATCCTGTTCTATCTACCCTGTTCTATCTATCCTGTTCTATCTACCTGTTCTATCTATCCTGTTCTATCCTAACCTGTTCTATCTATCCTGTTCTATCTACCCTGTTCTATCTATCCTGTACTATCTATCCTGTACTATCTACCCTGTTCTATCTATCCTGTTCTATCTATCCTGTTCTATCTACCCTGTTCTATCTATCCTGTTCTATCTACCCTGTTCTATCTATCCTGTTCTATCTACACTGTTCTATCTATCCTGTACTATCTATCCTGTACTATCTACCCTGTTCTATCTATCCTGTACTATCTATCCTGTTCTATCTACCCTGTACTATCTATCCTGTACTATCTATCCTGTACTATCTATCCTGTTCTATCTACCCTGTTCTATCTATCCTGTTCTATCTATCCTGTTCTATCTACCCTGTTCTATCTATCCTGTTCTATCTACTCTGTTCTATCTATCCTGTTCTATCTATCCTGTACTATCTATCCTGTTCTATCTATCCTGTACTATCTATCCTGTTCTATCTATCCTGTTCTATCTACCCTGTTCTATCTATCCTGTTCTATCTACCCTGTTCTATCTATCCTGTACTATCTACCTGTTCTATCTACCCTGTTCTATCTATCCTGTTCTATCTATCCTGTTCTATCTATCCTGTTCTATCTATCCTGTACTATCTATCCTGTTCTATCTATCCTGTTCTATCTACCCTGTTCTATCTATCCTGTTCTATCTATCCTGTTCTATCTATCCTGTTCTATCTATCCTGTTCTATCTACCTGGTCTATCTACCCTGTTCTATCTATCCTGTTCTATCTACCATGTTCTATCTATCCTGTTCTATCTATCCTGTTCTATCTACCCTGTTCTATCTATCCTGTTCTATCTATCCTGTTCTATCTACCCTGTTCTATCTATCCTGTTCTATCTAACCTGTTCTATCTATCCTGTTCTATCTACCCTGTTCTATCTACCCTGTTCTATCTATCCTGTTCTATCTATCCTGTTCTATCTATCCTGTTCTATCTACCCTGTTCTATCTACCCTGTTCTATCTACCCTGTTCTATCTATCCTGTTCTATCTATCCTGTTCTATCTATCCTGTTCTATCTATCCTGTTCTATCTAACCTGTTCTATCTATCCTGTACTATCTATCCTGTACTATCTACCTGTTCTATCTATCCTGTTCTATCTACCCTGTTCTATCTACCCTGTTCTATCTACCCTGTTCTATCTACCCTGTTCTATCTATCCTGTTCTATCTATCCTGTTCTATCTACCCTGTTCTATCTATCCTGTTCTATCTACCCTGTTCTATCTATCCTGTTCTATCTATCCTGTTCTATCTACCCTGTTCTATCTATCCTGTACTATCTATCCTGTTCTATCTACCCTGTTCTATCTATCCTGTTCTATCTATCCTGTACTATCTATCCTGTTCTATCTAACCTGTTCTATCTATCCTGTACTATCTACCCTGTTCTATCTATCCTGTACTATCTATCCTGTTCTATCTATCCTGTACTATCTATCCTGTTCTATCTATCCTGTACTATCTACCCTGTTCTATCTATCCTGTTCTATCTATCCTGTACTATCTATCCTGTACTATCTATCTCCTGTTCTATCTACCCTGTTCTATCTATCCTGTTCTATCTACCCTGTTCTATCTATCCTGTTCTATCTACCCTGTTCTATCTACCCTATTCTATCTATCCTATACGATCTATCCTGTTCTATCTATCCTGTACTATCTATCCTGTACTATCTATCCTGTTCTATCTACCCTGTTCTATCTATCCTGTTCTATCTATCCTGTTCTATCTATCCTGTTCTATCTATCCTGTTCTATCTATCCTGTTCTATCTACCCTGTTCTATCTATCCTGTACTATCTATCCTGTACTATCTACCCTGTTCTATCTATCCCTGTTCATCTATCCTGTTCTATCTATCTACCTGTTCTATCTATCCTGTTTTTTCTACCCTGTTCTATCTATCCTGTTCTATCTACCTGTTCTATCTATCCTGTTCTATCTACCCTGTTCTATCTATCCTGTTCTATCTATCCTGTTCTATCTACCCTGTTCTATCTATCCTGTTCTATCTACCCTGTTCTATCTATCCTGTACTATCTATCCTGTTCTATCTATCCTGTTCTATCTATCCTGTTCTATCTATCCTGTTCTATCTACCCTGTTCTATCTATCCTGTTCCATCTATCCTGTTCTATCTACCCTGTTCTATCTATCCTGTTCTACATACCCTGGTCTATCTACCCTGTTCTATCTATCCTGTTCTATCTACACTGTTCTATCTATCCTGTTCTATCTATCCTGTTCTATCTACGCTGTTCTATCTATCCTGTTCTATCTATCCTGTTCTATCTACCCTGTTCTATCTATCCTGTTCTATCTACCCTGTTCTATCTATCCTGTTCTATCTACCCTGTTCTATCTACCCTGTTCTATCTATCCTGTTCTATCTACCCTGTTCTATCTATCCTGTTCTATCTATCCTGTTCTATCTATCCTGTTCTATCTACCCTGTTCTATCTACCCTGTTCTATCTACCCTGTTCTATCTATCCTGTTCTATCTATCCTGTTCTATCTAGCCTGTTCTATCTATCCTGTTCTATCTAACCTTTCTATCTATCCTGTACTATCTATCCTGTACTATCTACACAGTTCTATCTATCCTGTTCTATCTACCCTGTTCTATCTACCCTGTTCTATCTACCGTGTTCTATCTACCCTGTTCTATCTATCCTGTTCTATCCATCCTGTTCTATCTACCCTGTTGTATCTACCCTGTTCTATATATCCTGTACTATCTATCCTGTACTATCTACCCTGTTCTATCTATCCTGTACTATCTATCCTGTTCTATCTACCCTGTTCTATCTATCCTGTACTATCTATCCTGTACTATCTATCCTGTACTATCTAACCTGTTCTATCTATCCTGTACTATCTACCCTGTTCTATCTATCCTGCACTATCTATCCTGTTCTATCTATCCTGTACTATCTATCCTGTTCTATCTATCCTGTACTATCTACCCTGTTCTATCTATCCTGTTCTATCTATCCTGTACTATCTATCCTGTACTATCTATCTACCCTGTTCTATCTACCCTGTTCTATCTATCCTGTTCTATCTACCCTGTTCTATCTATCCTGTTCTATCTACCCTGTTCTATCTACCCTATTCTATCTATCCTATACGATCTATCCTGTTCTATCTATCCTGTACTATCTATCCTGTACTATCTATCCTGTTCTATCTACCCTGTTCTATCTATCCTGTTCTATCTATCCTGTTCTATCTATCCTGTTCTATCCTAACCTGTTCTATCTATCCTGTTCTATCTACCCTGTTCTATCTATCCTGTACTATCTATCCTGTACTATCTACCCTATTCTATCTATCTAGCCTGTTCCATCTATCCTGTTCTATCTATCTACGCTGTTCTATCTATCCTGTTTTTTCTACCCTGTTCTATCTATCCCGTTCTATCTACCCTGTTCTTTCTATCCTGTTCTATCTACCCTGTTCTATCTATCCTGTTCTATCTATCCTGTTCTATCTATCCTGTTCTATCTACCCTGTTCTATCTATCCTGTACTATCTATCCTGTTCTATCTATCCTGTTCTATCTATCCTGTTCTATCTATCCTGTTCTATCTACCCTGTTCTATCTATCCTGTACTATCTATCTATCCTGTTCTATCTATCCTGTTCTATCTACCCTGTTCTATCTATCCTGTTCTATCTACCCTGTTCTATCTATCCTGTTCTATCTATCCTGTTCTATCTATCCTGTTCTATCTATCCTGTTCTATCTATCCTGTTCTATCTATCCTGTTCTATCTATCCTGTTCTATCTATCCTGTTCTATCTATCCTGTTCTATCTATCCTGTTCTATCTACCCTGTTCTATCTACCCTGTTCTATCTATCCTGTTCTATCTATCCTGTTCTATCTATCCTGTTCTATCTACCCTGTTCTATCTACCCTGTTCTATCTATCCTGTTCTATCTACCCTGTTCTATCTATCCTGTTCTATCTATCCTGTTCTATCTACCCTGTTCTATCTATCCTGTTCTATCTATCCTGTTCTATCTACCCTGTTCTATCTATCCTGTTCTATCTACCTGTTCTATCTATCCTGTTCTATCTATCCTGTTCTATCTACCCTGTTCTATCTATCCTGTTCTATCTAACCTGTTCTATCTATCCTGTTCTATCTACCCTGTTCTATCTACCCTGTTCTATCTATCCTGTTCTATCTACCCTGTTCTATCTATCCTGTTCTATCTATCCTGTTCTATCTATCCCTGTTCTATCTACCCTGTTCTTTCTACCTGTTCTATCTACCCTGTTCTATCTATCCTGTTCTATCTATCCTGTTCTATCTATCCTGTTCTATCTATCCTGTTCTATCTATCCTGTACTATCTATCCTGTACTATCTACACTGTTCTATCTATCCTGTACTATCTACCCTGTTCTATCTACCCTGTTCTATCTACCCTGTTCTATCTATCCTGTTCTATCTACCCTGTTCTATCTATCCTGTTCTATCTACCCTGTTCTATCTACCCTGTTCTATCTTTCCTGTACGATCTATCCTGTTCTATCTATCCTGTTCTATCTATCCTGTTCTATCTATCCTGTTCTATCTACCCTGTTCTATCTACCCTGTTCTATCTATCCTGTTCTATCTATCCTGTACTATCTATCCTGTTCTATCTACCCTGTTCTATCTATCCTGTTCTATCTATCCTGTTCTATCTACCCTGTTCTATCTATCCTGTTCTATCTATCCTGTTCTATCTATCCTGTTCTATCTATCCTGTACTATCTATCCTGTTCTATCTATCCTGTACTATCTATCCTGTTCTATCTATCCTGTTCTATCTACCCTGTTCTATCTATCCTGTTCTATCTACCCTGTTCTATCTACCCTGTACTATCTACCCTGTTCTATCTACCCTGTTCTATCTATCCTGTTCTATCTATCCTGTTCTATCTATCCTGTTCTATCTATCCTGTACTAGCTATCCTGTTCTATCTATCCTGTTCTATCTACCCTGTTCTATCTATCCTGTTCTATCTATCCTGTTCTATCTATCCTGTTCTATCTATCCTGTTCTACTACCCTGGTCTATCTACCCTGTTCTATCTATCCTGTTCTATCTACACTGTTCTATCTGTCCTGTTCTATCTATCCTGTTCTATCTACGCTGTTCTATCTATCCTGTTCTATCTATCCTGTTCTATCTACCCTGTTCTATCTATCCTGTTCTATCTAACCTGTTCTATCTATCCTGTTCTATCTACCCTGTTCTATCTACCCTGTTCTATCTATACTGTTCTATCTACCCTGTTCTATCTATCCTGTTCTATCTATCCTGTTCTATCTATCCTGTTCTATCTACCCTGTTCTTTCTACCCTGTTCTATCTACCCTGTTCTATCTATCCTGTTCTATCTATCCTGTTCTATCTAGCCTGTTCTATCTATCCTGTTCTATCTAACCTTTCGATCTATCCTGTACTATCTATCCTGTACTATCTACACAGTTCTATCTATCCTGTTCTATCTACCCTGTTCTATCTACCCTGTTCTATCTACCCTGTTCTATCTACCCTGTTCTATCTATCCTGTTCTATCCATCCTGTTCTATCTACCCTGTTCTATCTATCCTGTTGTATCTACCCTGTTCTATATATCCTGTACTATCTATCCTGTACTATCTACCCTGTTCTATCTATCCTGTACTATCTATCCTGTTCTATCTACCCTGTTCTATCTATCCTGTACTATCTATCCTGTACTATCTATCCTGTACTATCTAACCTGTTCTATCTATCCTGTACTATCTACCCTGTTCTATCTATCCTGCACTATCTATCCTGTTCTATCTATCCTGTACTATCTATCCTGTTCTATCTATCCTGTACTATCTACCCTGTTCTATCTATCCTGTTCTATCTATCCTGTACTATCTATCCTGTACTATCTATCTACCCTGTTCTATCTACCCTGTTCTATCTATCCTGTTCTATCTACCCTGTTCTATCTATCCTGTTCTATCTACCCTGTTCTATCTACCCTATTCTATCTATCCTATACGATCTATCCTGTTCTATCTATCCTGTACTATCTATCCTGTACTATCTATCCTGTTCTATCTACCCTGTTCTATCTATCCTGTTCTATCTATCCTGTTCTATCTATCCTGTTCTATCCTACCCTGTTCTATCTATCCTGTTCTATCTACCCTGTTCTATCTATCCTGTACTATCTATCCTGTACTATCTACCCTATTCTATCTATCTACCCTGTTCCATCTATCCTGTTCTATCTATCTACGCTGTTCTATCTATCCTGTTTTTTCTACCCTGTTCTATCTATCCTGTTCTATCTATCCTGTTCTATCTACCCTGTTCTATCTATCCTGTTCTATCTATCCTGTTCTATCTACCCTGTTCTTTCTATCCTGTTCTATCTACCCTGTTCTATCTATCCTGTACTATCTATCCTGTTCTATCTATCCTGTACTAGCTATCCTGTTCTATCGATCCTGTTCTATCTACCCTGTTCTATCTATCCTGTTCCATCTATCATGTTCTATCTACCCTGTTCTATCTATTCTGTTCTACATGCCCTGGTCTATCTACCCTGTTCTATCTATCCTGTTCTATCTACCATGTTCTATCTGTCCTGTTCTATCTATCCTGTTCTATCTACGCTGTTCTATCTATCCTGTTCTATCTATCCTGTTCTATCTACCCTGTTCTATCTATCCTGTTCTATCTAACCTGTTCTATCTATCCTGTTCTATCTATCCTGTTCTATCTACCCTGTTCTATCTATCCTGTTCTATCTACCCTGTTCTATCTATCCTGTTCTATCTATCCTGTTCTATCTATCCTGTTCTATCTACCCTGTTCTATCTACCCTGTTCTATCTACCCTGTTCTATCTATCCTGTTCTATCTATCCTGTTCTATCTACCCTGTTCTATCTATCCTGTTCTATCTACCCTGTTCTATCTACCCTGTACTATCTATCCTGTACTATCTACCCAGTTCTATCTATCCTGTTCTATCTACCCTGTTCTATCTACCCTGTTCTATCTACCCTGTTCTATCTACCCTGTTCTATCTATCCTGTTCTATCTATCCTGTTCTATCTACCCTGTTCTATCTATCCTGTTTTATCTACCCTGTTCTATCTATCCTGTTCTATCTATCCTGTACTATCTACCCTGTTCTATCTATCCTGTACTATCTATCCTGTTCTATCTACCCTGTTCTATCTATCCTGTACTATCTATCCTGTACTATCTATCCTGTACTATCTATCCTGTTCTATCTATCCTGTACTATCTACCCTGTTCTATCTATCCTGTACTATCTATCCTGTTCTATCTATCCTGTACTATCTATCCTGTTCTATCTATCCTGTACTATCTACCCTGTTCTATCTATCCTGTTCTATCTATCCTGTATTATCTATCCTGTACTATCTATCTACCCTGTTCTATCTACCCTGTTCTATCTATCCTGTTCTATCTACCCTGTTCTATCTATCCTGTTCTATCTACCCTGTTCTATCTACCCTATTCTATCTATCCTATACGATCTATCCTGTTCTATCTATCCTGTACTATCTATCCTGTACTATCTATCCTGTTCTATCTACCCTGTTCTATCTATCCTGTTCTATCTATCCTGTTCTATCTATCCTGTTCTATCCTAACCTGTTCTATCTATCCTGTTCTATCTACCCTGTTCTATCTATCCTGTACTATCTATCCTGTACTATCTACCCTATTCTATCTATCTACCCTGTTCCATCTATCCTGTTCTATCTATCTACGCTGTTCTATCTATCCTGTTTTTTCTACCCTGTTCTATCTATCCTGTTCTATCTACCCTGTTCTTTCTATCCTGTTCTATCTACCCTGTTCTATCTATCCTGTTCTATCTATCCTGTTCTATCTATCCTGTTCTATCTACCCTGTTCTATCTATCCTGTACTATCTATCCTGTTCTATCTATCCTGTTCTATCTATCCTGTTCTATCTATCCTGTTCTATCTACCCTGTTCTATCTATCCTGTACTATCTACCCTGTTCTATCTATCCTGTTCTATCTACCCTGTTCTATCTATCCTGTTCTATCTACCCTGTTCTATCTATCCTGTTCTATCTGCCCTGTTCTATCTATCCTGTTCTATCTATCCTGTACTAACTATCCTGTTCTATCTATCCTGTACTCGCTATCCTGTTCTATCTATCCTGTTCTATCTATCCTGTTCTATCTACCCTGTACTATCTACCCTGTTCTATCTACCCTGTTCTTTTTATCCTGTTCTATCTATCCTGTTCTACCTACCCTGTTCTATCTACCCTGTGCTACCTACCCTGTTCTATCTACCCTGTTCTATCTATCCTGTTCTATCTATCATGTTCTATCTACCCTGTTCTATCTATCCTGTTCTATCTATCCTGTTCTATCTACCCTGTTCTATCTATCCTGTTCTATCTACAATGTTCTATCTATCCTGTTCTATCTACCCTGTTCTATCTACCCTGTTCTATCTATCCTGTTCTATCTACCCTGTTCTATCTATCCTGTTCTATCTACCCTGTTCTATCTACCCTATTCTATCTATCCTGTACGATCTATCCTATTCTATCTATCCTGTACTATCTATCCTGTACTATCTATCCTGTTCTATCTACCCTGTTCTATCTATCCTGTTCTATCTATACTGTTCTATCCTACCCTGTTCTATCTATCCTGTTCTATCTATCCTGTTCTATCTACCCTGTTCTAACTATCCTGTTCTATCTATCCTGTTCTACCTATCCTGTTCTATTTATCCTGTTCTATCTATCCTGTTCTATCTATCCTGTTCTATCAATCCTGTTCTATCTACCCTGTTCTATCTATCCTGTTCTATCTACCCAGTTCTATCTATCTACCCTGTTCTATCTATCCTGTTCTATCTATCCTGTTCTACCTATCCTGTTCTATTTATCCTGTTCTATCTATCCTGTACTATCTATCCTGTACTATCTCCCCTGTTCTATCTATCCTGTACTATCTATCCTGCACTATCTACCCTGTTCTATCTATCTACCCTGTTCTATCTATCCTGTACTATCTATCCTGTACTATCTACCCTGTTCTATCTATCTACCCTGTTCTATCTATCCTGTACCATCTACCCTGTTCTATCTATCTACCCAGTTCTATCTATCCAGTACTATCTATCCTGTACTATCTACCCTGTTCTATCTATCTACCCTGTTCTATCAATCCTGTACTATCTATCCTGTACTATCTACCCTGTTCTATCTATCTACCCTGTTCTATCTATCCTGTACTATCTATCCTGTACTATCTATCCTGTACTATCTACCCTGTTCTATCTACCCTGTTCTATCTATCCTGTACTATCTACCCTGTTCTATCTATCTACCCAGTTCTATCTATCCTGTACTATCTATCCTGTACTATCTACCCTGTTCTATCTATCTACCCTGTTCTATCTACCCTGTACTATCTATCCTGTACTATCTACCCTGTTCTATCTACCCTGTTCTACCTACTCTGTTCTATCTATACTGTTCTATCTATCCTATTCTATCTATCCTGTTCTATCTATCCTGTACTATCTACCCTGTTCTATCTATCCTGTTCTACCTACTCTGTTCTATCTATCCTTTTCTATCTATCCTATTCTATCTATCCTGTTCTATCTATCCTGTACTATCTATCCTGTTTATTCTACCCTGTTCTATCTGTACTGTTCTATCTACCCTGTTCTATCTATCCGGTTCTATCTACCCTGTTCTATCTATCTTGTTCTATCTATCCTGTTCTATCTATCCTGTACTATCTATCAAGTTTTTTCTACCCTGTTTTATCTATCCTGTTCTATCTACCCTGTTTTATCTATCTTGTTCTATCTATCCTGTTCTATCTATCCTGTTCTACCTACCCTGTTCTATCTATCCTGTTCTATCTATCCTTTTCTATCTATCCTGTTCTATCTATCTACCCTGTTCTATCTATCCTGTACTATCTATCCTGTTCTATCTATCCTGTTCTATCAATCCTGTTCTATCTACCCTGTTCTATCTATCCTGTTCTATCTATACTGTTCTATCTATCCTGTTCTATCTATCTACCCTGTTCTATCAATCCTGTACTATCTATCCTGTACTATCTATCCTGTACTATCTACCCTGTTCTATCTATCCTGTACTATCTATCCTGCACTATCTACCCTGTTCTATCTATCTACCCTGTTCTATCTATCCTGTACTATCTATCCTGTACTATCTACCCTGTTCTATCTATCTACCCTGTTCTATCTACCCGGCACTATCTACCCTGTTCTATCTATCTACCCTGTTCTATCTATCCTGTACTATCTATCCTGTACTATCTACCCTGTTCTATCTATCTACCCTGTTCTATCAATCCTGTACTATCTATCCTGTACTATCTACACAGTTCTATCTATCTACCCTGTTCTATCTATCTACCCTGTTCTATCTATCCTGTACTATCTATCCTGTACTATCTACCCTGTTCTATCTACCCTGTTCTATCTATCCTGTACTATCTACCCTGTTCTATCTATCTACCCAGTTCTATCTATCCTGTACTATCTATCCTGTACTATCTACCCTGTTCTATCTATCTACCCTGTTCTATCTATCCTGTACTATCTATCCTGTACTATCTACCCTGTTCTATCTACCCTGTTCTACCTACTCTGTTCTATCTATCCTGTTCTATCTATCCTATTCTATCTATCCTGTTCTATCTATCCTGTACTATCTACCCTGTTCTATCTATCCTGTTCTACCTACTCTGTTCTATCTATCCTTTTCTATCTATCCTATTCTATCTATCCTGTTCTATCTATCCTGCACTATCTATCCTGTTTATTCTACCCTGTTCTATCTATACTGTTCTATCTACCCTGTTCTATCTATCCGGTTCTATCTACCCTGTTCTATCTATCTTCTTCTATCTATCCTGTTCTATCTATCCTGTACTATCTATCAAGTTTTTTCTACCCTGTTCTATCTATCCTGTTCTATCTACCCTGTTTTATCTATCCTGTTCTATCTACCCTGTTTTATCTATCTTGTTCTATCTATCGTGTTCTATCTATCCTGTTCTACCTACCCTGTTCTATCTATCCTGTTCTATCTATCCTGTTCTATCTATCCTGTTCTATCTATCTACCCTGTTCTATCTATCCTGTACTATCTATCCTGTTCTATCTATCCTGTTCTATCAATCCTGTTCTATCTACCCTGTTCTATCTATCCTGTTCTATCTACCCTGTTCTATCTATCCTGTTCTATCTATCTACCCTGTTCTATCTATCCTGTTCTATCTATCCTGTTCTATCTATCTACCCTGTTCTATCAATCCTGTACTATCTATCCTGTACTCTCTATCCTGTACTGTCTACCCTGTTCTATCTATCCTGTACTATCTATCCTGCACTATCTACCCTGTTATATCTATCTACCCTGTTCTATCTATCCTGTACTATCTATCCTGTACTATCTACCCTGTTCTATCTATCTACCCTGTTCTATCTATCCTGTACTATCTACCCTGTTCTATCTATCTCCCCAGTTCTATCTATCCTGTACTATCTATCCTGTACTATTTACCCTGTTCTATCTATGTACCCTGTTCTACCAATCCTGTACTATCTACCCTGTTCTCTCTATCTAACCTGTTCTATCTATCCTGTACTATCTATCCTGTACTATCTACCCTGTTCTATCTATCTCCCTGTTCTATCTATCCAGTGCTATTTACCCTGTTCTATCTACCCTGTTCTACCTACTCTGTTCTATCTATCCTGTTCTATCTATCCTATTCTATCTATCCTGTTCTATCTATCCTGTACTATCTACCCTGTTCTATGAATCCTGTTCTACCTACTCTGTTCTATCTATCCTTTTCTATCTATCCTATTCTATCTATCCTGTTCTATCTATCCTGCACTATCTATCCTGTTTATTCTACCCTGTTCTATCTATACTGTTCTATATACCCTGTTGTATCTATCCGGTTCTATCTACCCTGTTCTATCTATCCTGTTCGATCTACCCTGTTCTATCTATCCTGTTCTATCTATCCTGTTCTACCTATCCTGTTCTATTTATCCTGTTCTATCTATCCTGTTCTATCTATCCTGTTCTCTCAATCCTGTTCTATCTACCCTGTTCTATCTATCCTGTTCTATATACCCTGTTCTATCTATCCTGTTCTATCTATCTACCCTGTTCTATCTATCCTGTTCTATCTATCCTGTTCTATCTATCTACCCTGTTCTATCAATCCTGTACTATCTATCCTGTACTATCTATCCTGTACTATCTACCCTGTTCTATCTATCCTGTACTATCTATCCTGCACTATCTACCCTGTTCTATCAATCTACCCTGTTCTATCTATCCTGTACTATCTATCCTGTACTATCTACCCTGTTCTATCTATCTACCCTGTTCTATCTATCCTGTACTATCTACCCTGTTCTATCGATCTACCCAGTTCTATCTATCCTGTACTATCTATCCTGTACTATCTACCCTGTTCTATCTATCAACCCTGTTCTATCAATCCTGTACTATCTATCCTGTACTATCTACCCTGTTCTATCTATCTACCCTGTTCTATCTATCCTGTACTATCTATCCTGTACTATCTACCCTGTTCTATCTATCCTGTCCTAACTACCCTGTTCTATCTATCCTGCACTATCTATCCTGTTCTATCTATCCTGTACTATCTATCCTGTTCTATCTATCCTGTACTATCTATCCTGTTCTATCTATCCTGTTCTATCTATCCTGTACTATCTATCTACCCTGTTCTATCTACCCTCTTCTATCTACCCTGTTCTATCTATCCTGTTCTATCTACCCTGTTCTATCTACCCTGTTCTATCTAGCCGGTACTATCTACCCTGTTCTATCTATCCTGTACTATCTACGCTGTTCTATCTATCCTGTACTATCTACCCTGTTCTATCTACCCTGTTCTATCTATCCTGTTCTATCTACCCTGTTCTATCTATCCTGTTCTATCTACCCTGTTCTATCTACCCTATTCTATCTATCCTGTACGATCTATCCTATTCTATCTATCCTGTACTATCTATCCTGTACTATCTATCCTGTTCTATCTACCCTGTTCTATCTATCCTGTTCTATCTATACTGTTCTATCCTACCCTGTTCTATCTATCCTGTTCTATCTATCCTGTTCTATCTACCCTGTTCTAACTATCCTGTTCTATCTATCCTGTTCTACCTATCCTGTTCTATTTATCCTGTTCTATCTATCCTGTTCTATCTATCCTGTTCTATCAATCCTGTTCTATCTACCCTGTTCTATCTATCCTGTTCTATCTACCCAGTTCTATCTATCTACCCTGTTCTATCTATCCTGTTCTATCTATCCTGTTCTACCTATCCTGTTCTATTTATCCTGTTCTATCTATCCTGTACTATCTATCCTGTACTATCTCCCTGTTCTATCTATCCTGTACTATCTATCCTGCACTATCTACCCTGTTCTATCTATCTACCCTGTTCTATCTATCCTGTACTATCTATCCTGTACTATCTACCCTGTTCTATCTATCTACCCTGTTCTATCTATCCTGTACCATCTACCCTGTTCTATCTATCTACCCAGTTCTATCTATCCAGTACTATCTATCCTGTACTATCTACCCTGTTCTATCTATCTACCCTGTTCTATCAATCCTGTACTATCTATCCTGTACTATCTACCCTGTTCTATCTATCTACCCTGTTCTATCTATCCTGTACTATCTATCCTGTACTATCTATCCTGTACTATCTACCCTGTTCTATCTACCCTGTTCTATCTATCCTGTACTATCTACCCTGTTCTATCTATCTACCCAGTTCTATCTATCCTGTACTATCTATCCTGTACTATCTACCCTGTTCTATCTATCTACCCTGTTCTATCTACCCTGTACTATCTATCCTGTACTATCTACCCTGTTCTATCTACCCTGTTCTACCTACTCTGTTCTATCTATACTGTTCTATCTATCCTATTCTATCTATCCTGTTCTATCTATCCTGTACTATCTACCCTGTTCTATCTATCCTGTTCTACCTACTCTGTTCTATCTATCCTTTTCTATCTATCCTATTCTATCTATCCTGTTCTATCTATCCTGTACTATCTATCCTGTTTATTCTACCCTGTTCTATCTGTACTGTTCTATCTACCCTGTTCTATCTATCCGGTTCTATCTACCCTGTTCTATCTATCTTGTTCTATCTATCCTGTTCTATCTATCCTGTACTATCTATCAAGTTTTTTCTACCCTGTTTTATCTATCCTGTTCTATCTACCCTGTTTTATCTATCTTGTTCTATCTATCCTGTTCTATCTATCCTGTTCTACCTACCCTGTTCTATCTATCCTGTTCTATCTATCCTTTTCTATCTATCCTGTTCTATCTATCTACCCTGTTCTATCTATCCTGTACTATCTATCCTGTTCTATCTATCCTGTTCTATCAATCCTGTTCTATCTACCCTGTTCTATCTATCCTGTTCTATCTACCCTGTTCTATCTATCCTGTTCTATCTATCTACCCTGTTCTATCAATCCTGTACTATCTATCCTGTACTATCTATCCTGTACTATCTACCCTGTTCTATCTATCCTGTACTATCTATCCTGCACTATCTACCCTGTTCTATCTATCTACCCTGTTCTATCTATCCTGTACTATCTATCCTGTACTGTCTACCCTGTTCTATCTATCCTGTACTATCTATCCTGCACTATCTACCCTGTTATATCTATCTACCCTGTTCTATCTATCCTGTACTATCTATCCTGTACTATCTACCCTGTTCTATCTATCTACCCTGTTCTATCTATCCTGTACTATCTACCCTGTTCTATCTATCTCCCCAGTTCTATCTATCCTGTACTATCTATCCTGTACTATTTACCCTGTTCTATCTATGTACCCTGTTCTACCAATCCTGTACTATCTACCCTGTTCTCTCTATCTAACCTGTTCTATCTATCCTGTACTATCTATCCTGTACTATCTACCCTGTTCTATCTATCTCCCTGTTCTATCTATCCAGTGCTATTTACCCTGTTCTATCTACCCTGTTCTACCTACTCTGTTCTATCTATCCTGTTCTATCTATCCTATTCTATCTATCCTGTTCTATCTATCCTGTACTATCTACCCTGTTCTATCAATCCTGTTCTACCTACTCTGTTCTATCTATCCTTTTCTATCTATCCTATTCTATCTATCCTGTTCTATCTATCCTGCACTATCTATCCTGTTTATTCTACCCTGTTCTATCTATACTGTTCTATATACCCTGTTGTATCTATCCGGTTCTATCTACCCTGTTCTATCTATCCTGTTCGATCTACCCTGTTCTATCTATCCTGTTCTATCTATCCTGTTCTACCTATCCTGTTCTATTTATCCTGTTCTATCTATCCTGTTCTATCTATCCTGTTCTCTCAATCCTGTTCTATCTACCCTGTTCTATCTATCCTGTTCTATATACCCTGTTCTATCTATCCTGTTCTATCTATCTACCCTGTTCTATCTATCCTGTTCTATCTATCCTGTTCTATCTATCTACCCTGTTCTATCAATCCTGTACTATCTATCCTGTACTATCTATCCTGTACTATCTACCCTGTTCTATCTATCCTGTACTATCTATCCTGCACTATCTACCCTGTTCTATCAATCTACCCTGTTCTATCTATCCTGTACTATCTATCCTGTACTATCTACCCTGTTCTATCTATCTACCCTGTTCTATCTATCCTGTACTATCTACCCTGTTCTATCGATCTACCCAGTTCTATCTATCCTGTACTATCTATCCTGTACTATCTACCCTGTTCTATCTATCAACCCTGTTCTATCAATCCTGTACTATCTATCCTGTACTATCTACCCTGTTCTATCTATCTACCCTGTTCTATCTATCCTGTACTATCTATCCTGTACTATCTACCCTGTTCTATCTATCCTGTCCTAACTACCCTGTTCTATCTATCCTGCACTATCTATCCTGTTCTATCTATCCTGTACTATCTATCCTGTTCTATCTATCCTGTACTATCTATCCTGTTCTATCTATCCTGTTCTATCTATCCTGTACTATCTATCTACCCTGTTCTATCTACCCTCTTCTATCTACCCTGTTCTATCTATCCTGTTCTATCTACCCTGTTCTATCTACCCTGTTCTATCTAGCCTGTACTATCTACCCTGTTCTATCTATCCTGTACTATCTACGCTGTTCTATCTATCCTGTACTATCTACCCTGTTCTATCTACCCTGTTCTATCTATCCTGTTCTATCTACCCTGTTCTATCTATCCTGTTCTATCTACCCTGTTCTATCTACCCTATTCTATCTATCCTGTACGATCTATCCTATTCTATCTATCCTGTACTATCTATCCTGTACTATCTATCCTGTTCTATCTACCCTGTTCTATCTATCCTGTTCTATCTATACTGTTCTATCCTACCCTGTTCTATCTATCCTGTTCTATCTATCCTGTTCTATCTACCCTGTTCTAACTATCCTGTTCTATCTATCCTGTTCTACCTATCCTGTTCTATTTATCCTGTTCTATCTATCCTGTTCTATCTATCCTGTTCTATCAATCCTGTTCTATCTACCCTGTTCTATCTATCCTGTTCTATCTACCCAGTTCTATCTATCTACCCTGTTCTATCTATCCTGTTCTATCTATCCTGTTCTACCTATCCTGTTCTATTTATCCTGTTCTATCTATCCTGTACTATCTATCCTGTACTATCTCCCCTGTTCTATCTATCCTGTACTATCTATCCTGCACTATCTACCCTGTTCTATCTATCTACCCTGTTCTATCTATCCTGTACTATCTATCCTGTACTATCTACCCTGTTCTATCTATCTACCCTGTTCTATCTATCCTGTACCATCTACCCTGTTCTATCTATCTACCCAGTTCTATCTATCCAGTACTATCTATCCTGTACTATCTACCCTGTTCTATCTATCTACCCTGTTCTATCAATCCTGTACTATCTATCCTGTACTATCTACCCTGTTCTATCTATCTACCCTGTTCTATCTATCCTGTACTATCTATCCTGTACTATCTATCCTGTACTATCTACCCTGTTCTATCTACCCTGTTCTATCTATCCTGTACTATCTACCCTGTTCTATCTATCTACCCAGTTCTATCTATCCTGTACTATCTATCCTGTACTATCTACCCTGTTCTATCTATCTACCCTGTTCTATCTACCCTGTACTATCTATCCTGTACTATCTACCCTGTTCTATCTACCCTGTTCTACCTACTCTGTTCTATCTATACTGTTCTATCTATCCTGTAGAATTCGCAATTATCGCGATTTCATTTTTATTAAGGAGAAAACACAAGTTTCATTCAAAACAGCTTTTATTTCAGCGGAATGCTGTCAGGTTTAAATTGGACACAAGCAGCCTGTAAAATGGCCGCCGCACCGCGTGACAGAACATTCGAGACTTTTCGGCAGGCAGACAAGATGGCGTTCCAATAAACATTCTTGCAAGATCGATAACGATTCAGCACAGTGAAGACATTACACAGGACATTATGGGTTTACAGTATAAACATCGATACTGGAATCGGTCTCCCAGGTACAAAGGAAAGCCATCAAGGGCCCATCCAAAGGACATTAATATGTAAACTCCCAACGGCTCTACGATGAGAGAGCCGTTAGCAGGTAGTTATGCAGGACATTTGGAAGCCCCAAACCCCTCCAGGGGGAACACCGACCGATTTAACAATGGGAGAAGTATTAACAGGTACTCAAACATTCAGGAGTAGCCCCGAAACCCATTAAAGACAGAGATCACCCATACAGGACTTTTTGGGCGCCAAACCTTAAACAAAAGAATGGACATTATAGTTGGGCGGGAAACGGAAGAACTGTGCACTATAATTGCAGGCCCAAACCGTCCATTCTGTCTCTTGACTCTTGATTCTTGCCTCTTGACCTGATTCTTGCTCCTGCCTCGTGTTCGTGACTCTTGCCGCTTGCTGCTGTTAACCTCGTGGCTGCTCCTGGGTAAAAGACTGTTGCAAAGACCTATGTTGGTAGCTGGCAGCGGAACCGAAGGCCCGGGATGAGATAAGAGGAGAAGAGAAGAAGACCTTATCCATCGCCACGGTCAGTAAATCCCGACCGCGCCTGTAGGTCGATCAGCCAAGTCTTCTTGACAACGAAGTTTTCTTCTTTAACAAGACATATTGCATCGATGATAACTGGACTGTGCAAACACATCGTATCAATGATATTGACAACGGTGCTCCTCGACTGAACTGTAAAGTCCACCAACAGAGGTCTTCACTACAGCGGACGGTCCAGCCGACTGACCGAGCAGCAGAAGCAGTAAACAAGTGGGACCAGGAGATCTCCTGACCAACACGTGGGTGCTGCGGTGAAAAACATCCGATCAGCTATTCGGGATTTCTCCGAGTTATTACGAGTGGTGAGCATGAGTCTCGGGATCCTACGAAGCTAGTTTTAGGATAGTTATTGATAGGGGAGGGTTGAAAGTTTAAGGATATTTGTAATGTGTGCCCTATTTACGTTGTGCTGGTCGTTCCTCGTTTCCCTAAGAGTGATTATAACTGTTTGTAAGATTGTACTGTCATTAATCTGTGCATATGACATGTATTTCATAATTTTAAGTATCATGCAATAAAGATTTTCCATTTCGTACCGTTCAAACCAAGTCTACATGAGTTTTATCTCCATTGCTGCTCTCGCATCTAAGTCCAGTGTCTAGAACCGTAAGGGAGAGTGATTCGAACCACTCACAGGGGTGTCTAGTGTTCCCAGACTGGCTGGAGACCAGGCCTAGACCCGCACTGACATACAGGCTGCACAGAGCCGCGTGAACCTCACAGGCTACGAGACACGCAGGGTCAGGAGAGTATCCCTTACAGAAAATGGCGACCGCGGCAGGACATTGGCAGCGAGAGGGTGGTGTGTTGGACTTTGGAATGACTGTACGAAATGTTATGCAGGAAAAGATAGCGGATTACGTGTTTGGAAAGGTTAATCTAACGAAAAGGTGGATAAGCGAACTGTTAGCGGATAAGAGTCCACTAGAGGCAGCTGAAAGATGGACGGATAGTAAGGAGCATAAAAAGGCAGTTGAGAAAGCAGTCTGGCTTATGTGCTACAAAAGGCAGGTCCAGATTTCTAACCAGACCAATACAGCGCTAACCGCTCGAATCAAGCAGTTAGAGGAGGAAATGGAGGAGAAGGTTTCTGGAGGGGAGGTGCTCATTAAGAGTTTAAATGAGTTACGCCAGGAAAGCCAGGAAGTCTCCAGCTACCTTAAAACAAGGGTAGAGTATCTCGAGTGCCAGATCACTGAAGCAAAATTAAACGAGAATAGGATGAAGGACAGATGTAACCGTCAAGCTGCCCAGATAAGAACTCAAGAAGAGAGCTTAATGGGGGTTAGGTCGGCGTATAAGTTGGCCCTTGAGGATAAGTTTCAGGGAGCCGACCATAGCGCCTGCGAAAAAGAGATAGAGAGCCTCAAAAAGGCCGTGAATAATGCGAACGGCATGGTGTGCCTTATTAATCCGTCGGCACGCCAGCCGCTAGTAAATGAGAGATTTAGAAATTCCCCACCAAGTAAAGCAGAAGAGGTAGTAGCCACTGCGCCCTCCGCGCCACCCAGCTATTCAGAAACCTGGGTTAGGAAGGAAGCAACGGAAGAAACAAAAGAGCCCGTTGAAAAGGAAGTAGAAAAGGGATCGTTGTATCCAGTAACGGGATTAAAAGGGGCCCAAGCAGAAACGGTGGGGAAGAACCGGGGGATCTCCTCGGACAGCTGGTGTTGCCTCACAGTTCACATCAGCTGAGGGCTATGATAAACCACGTAAGGAAGCTGACCGAGATAGACGACCCTTCCGTACATTTTAGGGAAGTTGAGCAAGCCGCAGCCATCAACGGCTGCGATGATGGGGAGACAGCAAAAATGCTGCTGTTCTCTTTAGATAGCTCGGTCCTTCAGTGTCTCTCAGGCGATAGCAAGAGGGGTAATAAAAGTTATGAGGAATTGAAAAATGAGGTCCTAGAAGTAGTGGGAGCGAACGACGGAGGTCCGTTTGCTAGAGTGGGACAGACAGTGCAGATGGAGGGAGAACCCCCGAAGGTTTTTGCCGACAGGCTGTGGCCAGTATATGAGCGCAGCTGTCTAGGTGCGCCCGAACGCGAAGATGTGGAAGGCGCCGCTTTAATTCATTGGCTTAGGTGCATAATAGCCAACAGTTTACCAGCCGTTAGAGAGCAGGCAAAAGCCTGGTTCGATCCCAATGACCTCAACCTTACGGAAGAGTCGGTCTTGAATCGACTCACGTTAGGTTACCGTAACATAAGGGGTATGGCAACACGTCCTTTTAAGGGAAAAGTACATGAGGTACGACCCGCAGCCCCGGCTCAAAGAGAGTGGCATCAGGAGGGTAATCGCGCCCCACCGGCAAGCAATGCCTGTTACGGGTGCGGGAAGACAGGGCACTGGCGCAAGCACTGCAGGAACCCTTGGAAGGATTCCAAGGATAAGAATCCCGCGGTCCGAGCCCAGGCGCCTGTCCCGGCTAAGGAGGCAAAGGTACCCACCTCTCCCGAAGACCTTGAGGCAGTGTTAGGAGTCGTGCGCAAGATGGTTTTAAATGCGCGTGGACAGGTGGCGGTCGCAACCGGCCCCGTAGGTGCCGCAGGACCGTCTAATAGTGCCCCATGACTAGAACCAGCACAGCCCGTCTACCTGTGTCCGCTCAGCTATGATGCGTGGAGGCGACCTGTGGTGGAGATGGAGGTAGAGAAACAAAGGGGCAGTTATCTGTTGGACACGGGAGCTTCTTGCACCATAATCCATACAGATGACCCTTTTGACTCGCCGCTATCTACCAAGGTCCCATTCACGCTAGCAGGGTTCACAGGGAAAGAACAGGCTGGCACGTTTTCCCTCCCGCTATCCATTCGTTTAGGGACACTTCGCCTTAAGTGGAAGTGTATACTAATGGCATGGCAAAAAGGGGGTGGAAGAGGTATTCTCGGGTCCGATCTGCTAGCGGGACACGGGATCCTCGTGGACCTCAGAAATCACTGTCTCTGGGGGGCTAAAGGGGAAAAGGGCGAAGTAATGGTAATTCAAGGGGAGGAAGAAACAGGGGTCCTGTGTACCGTACAGCCATCCGGAGGCTACGACCTCAGGCTTATGGTCGCAGATGTCCCAACGGACATGCAGACGTACGTGACAGATAATATGCACGCGTTTGCAACCCACAAGCACGATTGTGGGAGGGTGGTCGGGTTTGAGGTCAGCGTAGATGGGGACCCCATGACCCGACCCCAAAAGCAGTATAACTTCCCCAAAGAAGCAGAACCCGATATGGAGGCAGCAATGTCTTCCTTGGTGCAGCAGGGCGTGTTGAGGCCGATAGCCACACACGTGAACTCCCCATTATGGCCGGTTAGGAAGCCGGATAATTCGTGGAGAGCCACGGTGGACTACAGAGTCCTTAACAGTAACATCCCCGCCTGCGCGCCCACAGTAGCAGCAGTTGCTGACCTAATAGGGAGCATCCCAGCGTCCGCGACCACGTTCACGGTGCTGGATATCTCGAACGGTTTTTGGTCCATCCCGCTGCGGCGAGAGGACCAGTACAAGTTTGCCTTTACGTTTAAAGGGCAACAGTACACGTGGAACTGCTTGCCACAAGGTTTCCACAATAGCCCCAGTATTTTTCACCAGTGTATGGCAGGGAGTTTAAAGGAGTTTAGTCAGCCCAATCAGATAGTACAGTATGTGGATGATTTGCTCCTATTTACGGACTCAAGGGAGGAGCACGGACCACTGCTGGACGAGTTATTGGAGCTGTTAGCGAGAAAGGGTTTTAAAGTAAACCCAAAGAAAGCACGTATCGGTCAGCAGGAAGTAAAATTCCTGGGGCTGACCCTACGCGCTGGGGAAAGAGCCATAGACAAAGCAAGGAGGGAGTCGGTGCAAGAATTACCGATTCCCAACAACGTAAGGGGTGTGAGGTCCTTCTTGGGACTGACCGGTTACTGCAGGGATTTTATCGAGGATTATGCGGCCACAGCGGCGCCGCTCCTCCGACTCCTCCACAAGGGAGTAGAGTGGCTTTGGGACGAGGGCTGCCAAGCAGCCTTCGAGAAGTTAAAAAGGGATCTGCAGACCGCGCCAGCCTTAGGGGCCATAGATGGGGGGAAGGAGTTTTTCCTGGAGGTAGCTGCCAGCGGAGACAGCTTAAGCGCCGTGCTGCTCCAAGAGCGTCACGGCAAGCTGAGGCCGGTTGTCTATTCATCCAGGGTATTAACGGATGTGGAGAGAAGTTTTTCCAATTGCGAAAGGCACCTTTTAGCCACGCATTGGGCTGTGAAAAGATCAGCGATCTTCACAGGGCTCTCTCCCATCACTCTCCTCACACATCACACACCAACTAAGATGCTTCTGGATGGGAGGATTAAAGACGGGACCGTAAGCAGCGCACGCATTGCGCGTTGGACCCTTCTTCTCTCCCAGTTGGACATCAGAGTAAAAGGTCTTTGCGAGCCCAGGCTTGCGGCCAATTTGGTATACCCCGGTACAGCCCACCGGTGTTCGGTGGAGGGGGTGTGGGAAGTCGACATAGGTTTACGGGCCGGGATACATCCCACTGGGCGCGAGATTTATGTTGATGGGTCTAGCACAGTATCTGCTGGCGAGCGACTCACAGGGTGTGGAGTTTATGACCCTGCGGCAGACCTTGCCCTGGCGATCAAGCTCCCTAGCACCATGAGCGCGCAGCAGGCTGAGCTGTCTGCCGTGGTGTACGTGGTAACCCACCCAGACATTTTCCCAACCCCATACACGATTTGCTCGGACAGTATGTTCACCTGCAATTCGTGTACGGAATACCTGGCCATTTGGTCCCGCCGTGGATACACCTCCGCGGACGGGCGACCTTTAACGGTAAAGCCCTTGCTGGAAAAGATCTTAGCAGCAGCAGTAGGGGAGGAAGGGGAGATTTTCATCCATAAGGTGAAAGCTCACTCCTCCACAGAGCCCCGTGGGGAGGGCAACCGGCAGGCGGATGCGCTAGCCAGGGAGGGTGCCCGCGACGGTACTTTCTGGAACCCCTATAGAACCGGACCCATAGCAGCGGTCCGAGGTGGGGACGGGAATACCGGGAACACCAGGGTAGCATTGCCCCTAGACCTTAAGACCGTCCAAGCCCAGGATCCCGCCCTAAAAGCAGTCCTAAAAACGATTGCTGAGGGGAGGCAGGTAGAAGGTCCGTACAGTACGGCAACCCTCTCAGTTAAGGAAGGCATGCTGTTCCGCGGGGAGCAGTGGGTTGTGCCGCAGCAGCACAGGAGGGAATTCCTCCAGTTGGCTCACGAGGGACCAGGGGCAGGGCACCCCGGGCCCGAGGTTACCTGGCAACGGGTAGAGCAAGCGGGATGGTGGCCAGGGCTCAGGGAACAAGTCCGCGAGTTCTGTGCAAACTGTCTTGTGTGCGCTGCAAACAACCCAGACCCCCAGAAAAGGAAGGTGCCCATGGGACACGTAAGAAGGGTAGAGGGACCATGGCAGTCGATACAGATCGACTATATAGGACCCCTGCCCACCACCCAGGGAGGTTATAAGTACTGCCTCGTCCTGGTGGATGTGTTTTCCAAGTGGGTGGAAGCCTTCCCTTGTCGAACAGCTACGGCACTGGGTACAGCAAAAATCTTGGTCCGGGAAGTGTTCTCGCGGTGGGGACTCCCCCGTTTCGTGGAGTCAGACCAAGGGAGTCATTTCACCGGCCAGGTGATGCAGAACACCCTCATGCTTTTGGGCATTGAAGGGAAGTGGCACGTAGCACACAATCCCCAGTCATCCGGGATTGTTGAACGTATGAACCGGACCCTGAAGGAGAAATTGAGGAAAGAGACTAGGAACTCGCCCCAGAAATGGGCGGAAGTTCTGCCTTTAGTCCTCATGGGGGTCCGGGCCAGTCAGTCAAAAAGTACGGGGTACTCCCCGCACGAGGTAATGACCGGCAGGCTCATGCGAACCCCCACCCATGTGCTAGCCCCGGTGCTCACTGAGGGTCAGCTTCAAGAGATCAGCAGGGACAAGTTCGCCCAAACTCTCTTGGAGCGCCTGAAGCAAGTTTATGAGCAGGCGGCTGGGAACATGGGAAGGCAGCACCAGGGCAATCGCTTGTTGCTGGAACCCCGCAAAACGCGGGAGTGGGAAGTAGGAGACCAGGTCATGGTCAGAAACTACGCCAGAGTAGGGAGTCTGGAACCACTGTATATGGGACCCTACAACATTGTAGACAAGGCAAGTCCCATGGTTTACGCCGTAAAAGTACCTCGGCGCACTAAGTGGTTCCACATAAACCAATGTAAACTGTACCAGCCGGGTGCGCAAGGGAAAACTACAGGGGTAAATCCCGCCAACGGGAAAACACAGCCCCAGGTAGGACCACAAGGCACACAGGCAGGCGTAGCAGCTTGCATCAGGGGAAGGGACATCCCGGACGATCATGCAGCGTTTTTCTGGAGTTGGGGGTTAGATGACGAGGACCCCAGGGTACCCTGGTCAGATGAGGATAGTGCAGATGAGCATAGTGATGATGACGGGTGGTTTCAGAGGAACGGTCTGGAAGGATTGGGGCCGCTAGGTAGAGATCCATACGGGGTGGACACACAAGCTGCAGGTCCCGACAGCAGGAGGAAGGAGCTAGAGGAGGCCGGGCCAGCCGCTATGTGGTTCCCAGAGGTGTGGCCGCCCGCTTTGAACGTCCAGTCCTCAGGGGAGGCAGAGTTCGCGAGTGAAGGGCCGCCTGCTGGGCCGAGCAGGGCGGGGCCCCGAACTGCCAGCCCCGAGGTTAGGGAGGCGGAGTCAGCGGAGGCGGGGCTGGCGCCTGTGATGGAACCCCAGGTCATCCCGTTGAAGGTCTCGGGACCCGGTCCGTCCGTCACGGAGCCCCCGCCCATAGCAGTTCCCCGTAGGTCAAGCAGAGCACCCCAGCCCAGGAAGACGTGGTCAGGTCCACAGGCTGCCCCAGGGCGTAAGTTTCAGGTTAAGATAACCCGGGTAGAGACAGGCCACATCGAAGCAGTAACAGGCTGCGGCAGATCAGAGGAAAGGGTCAGCGCAGCAACAGGCTGCGGCAGATCAGAAGGAAGGGTCAGTGCCCTCCCACCGTCGGGAAGAGCTCGCAGCAGCCTTCTCAGGATTTAAAGGGGCCGCCCTGAGAACGGGCGGCATTGTAAAGTTATTAGTTTAAGGTTTTAAGTTTTAGTTTAAAGCTTTAAGTAGTTTTAATAAGTTTAAGTTTGTAGTGGTTTTAACAGATAACGACAAATGATGGGAGTTTTAAGGCCAGGTTTAGAGGAAGTCTGTTCAGCAAAAGTTGAAGTTTACGTGAGGCGAGGTCAGGGGACCCGCTCACCCTTCACAAAAGCCAGAGACTTTTTGCGAGGCTGGCTACCTCATTCTATCTGATCACAGGAACCAAGGAAGGATGGAACGACTCATAGTATTGCTCGTGGCAATCGGATGTGGATTGGCCTATCGGGGCCTCACCAAGGATGTCGTGGTGTTTGGATGTTCCGGGGACACGGCCCCCATCGCGGTGGATGGGACCGGAAGACGGAAGGCAGAAGGGACCAGCACCTATTTCCACAAGGGAAGGTGGCCAGGATGGCTGGGAACGAACTCAACGGAGTATTCCAGCACATCGGGGTTCGCCTACAAAGAGACTTCTTTAATGTGCCCCAAAGTACGGATCATCGCACCCAGGATCAGCGTCACCGTCGGCAAACGGATTTGTTTGACTTGCAGTGGGAATGTCCCATTGAGCCGATGGTGGTGGCTGCGAAAGCTGAGCAAAACTATGAGGAACTCTTCGGTTGAGTGGGAGCGACTGGGTAATAATACCCATCGGACAATTACGGGGACTGATGGACAAGTGAAAGTCTGTTGGGACAAATGGTGGGAACCAGATGAGGGGATTTATGTTTGTATGTGGGGGTCAAAGTACGTTTGCCCCAAAGGCATCTCCATATTCTTTATTAACCAGTGGCAGGATAACGGACAGGGGATGAGGTGGGATGCGAGCACCAGGGGGTGCGGAGCCCCATTCTCCCCGATCCCAGTAAATGCCACTGAGCTCATTACGCGCCCACGCAAAGCCCCGCCCACGATTCCGGTAGTTCTAACTGAGGAAGAAGGGTGCCCTAAAACTAGTAAGGGACCCGGGAACGGTTTGGTACTGGTCCCCACAGACCAGATACTATTTCAGGGAGTGCATTACGCGGTGGCCTCGGTGATTTTAAATCTCACTGAGGTACGGTTACCAGAGTGGTGCCCCAAAAAGACGGAACAGTTGTACCAGGTCCTGTTGACCAAGATGTTCAGGCAGTTTTACGAGTTCGATTTCGCAGAAATTGATAAGACAAGTTTATACACCGCACCGCAGGAAGTTTTGGACCAAGTAGGGAGGCAAAGAAGGGGTTTGGTGAACGATGCGTTCACTGCTTTTAATACAGGGACATCTGTGGTCAACGCTCTAGACAGTGTGGAGCTGCAGACCCAGATTAATGGTTTAAAAACACAGTTAAAGGATATTCTTACAGATGAGAATAAAGTGGTAGGGTCGGGTCTGCACGAGGACCAAGCCATGACACTACACTTAAAAGAGATTATAGCAGAGCTGGAGAAACATGCGCGTACGGTAAATGCCCTGATTAGGGAAGATCGGAATGCATCCGATCAAGCTGCGCAGAACGAGGTGTGCGTGCTTTACGGGGCGTGGTTACTGGGCGAGGGCCGCAGTAATTTGGAGGATTTAAAACAAGGTTTGGTCCCGTCCTGGATAAGTAACAAACACCTGCGGGCGCTCCACCCTTTTCAGAATGCATTAAGTCCGTGCCAGCTCAGGCTAGCTTCAGAAGCTTACCCAGTCCCCGTGGACTGCGGACGTTCAAACCATACTATTATGGGAATAGTATTACGCATGCCGGTTTTGGGCAACACAGCAAAGCCCGCCCCGGTGTATCGGGTAGAGAACATTGGTGTCATTCAGGGGGGAGCCCACATTCGTTATGCAGCGGTTCCACCTTACGTCATCCGCTGGGAGCAAACGATGACAGGTACAGATCTCTCTGGTTGTCGTGGCAGGGGAGCACACATAATACTGTGCCCCCAGCACTTGAATGCCTTTTTAACACCACAGTGCGGGTTCAGAACGGCTGGCGCCAAGTCCATGAATTGCACCATGGAGGCAATGGCACAAGATCATGTGCCTCCGCAGGTAGCATACATCGGGGGTGGAACATATTGTGTTACCACTGCAGCGCAACACTACCAGCATGGAAACCGTAGCCGGTGTCCGGTGAGTGACAGCAGTTTCTGTTTTAAACCCAGGGCTGAAGTTCAAGTAGCACAACAGCGAATCATCCCAATCCCTGAACCATCCACTGTTCATCTCACAGTAAAAGAGAATTTCACCGACTTGCAGCGATTTGTCGCACATTTTGGGTACCTCATTCCCCCTCTCCCTGAACATTTAACCAAACTTCTGAAAGCCGTCGCGGTGTCACAAAAGCATTTTTATACTTTAGAACAGAAAACCGTCGAGATAGGTACAGACATTTTGGACATAGTGGTTCCACCGTGGTGGAATCTGTTCACGAATATTGAAGTGCCCTCATGGGTCAGAATAGCCTCCCACATTTTAGTCGTCTGTCAAGTGTTTATTGTAGTATACCTTTTGTTCATACATTGTAAAAGAGACAAGCGCCTCACCAAGCATGAGAACACGGGAGAGTGGCGAGAACGTTACGTGCGCGTGCACGATGAGAGCGCAGTGTAATGGGAAAACGGCGTCACTCCCGCTCGCCACGTGCGCCGCGGAAGTTTGTACTCAGTGTAAATACGTTGGAAACTCGACATGTTTAAGAGTCGGGATTTGTTTATTTTGGTGATGGTGTTGATTGTTTGGTTTTTTTGGGTTTTGTTTTTCCTTTCCCTGAATAAAAGATAAATATACAGGTGATGCGTGAGGTATCGGCCTGGTTACGCCGGGAAGGAAAACAGGTGGTGTAAGTTTAAGGGCAAATGATGCCTATGGTGATATAAAGTGTGATTTTCTTGGGAAATAAGGACGACACAGAGACCCTAGTGAAGTTAAAATTTTATGGGATTAATTTACTGGATTCGGAGTGAAATCGAGATAAGATTGCTCACCACTGAGTTTTTGATACGATAAGCGGAGTTATTCGCATCAACAGGAGGGACTGTAGAATTCGCAATTATCGCGATTTCATTTTTATTAAGGAGAAAACACAAGTTTCATTCAAAACAGCTTTTATTTCAGCGGAATGCTGTCAGGTTTAAATTGGACACAAGCAGCCTGTAAAATGGCCGCCGCACCGCGTGACAGAACATTCGAGACTTTTCGGCAGGCAGACAAGATGGCGTTCCAATAAACATTCTTGCAAGATCGATAACGATTCAGCACAGTGAAGACATTACACAGGACATTATGGGTTTACAGTATAAACATCGATACTGGAATCGGTCTCCCAGGTACAAAGGAAAGCCATCAAGGGCCCATCCAAAGGACATTAATATGTAAACTCCCAACGGCTCTACGATGAGAGAGCCGTTAGCAGGTAGTTATGCAGGACATTTGGAAGCCCCAAACCCCTCCAGGGGGAACACCGACCGATTTAACAATGGGAGAAGTATTAACAGGTACTCAAACATTCAGGAGTAGCCCCGAAACCCATTAAAGACAGAGATCACCCATACAGGACTTTTTGGGCGCCAAACCTTAAACAAAAGAATGGACATTATAGTTGGGCGGGAAACGGAAGAACTGTGCACTATAATTGCAGGCCCAAACCGTCCATTCTGTCTCTTGACTCTTGATTCTTGCCTCTTGACCTGATTCTTGCTCCTGCCTCGTGTTCGTGACTCTTGCCGCTTGCTGCTGTTAACCTCGTGGCTGCTCCTGGGTAAAAGACTGTTGCAAAGACCTATGTTGGTAGCTGGCAGCGGAACCGAAGGCCCGGGATGAGATAAGAGGAGAAGAGAAGAAGACCTTATCCATCGCCACGGTCAGTAAATCCCGACCGCGCCTGTAGGTCGATCAGCCAAGTCTTCTTGACAACGAAGTTTTCTTCTTTAACAAGACATATTGCATCGATGATAACTGGACTGTGCAAACACATCGTATCAATGATATTGACAACGGTGCTCCTCGACTGAACTGTAAAGTCCACCAACAGAGGTCTTCACTACAGCGGACGGTCCAGCCGACTGACCGAGCAGCAGAAGCAGTAAACAAGTGGGACCAGGAGATCTCCTGACCAACACGTGGGTGCTGCGGTGAAAAACATCCGATCAGCTATTCGGGATTTCTCCGAGTTATTACGAGTGGTGAGCATGAGTCTCGGGATCCTACGAAGCTAGTTTTAGGATAGTTATTGATAGGGGAGGGTTGAAAGTTTAAGGATATTTGTAATGTGTGCCCTATTTACGTTGTGCTGGTCGTTCCTCGTTTCCCTAAGAGTGATTATAACTGTTTGTAAGATTGTACTGTCATTAATCTGTGCATATGACATGTATTTCATAATTTTAAGTATCATGCAATAAAGATTTTCCATTTCGTACCGTTCAAACCAAGTCTACATGAGTTTTATCTCCATTGCTGCTCTCGCATCTAAGTCCAGTGTCTAGAACCGTAAGGGAGAGTGATTCGAACCACTCACAGGGGTGTCTAGTGTTCCCAGACTGGCTGGAGACCAGGCCTAGACCCGCACTGACATACAGGCTGCACAGAGCCGCGTGAACCTCACAGGCTACGAGACACGCAGGGTCAGGAGAGTATCCCTTACAATCCTATTCTATCTATCCTGTTCTATCTATCCTGTACTATCTACCCTGTTCTATCTATCCTGTTCTACCTACTCTGTTCTATCTATCCTTTTCTATCTATCCTATTCTATCTATCCTGTTCTATCTATCCTGTACTATCTATCCTGTTTATTCTACCCTGTTCTATCTGTACTGTTCTATCTACCCTGTTCTATCTATCCGGTTCTATCTACCCTGTTCTATCTATCTTGTTCTATCTATCCTGTTCTATCTATCCTGTACTATCTATCAAGTTTTTTCTACCCTGTTTTATCTATCCTGTTCTATCTACCCTGTTTTATCTATCTTGTTCTATCTATCCTGTTCTATCTATCCTGTTCTACCTACCCTGTTCTATCTATCCTGTTCTATCTATCCTTTTCTATCTATCCTGTTCTATCTATCTACCCTGTTCTATCTATCCTGTACTATCTATCCTGTTCTATCTATCCTGTTCTATCAATCCTGTTCTATCTACCCTGTTCTATCTATCCTGTTCTATCTACCCTGTTCTATCTATCCTGTTCTATCTATCTACCCTGTTCTATCAATCCTGTACTATCTATCCTGTACTATCTATCCTGTACTATCTACCCTGTTCTATCTATCCTGTACTATCTATCCTGCACTATCTACCCTGTTCTATCTATCTACCCTGTTCTATCTATCCTGTACTATCTATCCTGTACTATCTACCCTGTTCTATCTATCTACCCTGTTCTATCTACCCGGCACTATCTACCCTGTTCTATCTATCTACCCTGTTCTATCTATCCTGTACTATCTATCCTGTACTATCTACCCTGTTCTATCTATCTACCCTGTTCTATCAATCCTGTACTATCTATCCTGTACTATCTACACAGTTCTATCTATCTACCCTGTTCTATCTATCTACCCTGTTCTATCTATCCTGTACTATCTATCCTGTACTATCTACCCTGTTCTATCTACCCTGTTCTATCTATCCTGTACTATCTACCCTGTTCTATCTATCTACCCAGTTCTATCTATCCTGTACTATCTATCCTGTACTATCTACCCTGTTCTATCTATCTACCCTGTTCTATCTATCCTGTACTATCTATCCTGTACTATCTACCCTGTTCTATCTACCCTGTTCTACCTACTCTGTTCTATCTATCCTGTTCTATCTATCCTATTCTATCTATCCTGTTCTATCTATCCTGTACTATCTACCCTGTTCTATCTATCCTGTTCTACCTACTCTGTTCTATCTATCCTTTTCTATCTATCCTATTCTATCTATCCTGTTCTATCTATCCTGCACTATCTATCCTGTTTATTCTACCCTGTTCTATCTATACTGTTCTATCTACCCTGTTCTATCTATCCGGTTCTATCTACCCTGTTCTATCTATCTTCTTCTATCTATCCTGTTCTATCTATCCTGTACTATCTATCAAGTTTTTTCTACCCTGTTCTATCTATCCTGTTCTATCTACCCTGTTTTATCTATCCTGTTCTATCTACCCTGTTTTATCTATCTTGTTCTATCTATCGTGTTCTATCTATCCTGTTCTACCTACCCTGTTCTATCTATCCTGTTCTATCTATCCTGTTCTATCTATCCTGTTCTATCTATCTACCCTGTTCTATCTATCCTGTACTATCTATCCTGTTCTATCTATCCTGTTCTATCAATCCTGTTCTATCTACCCTGTTCTATCTATCCTGTTCTATCTACCCTGTTCTATCTATCCTGTTCTATCTATCTACCCTGTTCTATCTATCCTGTTCTATCTATCCTGTTCTATCTATCTACCCTGTTCTATCAATCCTGTACTATCTATCCTGTACTATCTATCCTGTACTGTCTACCCTGTTCTATCTATCCTGTACTATCTATCCTGCACTATCTACCCTGTTATATCTATCTACCCTGTTCTATCTATCCTGTACTATCTATCCTGTACTATCTACCCTGTTCTATCTATCTACCCTGTTCTATCTATCCTGTACTATCTACCCTGTTCTATCTATCTCCCCAGTTCTATCTATCCTGTACTATCTATCCTGTACTATTTACCCTGTTCTATCTATGTACCCTGTTCTACCAATCCTGTACTATCTACCCTGTTCTCTCTATCTAACCTGTTCTATCTATCCTGTACTATCTATCCTGTACTATCTACCCTATTCTATCTATCTCCCTGTTCTATCTATCCAGTGCTATTTACCCTGTTCTATCTACCCTGTTCTACCTACTCTGTTCTATCTATCCTGTTCTATCTATCCTATTCTATCTATCCTGTTCTATCTATCCTGTACTATCTACCCTGTTCTATCAATCCTGTTCTACCTACTCTGTTCTATCTATCCTTTTCTATCTATCCTATTCTATCTATCCTGTTCTATCTATCCTGCACTATCTATCCTGTTTATTCTACCCTGTTCTATCTATACTGTTCTATATACCCTGTTGTATCTATCCGGTTCTATCTACCCTGTTCTATCTATCCTGTTCGATCTACCCTGTTCTATCTATCCTGTTCTATCTATCCTGTTCTACCTATCCTGTTCTATTTATCCTGTTCTATCTATCCTGTTCTATCTATCCTGTTCTCTCAATCCTGTTCTATCTACCCTGTTCTATCTATCCTGTTCTATATACCCTGTTCTATCTATCCTGTTCTATCTATCTACCCTGTTCTATCTATCCTGTTCTATCTATCCTGTTCTATCTATCTACCCTGTTCTATCAATCCTGTACTATCTATCCTGTACTATCTATCCTGTACTATCTACCCTGTTCTATCTATCCTGTACTATCTATCCTGCACTATCTACCCTGTTCTATCAATCTACCCTGTTCTATCTATCCTGTACTATCTATCCTGTACTATCTACCCTGTTCTATCTATCTACCCTGTTCTATCTATCCTGTACTATCTACCCTGTTCTATCGATCTACCCAGTTCTATCTATCCTGTACTATCTATCCTGTACTATCTACCCTGTTCTATCTATCAACCCTGTTCTATCAATCCTGTACTATCTATCCTGTACTATCTACCCTGTTCTATCTATCTACCCTGTTCTATCTATCCTGTACTATCTATCCTGTACTATCTACCCTGTTCTATCTATCTACCCTGTTCTATCTATCCTGTACTATCTACCCTGTTCTATCTACCCTCTTCTACCTACTCTGTTCTATCTATCCTGTTCTATCTATCCTGTACTATCTACCCTGTTCTATCTATCCTGTACTATCTACCCTGTTCTATCTATCCTGTTCTACCTACTCTCTTCTATCTATCCTTTTCTATCTATCCTATTCTATCTATCCTGTTCTATCTATCCTGTACTATCTATCCTGTTTATTCTACCCTGTTCTATCTATACTGTTCTATCTACCCTGTTCTATGTATCCGGTTCTATCTACCCTGTTCTATCTATCTTGTTCTATCTATCCTGTTCTATCTATCCTGTACCATCTATCAAGTTTTTTCTACCCTGTTCTATCTATCCTGTTCTATCTACCCTGTTTTATCTATCCTGTTCTATCTATCCTGTTCTACCTACCCTGTTCTATCTATCCTGTTCTATCTATCCTTTTCTACCTACCCTGTTCTATCTATCCTGTTCTATCTATCCTGTTCTATCTACCCTGTTCTATCTACCCTGTTCTATCTATCCCGTTCTATCTACCCTGTTCTATCTACCCTGTTCTATCTATCCTGTTCTATCTATCCTGTTCTATCTACCCTGTTCTATCTATCCTGTAATATCTATCCTGTTCTATCTACCCTGTTCTATCTACCCTGTTCTATCTATCCTGTAATATCTATCCTGTTCTATCTACCCTGTTCTATCTACCCTGTTCTATCTATCCTGTTCTATCTATCCTGTCTATCTACCCTGTTCTATCTATCCTGTTTTTTCTACCCTTTTCTATCTGCCCTGTACTATCTATCCTGTTTTTTCTACCCTGTTCTATCTATCCTGTACTATCTATCCTGTTTTTTCTACCCTGTTCTATCTATCCTGTTCTATCTACCCTGTTCTATCTATCCTGTTCTATCTACCCTGTTCTATCTATCTTGTTCTATCTATCCTGTTCTATCTATCGTGTACTATCTATCCTGTTCTATCTATCCTGTTCTATCTATC
>JASTWF010001633.1:47500-68552 GCA_030390025.1 Squalus acanthias | reverse complement strand
TGCAGCGTTCCTTCAGTACTGCCCCTCCGACTGTGCGGTGCTCCCTCAGTACTGCCCCTCCGACAGTTTTCCAAGCAAGTCAGATACCCAGATAACCAAAAAAAGCCCCACAATTGCCTGTCGAAATACAGTCTACTAAAGACACAGGAAAGGCCAAAGATGACCAGAACCCTTGGAATCATACCCACTAACGTCATCAGTGGAGAACACTGGGTGTGGAGAGGTTGAATAGAATCATTTCAAAGTCCTGAACACATTGGGGGTTAAATTGGCTGACCCCCCGAAACAGGCATGGGAATCGCGGTACGCAATTTAGCCACGCCCGTTCATTAGTAGAAAGACTCGCATTTCTCCAGCGCCTTTCACAACCTCAGGATGTCCCAAAGCGCTTTACAGCCAATGAAATACTTTTTGAAATGTGGTCATTGTTGCAATGTAGGAAACGTGGCAGCCAATTTGCGCACAGCAAACTCCCATAAACAGCAATGTGAAGGATAAATATTGGCCCCAGGACACCGGGAGAACTCTTCTTAGAAATAGTGGCCGCGGGATCTTTTACGTCCACCTGAGAGGCCAGACAGGGGCCTCTGTTTAACGTCTCATCCGAAAGTCGGCCCCTCCGACAGTGCGGCGCTCCCTCAGTACTGCCCCTCCGACAGTGCGGCGCTCCCTCAGTACTGCCCCTCCGACAGTGCGGCGCTCCCTCAGTACTGCCCCTCCAACAGTGCGGCGCTCCCTCAGTACTGCTCCTCCCGACAATGCGGCACTCCCTCAGTACTGCCCCTCCGACAGTGCGGCGCTCCCTCAGTACTGCCCCTCCGACAGTGCGGCGCTCCCTCAGTACTGCCCCTCCGACAGTGCGGCGCTCCCTCGGTACTGCCCCTCCGACAGTGCGGCACTCCCTCAGTACTGCCCCTCCGACAGTGCGGCGCTCCCTCAGTACGGCCCTCCGACAGTGCGGCGCTTCCTCAGTACCGCCCCTCCGACAGTGCGGCACTCCCTCAGTACTGGCACTGGAGTGTATCAGACAAGAGAAGACTTTTCAGACCATCAGTCCGGGCTGGGCATAAACCTCGATCCCAGAAGTGAATGGGCAACACACTAACCCACTGTTCCACCCTGTCTTTCATGACAAGAAAAATGTCTTAAGAAAATAACCTACATGGATATTTTTAGGCCTCGATTCTAAATACTACTTGATGTAAAACTTAGTGAGGGAGCATCACTTGAATGAAGTAGTCTCTTAGCCACTGTGGCCCTCAATGCTGTCTCCACAATCCCTCTCAATGGAAGTCTGACTGGTAACATCATTGAGCTGCATGGAAGAGAGCGACTGGCCGCAGAAGTGTCGGCAACAGTGACTGTACTTCAAAAGCACTTCCCTGGCTGTAAACCGCCTTGGGACGCCCCGAGGTCGCGAAAGGCGTTATAGAAATACAACAACACCTAGGGGGGAAAATTCGGTTGCTCAGCGCCCTCCCGTTAGCGCCTCGGGGGATGGGGGTGCGCTAGGAAGTTAGCGCCCGAGCGCGGCGATTTTAGCGCCGCTCGCGAAATTCACCAGACATTTGCGGCGGCGCTAAACACTACCACCACACTTTCCTGCGCCGCAGATCGCGACATCAGTCGAACGTGTCACGCCCCCGGACCGGATATTGAGTGGCGCCCCCTGCCTTTCCGCCCGCCGCTAGCAACGACGGGTAGAGGGGAACGTTTTGCAGTCGGGAAGGGACTGGGGGGAGCGCTATTTAAAGGTGGCCGCTTTTGTTGTCGGCAAAATTTTTGGTACACGCTTCTTAGAGGGAGAGAGACGTCTGGAGAGATTCAACGCTGTCCTAAGGGGTTTTGGCCCTCAGCGCTACTTTGAGGTTTCTAAGCGCCGAGCTCTTTCCCTGGGCCTATCCATTAGTGCATCCAAGACAATTGCTTTGGAGGTCTCTCAAGGCCGAGATTCAAGCCTGCAATGAGCAGGGAGTGGCTGGCCAGCAAGATGCCCCCTCCCCTTTTATGAACTGGAGGACGCCAGTCTGTCAGGCTTCCATGGTAATTGGCATCGCCTGAGCTTCGGTAACGTTCCGAGGTAGCGCCTCGCTCACCGACATTTGCACCTTAAGAGAGGTGTGTAGTGCCTGATTTAGCGCTCAAATCACCTCCAGGGGCAATAGAGGCGAATTTTGCAGTCGGAGGCGATAATTAGCGCCGGGCGCTAAACTTTGCGCCCGGCCGATATTAGCGCCCTAAAATGGGCAATACCCAATGACGTAAGAAAACTACTAGGCACTTGGTCTAAGCGTTAAACAAAGCTTTAATCAACTGTTTTTCAACATGGAGATCTAGTTGCGTCCTTCACTAGTTCCTGTTTAAAGAATGTCCTGAGCAAGCCTGGGCCCATGCCCGAGTATTTATACTCTCCCTGGACAGCGCCACCCGCAGGCCGCCCAGTATTATTTCATAAGTCATTTCCACATGACATGACAAGATTCATGTCACCCAATTTCTCCCCCCTTGTATTTATAAAGCGCCTTTAACGTAGGTAAACGTCCCAAGGCACTTCACAGAAGCGCGAGGCAACAAAATTTGACACCAAGCCACATAAGGAGATTATTCGGGCAGCTGCTTGGTTTAAGGAGCGTCTTAAAGGAGGAGAGCGAGGTAGAGAGGCGGAGAGGTTTAGGGAGGGAATTCCAGAGCTCGGGGCACGGGCGGCTGAAGGCACGGCCGCCAATGGTGGAGCGATGGAAATCGGGCGATGCACAAGAGGCCAGAATTAGAGGAGCGCAGAGATCTCGGAGGGTTGTGGGGCTGGAGGAGGTTACAGGGACAGGGATAGATACACAGGAACAGGAAGAGGCCATTTAGCCCCTCGAGCCTGTTCCGTACACCTGCCTTTGCCCCATATTCCTTAATACCTTTGGTTAAAATTAACAATTGACTTAGCATCAACTGCTATTAGTTCCAACTGCAAGTTCTCTCTTTTCTGTAACAGGGCCGACCAGCCTGCAACCAGCGCACCACTAAGTTTGGAAAAAAGTAGAAGAGAAGATGAGATGAAAGGGGTCGTACTGGTTAGGTGACACCGGCTGGGAAGAAGGGAGGTCTGGGGGAGATGAGGAGTTCCACAGTATTGGGATCCCGGGCAAGAATGAAATAGAGCCGGCCCTACAACCCATTCGAGGACTCTACTTTTTTTTAAATTAATTCCTGGGATGTGGGCGTCGCTGGCAAGGCCAGCATTTATTGCCCATCCCCTAATTGCCCCTTGAGAAGGTGGTGGTGAGCCACCGCCTTGAACCGCTGCAGTCTGTGTGGTGAAGGTGCTCCCACAGTGCTGTTAGGGAGGGAGTTCCAGGATTTTGACCCAGCGACGATGAAGGAACGGCCCGATATATTTCCAAGTCAGGATGGTGTGTGACTTGGAGGGGAACTTGGAGGTGGTGGTGTTCCCATGCGCCTGCTGCCCTTGTCCTTCTAGGTGGAAAAGGTCGCGGGTTTGGGAGGTGCTGCCGAAGAAGCCTTGGCGAGTTGCTGCAGTGCATCTTGTAGATGGTACACACTGCAGCCACGGTGCGCCGGTGGTGGAGGGAGTGAATGTTTAAGGTGGTGGATGGGGTGCCGATCAAGCGGGCTGCTTTGTCCTGGATGGTGTCGAGCTTCTTGAGTGTTGTTGGAGCTGCACTCATCCAGGCAAGTGGAGAGTATTCCATCACACTCCTGACTTGTGCCTGGTAGATGGTGGAAAGGCTTTGGGGAGTCAGGAGGTGAGACACTCGCCGCAGAATACCCAGCCTCTGACCTGCTCTTGTTGCCACAGTATTTATGTGGCTGGTCCATGTCCCTCCAGCTCTGGCCTCTGATTCCTCCCCGACTTCCTTCGCTCCACCACTGGCGGCCATGCCTTTAGCCGTCTAGTCCCTAAGCTCTAGAATTCCTTCCCCAATCCTCTTCACCTCGCCACCTCTCTCTCCTCCTTTAAGACGCTGCTTAAAACCTCCCTCTTCGGCCAAGCATTTGGTCACCTGTCCCTAATATCTCCTTATGTGGCTCGGTGTCAAATTTTGTCGGATAACCGCTCCTGTGAAGCGCCTTGGGATGTTTTACTACGTTAATGGGGCTATATAAATGCAAATTGTTGTTGGTGCAATGAATCTTGATGAGTATGCAGGTAGGGGGAAGAGTGTCGGACTGCGGAGCAGGAGCTTAGGAGGGATGGAAGTGTGAAGGTTAGACGAGCAATCATATAATATCAAGGCAAGAAGCATTGCGTCATAGAGAAGCTGGAAGCTACTGTCAGTCAAGCAACATGTGTTTTCTCACATCCTTAACTTAGATGGTGGGATAATATTTATTGGTTTATGGCACAACCAAATCCCTCACATTAATTAATCCCAGGCAGCTGGGCCATAAATGCTGACAGTTTTGCTGTATTCCGTCCAAGTGATGCAACATTTGAAAAGAGAGGAATGAATAAGAGAGGAAGGGAAGGTGAGAGAGGGAAAGGGGAGGAGGAGAGGGTGAGAAAAGGGAGAAAGGAGGGAGGGAAAGAGGAGAAAGGGAGAGAGAGGGAAAGAAGGAGGACAGAGGGAGAGGGAGAGAAAGAAAGAAAGGGAGAGAGAGGAAAGGGGCGAGGAGGTACAGAGTGAGAGAGAGGGAGGGTCAGAAAGGTGCGGAAAGGAGGGAGGGAAAGGAGGAGGAGGACGGAGGGAGGGGGGAGAGAGAGAAAGGGACGAGGAGGTACAGAGTGAGAGAGAGGGAGAGGGAGAAAGGTGGGGAAAGGAGGGAGGAAAGAGGGAAAGGAGGAGGATGGAGGGAGGGGGAGAGAGAGAAAGGGACGAGGAGGTACAGAGTGAGAGAGAGGGAGAGTGAGAAAGGTGGGGAAAGGAGGGAGGAAAGAGGGAAAGGAGGAGGAGGATGGAGGGAGGGAGAGAGAGAGAAAGGGAGGGGAAAAGAAGGAGGGAGGGAAAGAGGAGAAAGAGGGATAGGGGGAGGGGAGAAGAAGGAGGGAGGGAAAAGGGTGAGAGGGAAAGGGGAAGAAGGGAGAGAGAGAAAACGGAAGGCAGAGAGAGGGAGGGAGAAAGGGAGAGAGGGAAGGAGAAAGAGAGAGAGGGGAAATGAAAGGGAGAGAGGGAAGGAGAGCGATAAACAGGGAGGGAGGGGGAGGAGAAGGAAAGAGAGGGAGGGAGGGAGGGAGGGAGGTGTTGAATCGAGCTGTGTCTGCGTTCATTCTGCCCTGGTAAACAGGGAGCAGCCTGCACTGGGCACCCATCCCACCATATCTCCCCTGCTTCCCAAGCGCTGAGAATTGGCTGACTGCAAACTTCCCAGTGTGATAAACCTGCCAAAACGCGATGCTGCCGGAGTCATTGAATTTTCATTCGGCAGCGGGGGGGGGGTGTTTTTTTTAAAAAAAAACAGGAGCTTTGAAAGCAGCAAGTAATAATAAGATTTAAAAAATATATATAATCTCAATAGGAGGGGTGTTGGAATCCTGTCTGAGTTATTTGATGGGGGCGACGGGGAGAGCAGAGACTGTGCCTTGTGTGTGGAGTCAAACTGCTATTGTTGAGGTCTGGTGTGTGGCGCCAGTGGAGAGCTGATGGAGGCTGGAAATACTGAGTGCGTTCAGGGAAGGAATGCTCTGCCCAGAGGCTGGGGGGAGGCAGGAGACACCACGGCCACTTAAAGGGGCAGCGCCTTGCTCGACCCTCCTCTCTCCCGCAACCCTCCCCACTCCACACGCACCAAAAAGTTGTGCGTGGTCATACTTTTCATTGCTCCCCTAGGGGAGAGGCCGCTCCTTCTGGTTGCGATGACACCGATGGCATTTCTTGAGGGGGAGGTGATTTACGTCCTTGCTTCACCAGATTGTTGGATGTCCGCCATACGGAGGGTGTCCCTTTAACCTGAGAAGGGAATTTGCGAGTGATAAGGGGGGATCTCGGGCACTCCCCACACACAGCAAAACAGATATAGAGACACACTGACACACACACACACACAGACAGACAGAAACACACACAGACAGACACAGGTACAGAGAAAAACAGGCACACTGACATACACTGACACACAGAGACAAACAGACACACACAGAGACATACACTGACACACAGAGAGACACACAGACACACACAGAGACACAGATACACACACAGAGAGACACACAGAGACACACACTGACACACAGAGCAAGACACTGACAGACACTGACACACACAGACACATACTGAGAGACATAGACAGACAGAGACACACACTGACACACAGACACAGGGACACACACTAACACACACTCAGACACAGACACACACAGACTCACGCTGACACACAGATAGACACTGACACACACTGACACAGAGACAGACACTGACACACACTGACACACAGACACACAAAGACTCACACTAACACAATCTGACACACAGAGACACACACACTGACGCACACTGACACACAGACACACACACAGACACACACACAGACACACACACTGACAGACAGAGACACACACTGACACACAGAGACAGACACTGACACACAGAGACAGACACTGACACACACTGACACACAGAGACACACACTGACACTCAGACACACACACTGACACACAGACAGACACTGATGCACAGAGACACACACTGACACACACTGACACACAGAGACACACACTGACACACAGAGACACACACTGACGCACAGAGACACACACAGAGACACACACAGACACACACACAGACACACACACAGACACACACACTGACACACAGAGACAGACACTGATGCACAGAGACACACACTGACACAGAGACAGACACTAACACACAGAGACACACACAGAGACACACACAGAGACACACTGACACACAGAGACAGACACTGACACACAGAGACACACACAGTGATGCACAGAGACACACAGAGACACACACAGACACACACAGACACACAGTGACGCACAGAGACACACACTGACACACACTGACACACACTGACACAAACTGACACACACTGACACACACTGACACACAGAGACACACACACTGACACACAAAGACACACACTGACGCACAGAGACACACACTGACACACACTGACACACACTGACACACACTGACACACAGAGACACACAGAGACAGACACTGACACACACTGACACACACTGACACACAGAGACACACAGAGACAGACACTGACACACAGAGACGCACACTGACACACACTGACACACAGAGACACACACTGACACACAGAGACACACAGAGACAGACACTGACACACAGAGATGCACACTGACACACTCTGACACACACTGACACACAGAGAAAGATATTGACACACAGACTCAGGCACACACTGACACACAGAGACACACACAGAGACACACAGAGACACACACTGACACACACTTTGACACACACACACACACTGACAGCCAGAGACACACACTGACTGACAGAGACAGACACTGACACACAGAGACACACACTGATACACACTGACAGACAGAGACACACACTGACACACACTGACACAGAGAAAGATATTGACACACACAGACTCAGAGACACACACTGACATACACTGATACACAGACACACACTGACATACACTGATACACAGACACACACTGACATACACTGATACACTGACACACACTGACACACACAGAGACACACACTGACACACAGAGGCACACAGAGACACACACTGACACACAGAGACACACACTGACACACACTGACACACAGAGACACACACTGATACACACTGACAGACAGAGACAGACACTGATACAGAGAAAGATATTGACACACACAGACTCAGACACACAGAGACACAGATACACACACTGACATACACTGATACACTGACACACACTGACACACACAGAGACACACAGAGACACATACTGACATACACAGACACACACTGACACACAGAGACAGACACTGACACACAGAGACACACAGAGACACACACACAGGCACACACACACACTGACACACAGAGACACGCTGACACACAGAGACACACACAGACACACACACTGACACACAGAGACACACACTGATACACACTGACACACACACACACACACACTGACAGCCAGAGACACACACACACACACACACACTGACACACACTGACACACACTGACAGACACTGACAGACAGAGACACACAGAGACACACACTGACACACAGAGACACACACTGACACACGCTGACACACAGAGACACACACACACACACTGACAGCCAGAGACACACACACACACACTGACACACAGAGACACACAAAGACACACACTGACACACAGACTGACACACACTGACAGACAGAGACACACACTGACAGACACTGACACACATAAGCCTCCTTTTATACGGGTGCTTATTCAGTTCAGATTCCAGGGGACGAGTGTCTGGGAGTCCGCTCCCAGCGTTGACACTGCTAAATCTGATTCCCTAAGCCCGGCGCCAGGCTCACAGAGTGAGCTTCTCCTGGCTCTTTGAGTTGCAGCCAGGCTGAGGGAGCTGGATTTAACAGCGTAAACGATGGGAAGACAGCTCACCGACGCCAGTTGACACATTAGAATTAATATAGCGTCAGTGTAAAATCAGCAAGTGTACACATACCGGGGGCTGATCCCACAGTCCGGGGCTCTCAGTGTGGAGACACACACACGGGCCATACAGTACCAGACGGGAGTGAATCGTTCCCTTTTACCCGCTGTGTGTGCTGTACATGTACAGGAGCCGACACAGAGACACACATGGGCTGTACAGTACCAGACAGGAGTGAATCATTCCCTTTTACCCGCTGTGTACTGTACATATACAGGAGCTGACACTGAGACACACACAAGGGCCATACTGTCTCAGACGGGAGTGAATTGTCCCCTGTTACCAGCTGTGTGCTGTACATGTACAGGAGCTGACACTGAGACACACGGGCCGTACAGTCCCAGACGGGAGTGAATCGTTCCCTTTTACCCACTGTGTGTACTGTACATGTACAGGAGCTGACACTGAGACACACACGGGCCGTACAGTCCCAGACAGGAGTGAATTGTTCCCTTTTACCCGCTGTGTGTACTGTACATGTACAGGAGCTGACACTGAGTCACACACACGGGCTGTACAGTACCAGACAGGAGTGAATCGTTCCCTTTTACCCGCTGTGTGTACTGTACATGTACAGGAGCTGACAGGAGTGTGCTGGTCCTCTGACCCATATTTAAAAGACAGAAAGAAAGAACTTGCATTTATATAGCGCCTTTCATGACTTCAGGACGTCCCAAAGCACTTTACAGCCAATAAAATACTTTTTGAATTGGAGTCAGTGTTGTAATGTGGGAAACGCAGCAGCCAATTTGCGCACAGCAAGCTCCCACAAACAGTAATGTGATAATGACCAGATCATCTGTTTTCAATGATGTCTGTAACCTCCTCCAGCCCCTACAACCCTCTGAGATCTCTGCTCTCCTCCAATTCTGGCCTCTTGCTCATCCCCCCGAGTTCCATCGCTCCACCATTGGCGGCCGTGCCTTCAGCCGCCTAGGCCCTGAGCTCTGGAATTCCCTCCCTAAACCTCTCCGCCTCTCTCTCTCTCTCTCCTCCTTTAAGACGCTCCTTAAAACCGACCTCTTTGACCAAGCTTTTGGTCGCCTGTCTTGTTTGATAACGCTCTTCCTTGCGATGTTTTACTATGTTGAAGGCACTGTATTAGTGCAAGGTGCTGTAGTCTTTTAGACACCTCTTAGAGGCCTCCTTCGCAGGGAGATGAACCCAAGTCTCCCCAGTCTTTCCTCATAATTCGGACCGCACCCCCCAACCCTGACACCAGGGGCTGGATTTTGCCAATGGGGAGCTTTTGGAGGCGGGACTCCCACTTGTTGGGTTTTAGTCCCGCCTCCATCGACTTCTGGCCAACCCACGCTATTTTCCCTTGATTGACCTTGTTAAGCCCGCCCAGCGGGCATAGCAGGCCAATTAAGGGGAAGCCGGTTACAGAGAACGTCAGCGTATGACGTTTCATCTGTCAAAATTTTTTTTACAGGTGAATTGTCATCGTTTGACAGCTCTGTGAAGCTGTCAAACACTGACATTCTCTGTAGTTTGATGAGGTCTTGAATTCAAGACCTCATCAAACCTCTTTCTTTAGCAGAAATTAGATGGTTGTTGCATCTGAGAATGCAACGGCCATCTGTCATCTCTGCCGCGGAGGTGCGAGACTCTCCACATACCCACCGACTGAAGCCTGCAGGAAGAAACAAAGGGAAGTAAACTTTTTCTAACACTTTCCACTCACCTCACATACTCACCTCTCCACACTTGCACCCATCACTTACCTTCACAGTGCACTTTTGCACCCCTCCGACCCCCGCAGACCCACTGCTCACCTCGGTGACCCTGGCGGGGTTCGAAGCCTTCGGGAAGCCCGCACTTGTGAGGGAAAAATGGGGAGAATCCTCTTATCTGCCTGTTAACTACCTGTTAACAGGCAGTTAAGTGGCTGTAATCCCCTTCCCGCCTCCAGGAGACGGGACCCGGCGCGGGTCAGCTACCCGCCTCCCGGGAAGATGGCACGGAGGCGGGTTGGGGGCGGGATGGGCACCCGCCCCCAGATTCTGCCATTTCCCCGGCAGTCCCGCCTCCAAACCCGCCTCCCCAGGGCTGGCAAGATCGCGCACCATAACGGATCAGTCTTGCTTACCCTGCATGTCTGCCTTGTTTCTTGGCAGTCAGAACAGCGAGCGCTGGCAGGCTAGGAAGGCCAGACAGATGAGCATGATCCCGTTCTCACACAGCCGCTCCAGACAAGCGTGCAGTGACGACTCGAGCTGTACTCAAGGTGAGATCAGACCGGAGCCCTGTTGCATTTGATGACAACTTCCTCTGATTGATACGCTGCTGTTCTGGCGAAGGAAGAAGGAAAGGGCTCGCATTTCTCCGGCGCCTTTCACAACCTCAGAGCATTCCAATGCGCTGCACAGCCCATGAAGTACTTTTGAACTGATCCCATGGCCACTATTGGAAGAAGAGCAGGGGGAGTTCTTCCCCGTGTAGTCATTATTGTAATGTAGGAAACCCAGCAGCCAATTTGTCCCGCAAACAGCAATGTGATAATGACCAGATCATCTGTTTTTTAGTGATGTTGGTTGAGGGATAAATATTGGCCCCAGGACACCGGGGAGAACTCCCGTGTTGTGAAATTCGAAGCCCATTTCAGTTCCTGATGGGAATGCGACATACCAAAGAGAATCTTGTTAATTGAATGATCTTGTCAAAGACCAAGTCTGGGCCTATCTCTGACGCCCAAAGTATTTTGATGCCTAATGTCACTTGATGCTGTATTGGTGTGGACAATCCTTCCTGGGTGTGCGATTTATCATCTCGAAGGTTTATTTTTTTTCCAGAGGTCAGTGTCAGCCGTAATTCAGTGGGTAGCGCTCTCTCACCTCTGAGTCAGAAGGTCGTGAATTTGAGTCCCCACTCCAGAGACTTGAGCACAATATCCAGGCCGACACTCCCGGTGCCAGTACTGAGGGAGCGCCGCACTGTCGGAGGGGCAGTACTGAGGGAGCGCCGCACTGTCGGAGGGGCAGTACTGAGGGAGCGCCGCACTGTCGGAGGGGCAGTACTGAGGGAGCGCCGCACTGTCGGAGGGGCAGTACTGAGGGAGCGCCGCACTGTCGGAGGGGCGGTACTGAGGGAGCGCCGCACTGTCGGAAGGGCAGTACTGAGGGAGCGCCGCACTGTCGGAGGGGCAGTACTGAGGGAGCGCCGCACTGTCGGAGGGGCAGTACTGAGGGAGCGCCGCACTGTCAGAGGGGCGGTACTGAGGGAGCGCCGCACTGTCGGAGGGGCAGTACTGAGGGAGCGCCGCACTGTCGGAGGGGCGGTACTGAGGGAGCGCCGCACTGTCGGAGGGGCGGTACTGAGGGAGCGCCGCACTGTCGGAGGGGCGGTACTGAGGGAGCGCCGCACTGTCGGAGGGGCAGTACTGAGGGAGCGCCGCACTGTCGGAGGGGCAGTACTGAGGGAGCGCCGCACTGTCGGAGGGGCGGTACTGAGGGAGCGCCGCACTGTCGGAGGAGCAGTGCTGAGGGAGCGCCGCACTGTCGGAGGGGCGGTACTGAGGGAGCGCCGCACTGTCGGAGGGGCGGTACTGAGGGAGCGCCGCACTGTCGGAAGGGCGGTACTGAGGGAGCGCCGCACTGTCGGAAGGGCGGTACTGAGGGAGCGCCGCACTGTCGGAGGGGCAGTACTGAGGGAGCGCCGCACTGTCGGAGGGGCAGTACTGAGGGAGCGCCGCACTGTCGGAGGTGCCGTCTTTCGGATAAACCGAGGACCCGTCTGCCCTCTCAGGTGGACGTAAAAGATCCCGCGGCCACTATTGGAAGAAGAACAGCGGTGGGGGGGAGTTCTCCCCGGTGTCCTGGGGCCAATATTTATCCCTCAACCAACATCACTAAAAAACAGATGATCCGGTCATTATCACATTGCTGTTTGTGGGAGCTTGCTGTGCGCAAATTGGGCTGCCGTGTTTCCCACATTACAACAGTGACCACACTTTAGAAAAAGTACATCATTGGCTGAGGGACGTCCCGAGGTGGTGAAAGGCGCTGGAGAAATGCAAGTCTTTCTTGTGTTGTCACGGTTGAAAGGGAAGTGTTTCGGGAGACGTGACCGGGTGCTACGTAAATGCAAGTTTGGACTGTCTTCCTTTATGCTAGTCCTCAATCCTTCTCAACCAGATATTGCGCTGGCTCCCCCCGGCCCCCCGCCCCCCCCTTCTCAGCAGCACTAACCTGCCCGCCGTATCCTGCAACTCGTACCCTGCATCTGGGCAGCTTCAACGGGTTAATCGCAGATGTGCGTCCGAATCACAGGTAGGCATCATTCCGAATGCCCTTGGGCTGTCCGAGACGGTCCCTGGAGGACAATGAGCTCACCCAGTGACCTAAGCGTGGCACATGACCTTTGAGGAAAAAAAACGTGTTTTTTTTTTAATATAGTAATTTTCTTAAAATTTATAAACAGATTCATCTCCGGCCGAGGCTGCATCCTGTCTGCTACTTTGACTCAACAAAGCGAGATAAGGATCCAGCCATGGTGTTTACTCAGCGTCAGCGGGGAGCCACGATGATGGCCTGACCTTTCAGTGGTGGGGGCCGCAGGTTGGCCGTTGTTAGGGTCAAAGGTCACGGGCCAAGCTGATTCTCCCTCCGTTGATTTCCCGCCCCCCCCCGCAACCCCCTCTCCCGGACCCCAAGCCGGCTTCGAAAGGACCGAGTCTTCCTTCATTGCACGGAATAGGCCTCTTCCCTCCCCGCCTTCTGACCGAGCAGGAGGGCGCCATACGGTGCACCAACTTCAGCTCGACTGGGTAACCACGAGCGCGCTCAGATCTTGCATTTCTATGGCGCCTTTCACCCTTCTCCAAAGCGCCACATCAGATACCTTTGCAGTGTAGTCACTGTTCTAATGTAGGAAAGGCGGCAGCCAATCTGCGCACAGCAAGCTCCCACAAACAGTAGTGCGATATAAGAACATAAGAAATAGGAGCAGGAGTAGGCCAATTGGCCCCTCGAGCCTGCTCCGCCATTCAATAAGATCATGGCTGATCTGATCCTAACCGCCAATCTACTATCACAGAACCATCTCCTGAACCTAACAGAATTGGACACACGAAATAGGAGCAGGATCAGGCTACACGGCCCCTGGGCCCGCTCCGCTACCCACAGGGCCATGACCGATCCGAACCTAGACTCATGTCCAAATTCCTGCCCGCTCCCCATAACCCTTAATTCCCTTTACTTCTAGGAAATTGTCTATTTCTGTTTTAAATTTATGTAATGATGTAGCTTCTACAGCTTTTTGGGGCAGCATATTCCATGGACCTCATTGAAACGTACAAAATTCTTACAGGGCTTGATAGGGTAGATGCAGGGAGGATGTTTTCCCCCCCTGGCTGGGGAGTCTAGAACCAGGGGGTCACACTCTCAGGATAAGGGGGTCGGTCATTTAGGACTGAGAGGAGGAGGAATTTCTTCACTCAGAGGGTTGTGGATGCTCAGTCGTTGAGACTATTCAAGACAGAGATCGATAGATTTTTGAATATTAAGGGAATCAAGGGATATGGGGATAGGGCAGGAAAGTGCAGATGAGGTTGAAGATCAGTCATGATCTTACTGAATGGCGGAGCAGGCTCGAGGGGCCAAATGTCCTACTCCTGCTCCTATTTCTTATGTTCTTATGTAATGACCAGATTTTAGTAATGTTGGTTGAAGGATAAATGTTGAGCAGGACACCGGGGAGCACTCCCCTGCTCTTCTTCAAAATAGTGGCCGTGGGATCTTTTACGTCCACCTGAGAGGGCAGACGGGGCCTCGGTTTAACGTCTCATCCAAAAGACGGCACCTCCGACAGTGCGGCGCTCCCTCAGTGCTGCCCCTCCGACAGTGCGGCGCTCCCTCAGTACCGCCCCTCCGACAGTGCGGTGCTCCCTCAGTACTGTCCCTCCGACAGTGCGGCGCTCCCTCAGTACTGCCCCTCCGACAGTGCGGCGCTCCCTCAGTACTGCCCCTCCGACGGTGCGGCGCTCCCTCAGTACTGCCCCTCCGACAGTGCGGCGCTCCCTCAGTACAGCCCATCCGACAGTGCGGCGCTCCCTCAGTACCGCCCCTCCGACAGTGCGGCGCTGCCTCAGTACCACCCCTCCGACAGTGCGGTGCTCCCTCAGTACTGCCCCTCCAACAGTGCGGCGCTCCCTCAGTACTGCCCCTCCGACAGTGCAGCGCTCCCTCAGTACCGCCCCTCCGACAGTGCGGCTCTCCCTCAGTACTGCCCCTCCGACAGTGCGGGGCTCCCTCAGTACTGCGCCTCCGACAGTGCAGTGCTCCCTCAGTACCGCCCCTCCGACAGTGCGGCGCTGCCTCAGTACCACCCCTCCGACAGTGCGGCGCTCCCTCAGTACCGCCCCTCTGACAGTGCGGTGCTCCCTCAGTACTGCCCCTCCAACAGTGCGGCGCTCCCTCAGTACTGCCCCTCCGACAGTGCGGCACTCCCTCAGTACCGCCCCTCCGACAGTGCGGCGCTGCCTCAGTACCACCCCTCCGACAGTGCGGCGCTCCCTCAGTACCGCCCCTCTGACAGTGCGGTGCTCCCTCAGTACTGCCCCTCCAACAGTGCGGCGCTCCCTCAGTACTGCCCCTCCGACAGTGCGGCACTCCCTCAGTACCGCCCCTCCGACAGTGCGGCGCTCCCTCAGTACCGCCCCTCCCACAGTGCGGCGCTCCCTCAGTACCGCCCCTCCCACAGTGCGGCGCTCCCTCAGTACCGCCCCTCCGACAGTGCGGCGCTCCCTCAGTACCGCCCCTCCGACAGTGCGGCGCTCCCTCAGTACCGCCCCTCCGACAGTGAGGCACTCCCTCAGTACCGCCCCTCTGACAGTGCGGCGCTCCCTCAGTACCGCCCCTCCGACAGTGCGGCGCTCCCTCAGTACCGCCCCTCCCAGAGTGCGGCGCTCCCTCAGTACCGCCCCTCCGACAGTGCGGTGCTCCCTCAGTACCGCCCCTCCGACAGTGCGGCGCTCCCTCAGTACCGCCCCTCCGACAGTGCGGCGCTCCCTCAGTACCGCCCCTCCGACAGTGCGGCGCTCCCTCAGTACTGCCCCTCCGACAGTGCGGCGCTCCCTCAGTACCGCCCCTCCGACAGTGCGGCGCTCCCTCAGTACCGCCCATCCGACAGTGCGGCGCTCCCTCAGTACCGCCCCTCCGACAGTGCGGCGCTCCCTCAGTACTGCCCCTCCGACAGTGCGGCGCTCCCTCAACACTGGCACTGGGAGCGTCGGCTTGGATTTTGTGCTCGAGTCTCCGGAGTGGGACTCGAACCCACGACCATCTGACTCAGAGGCGAGAGAGAGCTACCCACTGAAGCACGGCTGACAGGTTAGCGATCAGGAGGTGGTCCTTTTTCCCGGAGAATAGTGGACCTCTGGAACAGTCAGCCGTCGGGTGCGGTGGACGCCGTTTCACTGAATTCCTTCAAGCGAGAGCTGGATCCGTGTCTGGCTGGGCCGGAGATCAACTCTTACAAGAGGTAGGTACAGCACAGAATTATCAGGGCCAGAATGATGATCTGGACTAGTTTCGATCGCCTAAGACGGTCCGAGAGGAATTTCCCAGATTTCTTTTCCCCCTGAAGGTGGCTTGGGGGTTTTTTAAAGTGGTTTTTTCGCCTCTCCCAGGAGATCATGTGGTTCCGGGCGGGGTGGGGAGTGTCTATACCATGACACGCACGGCGTGTGGGACAGGCTGAATGGACCAGAGGGCCTTCTCCTGTCCATCGCTGTTGGCATGTTCATAAGATAGTGCAACGCGCTAATTGGACGGGACTACAACTGATTTATCAGAGATGTGTAAATATTCAAGAGCTGGCCTTCTTCTCTGCAGATAGTGACACTAAACAAGACATTGCACAGCGTTGGGAAACAAGATAAAGGAATTATCTGGAACACGCAGGCCTCTGAGAATGTGCTGTATGTTCAGGGGGAAATAACATTCAGTCTTTAACTTACTGTTTCCTTTGCCTGAATGTGCTCCTTGAAGTGGGAGAATATATATTTTTTTTATTCGTTCCTGGGATCTGGGCGTCGCTGGTAAGGCCAGCATTTATTGCCCATCCCCTAATTGCCCCTTGAGAAGGTGGTGGTGAGCCTCCTTCTTGAACCGCTGCAGTCCGTGTGGTGAAGGTGCTCCGACAGTGCTGATAGGGAGGGAGTTCCAGGATTTTGACCCAGCGACGATGAAGGAACGGCTTGATATATTTCCAAGTCGGGATGGTGTGTGACTTGGAGGGGAACTTGGAGGTGGTGGTGTTCCCATGCGCCTGCTGCCCTTGTCCTTCTAGGTGGAAGAGGTCGCGGGGTTTGGGAGGTGCTGCCGAAGAAGCTTTGGCGAGTTGCTGCAGTGCATCTTGTAGATGGTGCACACTGCAGCCACGGTGCGCCGGTGGTGGAGGGAGTGAATGTTTAAGGTGGTGGATGGGGTGCCGATCAAGCGGGCTGCTTTGTCCTGGATGGTGTCGAGTTTCTTGAGTGTTGTTGGAGCTGCACTCATCCAGGCAAGTGGAGAGTATTCCATCACACTGCTGACTTGTGCCTTGTAGATGGTGGAAAGGCTTTGGGGAGTCAGGAGGTGAGACACTCGCCGCAGAATACCCAGCCTCTGATCTGCTCTTGTAGCCACATATATGTGACTGGTCCAGTTAAGATTCTGGTCAATGGTGACCCCCAGAATGTTGATGTCATGGGGCGGTGGTTAGACGCTCTCTTGTTGGGGATAGTCATTGCCTGGCACTTGTGTGGCGCGAATGTTACCTGCCACTTATCAGCCCAAGCCTGAATGTCGTCCAGGTCTTGTTGCATGCTGGAATGGACTGCTTCATTATCTGAGGAGTTGTGAATGGCGCTGAACACTGTGCAATCATCAGCGAACATCCCCATTTTTCACCTTATGTTGGAGGGAAGGTCATTGATGAAGCAGTTGAAGATGGTTGGGCCTAGGACACTGCCCTGAGGAACTCCTGCAGCGATGTCCTGGGGCTGTGATGATTGACCTCCAACAACCACAACCATCTTCCTTTGTGCTAGGTATGACTCCAGCCAGTGGAGAGTTTTGCCCCCTGATTCCCATTGACTTCAGTTTTACTAGGGCTCCTTGATGCCACACTCGGTCAAATGCTGCCTTGATGTCAAGGGCAGTCACTCTCACCTCACCTCTGGAATTCAGCTCCTTTGTCCATGTTTGGACCAAGGCTGTAATGAGGTCGGGAGCCGAATGGTCCTGGCGGAACCCAAACTGGGCATCAGTGAGCAGGTTATTGGTGAGTAAGTGCCGCTTGATAGCACTGTCGACGACACCTTCCATCACTTTACTGATGATTGAGAGTAGACTGATGGGGCGGTAATTGGCCGGATTGGATTTATCCTGCTTTTTGTGGACAGGACATACCTAGGCAGTTTTCCACATTGTCGGACAGATGCCAGTGTTATAGCTTTACTGGAACAGCTTGGCTAGAGGCACGACTAGTTCTGGAGCACAAGTCTTCAGTACGATAGCCGGGATGTTGTCAGGGCCCATAGCCTTTGCTGTATCCAGTGCGCACAGCCGTTTCTTGATGTCACGTGGAGTGACTCGAATTGGCTGAAGTATGTTAGATTGAGGGACGATCCCATCGAGGTCGTATAAAATGTTAAAAGAATTCGATAGGGTAGATGGGGAGAAACTATTCCCCTCTGGTGGGGGAGTCCAGAACAAGGGGGGATTCCTTGAGCACAAAAATCCAGGCCAACACTCCCAATGCACTAATGCACACTGCTGCATTAGTGTGGCATTTTTCTATTTCTGACACCAATCATCTACAGCTGTCAGCTGTGGCTCAGTGGGTAGCACACTCGCCTCAGAGTCAGACAGTTGTGGGTTCGAGTCCCACGCCAGGGACTTGAGCACATAAATCTAGGCCAACACTCCCAGTGCAGTGCTGAGGGAGCGCTGCACTGACGGAGAGGCAGTACTGAGGGAGCGCCGCACTGTCGGAGGGGCAGTACTGAGGGAGCGCCGCACTGTCGGAGGGGCAGTACTGAGGGAGCGCCGCACTGTCGGAGGGGCAGTACTGAGGGAGCGCCGCACTGTCGGAGGGGCGGTACTGAGGGAGCGCCGCACTGTCGGAGGGGCAGTACTGAGGGAGCGCCGCACTGTCGGAGGGGCGGTACTGAGGGAGCGCCGCACTGTCAGAGGGGCGGTACTGAGGGAGCGCTGCACTGTCGGAGGGGCGGTACTGAGGGAGCGCCGCACTGTCGGAGGGGCGGTACTGAGGGAGCGCCGCACTGTCGGAGGGGCGGTACTGAGGGAGCGCCGCACTGTCGGAGGGGCGGTACTGAGGGAGCGCCGCACTGTCGGAGGGGCGGTGCTGAGGGAGCGCTGCACTGTCGGAGGGGCAGTACTGAGGGAGCGCCGCACTGTCGGAGGGGCAGTACTGAGGGAGCGCCGCACTGTCGGAGGGGCAGTACTGAGGGAGTGCCGCACTGTCGGAGGGGCAGTACTGAGGGAGCGCTGCACTGTCGGAGGGGCGGTACTGAGGGAGCGCCGCACTGTCGGAGGGGCCGTCTTTCGGATGAGACGTTAAACCGAGGCCCCGTCTGCCCTCTTATGTGGATGTAAAAGATCCCGCGGCCACTATTGGAAGAAGAGCAGGGGGGAGTTCTCCCCGGTGTCCTGAGCCCAATATTTATCCCTCAACCAACATCACTAAAAACTGATGATCTGGTCATTATCATATTGCTGTTTGTGGGAGCTTGCTGTGCGCAAATTGGCTGCCGCGTTTCCTACATCACAACAGTGACTACACTTCAAAAAAAGTACTTCATTGGCTGTAAAGCGCTTTGGGACGTCCTGAGGTGGTGAAAGGCGCTGGAGAAATGGGAGTCTTGCTTTCTCGAGGGTAGGAAGCTCAGCCAGTGGTCCCGGCTCCTGATCACTGTCAAGTCAACCCCTTGCTGGGCAGAGTGGGCGTTTGGTGAGGACAGGTTTGGTCTTGGCTGCGTTGAGTGCTGGGCCCCGCACCTCAGGAAGGATATATTGGCCTCGGAGGGGCAGCAGCGCAGATCGACCAGATTAAATTCTGAGGACAGGTTGCACAGACTGGGCTCGTATTCCCTGGAGCTCAGACGGTCGAGGGGGGATTTAATCAAGGTGTTTAAATTGATAAAAAGGTTTCGATAGCGTAGATACGGAGAAACTATTTCCTCTGATGAAGAACAAAGGGATACATCCTTAAAATTAGAGCTAGGCCATTCAGGAAATGAAGACTTGCATTTCTCCAGCGCCTTTCACAACCTCAGGACGTCCCAAAGCGCTTTACAGCCAATGAAATATTTTTTTTTGAAGTGTAGTCACTGTTGTAATGTAGGAAACGCGGCAGCTAATTTGCGCACAGCAAGCTCCCACAAACAGCAATGTGATAATGACCGGATCATCTGTTTTTTAGTGATGTTGCTTGAGGGATAAATATTGGCCCCAGGACACCGGGGAGAACTCCCCCCTGCTCTTCTTCCAATAGTGGCCGCGGGATCTTTTACATCCACCTGAGGGCGAAGACGGGGCCTCGGTTTAACGTCTCATCCGAAAGACGGCACCTCCGACACGCGGCGCTCCCTCAGTACTGCCCCTCCGACAGTGCGGCGCTCCCTCAGTACTGCCCCTCCGACAGTGCGGAGCTCCCTCAGTACTGATCCTCCGACACGCGGCGCTCCCTCAGTACCGCCCCTCCAACAGTGCGGTGCTCCCTCAGTAATGCCCCTCCGACAGTGCGGCGCTCCCTCAGTACTGCCCCTCCGAAAGTGCGGCGCTCCCTCAGTACTGCCACTCCGACAGTGCGGCGCTCCCTCAGTACCGCCTCTCCGACAGTGCGGCGCTCCCTCAGTACCGCCCCTCCGACAGTGCGGCGCTCCCTCAGTACCGCCCCTCCGACAGTGCGGCGCTCCCTCAGTACTGCCCCTCCGACAGTGCAGCGCTCCCTCAGTACCGCCCCTCCGACAGTGCGGCGCTCCCTCAGTACCGCCCCTCCGACAGTGCGGCGCTCCCTCAGTACTGCCCCTCCGACAGTGCGGCGCTCCCTCAGTACCGCCCCTCCGACAGTGCGGCGCTCCCTCATTACTGACCCTCCGACAGTGCGGCGCTCCCTCAGTAATGCCCCTCCGACAGTGCGGCGCTCCCTCAGTAATGCCCCTCCGACAGTGCGGCGCTCCCTCAGTAATGCCCCTCCGACAGTGCGGCGCTCCCTCAGTACTGCCCCTCCGACAGTGCGGCGCTCCCTCAGTAATGCCCCTCCGACAGTGCGGCGCTCCCTCAGTAATGCCCCTCCGACAGTGTGGCGCTCCCTCAGTAATGCCCCTCCGACAGTGCGGCGCTCCCTCAGTACCGCCCCTCCGACAGTGCTGGATTTTAGCCTAGAAATTTGTCTCAGGCAGTGGCATAAAACAAGT
>JASTWF010001633.1:0-42500 GCA_030390025.1 Squalus acanthias | reverse complement strand
GAAATAATACTGAGTGGCCTGCGGGTGGCGCTGTCCAGGGAGAGTATAAATACTCGGGCACGGGCCCAGCTTGCGCAGGACATTCTTAACAGGAACTAGTGAAGGACACAACTCGACCTCCATGTTGTAAAACAGTTGATTAAAGCTTTAACACTTAGACCAAGTGCCTAGTAGTTTTTTTACGTCAGAGCGTATGATGGGACCAAATGTGCTGAAATATCTACACTGGTAAACATAGCACTATCTCTCTGTAAGCTATTTCGGGATTGTCATGTGTGTGCGCGTGCACTGAGAGAGGACAGGGTGGTGCTCGGCTTTATTTTACTTCTGCTTAAGCAGTGGGATTTTTTTTTAAATTCGTTCTTGGGATGTGGGCGTCGCTGGCAAGGCCGGCATTTATTGCCCATCCCCTAATTTCCCCTCGAGAAGGTGGTGGTGAGCCGCCTTCTTGAACCGCTGCAGTCCCATGTGGTGAAGGTGCTCCCACAGTGCTGTTAGGGAGGGAGTTCTGGAATTTTGACCCGGCGACGATGAAGGAACGGCCCGATATATTTCCAAGTCGGGATGGTGTGTGTGTGACTTGGAGGGGAACTTGGAGGTGGGGGTGTTCCCATGCGCCTGCTGCCCTTGTCCTTCTAGGTGGTAGAGGTCGCGGGTTTTGATGACATCATCAGGGGAATTCCCTCAGGCGAGTCATTGTACCCGCCATCAGCTCCTGGGTTTCTCCTTTCAGTTATCCGTAAGCCAATCCCACTTCCTGGATGCACAAGTGAGGTCGTTAACAGTCAATTCATTGGGCAAAAATAGTAAGATCCTTCAGTGAGGTTCTGAGCCACACAGGGCAGGAAGATCCCAGCGTCGATTCCCCCCAATTGAACTGGAATATCTCAGCAAGGACAGCAGCTTGATGCCATCATCTCCCTTCGCGTCTTCTAAACTATGGAGGGGGAAAATTGGCAAGGGTTTGCTGCCCCTCATTAGCTGAAGTTGCCCCTCATTAGCTCCTGCCATTGGTCTCCCGGCACGCCCACCTCCACCTTCCGCCAATTGGAAAGCCGGCGGACTCTTCGTTACCCGATTGGTTGAGCCGCATGAGCTGTGAGGACAGGTGACCAAAAGCTTGGGTCACAGAGGTCGGTTTTAAGGAGCGTCTTAAAGAAGGAGGAGAGAGAGGCGGAGAGGTTTAGGGAGGGAATTCCAGAGCTTGGGGGCCCAGGTGGCTGAAGGCACGGCCGCCAGGATTGGTTTCAGTTGGGACACCACCTGCACAGACGAATAGTCTGCCAACATCCACTGGCAAGGCTCGTTCATGGGGGAATGGTCACTTGCGTGGGGTATCTGATGGAGCCTGAGCAACATGAACCAACACAAATCTGCCTATTACTGAGCTCCCAACGCTCCCGCCTTCAGCCCAGGAGCTCCCATCTGGTCAGCGGCTGAATCTCTCCTAACCTCAGAACTCTCAGAACTAAAGGCCAGTGGCGGAGGAGGTGGGTGACCAGCAGGATCAAGAATCGGGAGCTGATCACGGATCAATCACCCGGATTCACCAGGGCTCACTGCGAACAGCATCAGAAAGAAAGACTCGCATTTCTACCGCGCCTTTCACCACCTCAGGACGTCCCAAAGTGCTTCACAGCCAATGAAGTACTTTTTGAAGTTGTGATGTAGGAAACGCGGCAGCCAATTTGCGCACAGCAAGCTCCCACAAACAGCAATGTGATAATGACCAGATCACCTGATTGTTTTAGTGATGTTGGTTGGGGGATAAATATTGGGCCAGGACACCGGGGAGAACTCCCCCTGCTCTTCTTCCAATAGTGGGCATGGGATCTTTTACATCCACCCGAGAGAGCAGATGGGGCCTCGGTTTAACGTCTCATCCGAAAGACGGCACCTCCGACAGTGCAGCACTCCCTCAGTACTGCCCCTCCGACAGTGCGGCGCTCCCTCAGTACCACCCCTCCGACAGTGCAGCGTTCCCTCAGTAGTGCCCCTCCGACAGTGCGTCGCTCCCTCAGTACTGCCCCTCCGACAGTGCGGCGCTCCCTCAGTACTGCCCCTCCGACAGTGCGGCGCTCCCTCAGTACCGCCCCTCCGACAGTGCAGCACTCCCTCAGTACTGCCCCTCCGACAGTGCGGCGCTCCCTCAGTACCGCCCCTCCGACAGTGCGGCGCTCCCTCCGTACTGCCCCCCCGACAGTGTGGCGCTCCCTCAGTACTGCCCTGGGGGTGTCAGCCTAGATTATGGGCTCAAGTCTCCAGAGTGGGACTCGACCCCACTTTCCTTGACCTAGAGGTGAGAGTGACATTGTAATTCAAATGCGTATCCAATTCTCCCTTGACTTTTTCCAAGCTATCTGCCTCCCGTCCATTCTACGCACTTATGTGAAGTAATTAAACTGTCTGTGCAGCTATTCCCTTCTAACCCTAACCCACATCCCCTGTTTCTCCATCCGCTTCCTTGTGTTCAAATCCCTCCATGGCCTCCTCGCCCCCCTCCCTATCTCTGTGACCTCCTCCATCCCCACAACCCCTCCGAGATCTCGGCGCTCCTCCAATTCTGCCCTCTTGAGCATCCCCCGATTTCCATCGCTCCACCATTGGCGGCCGTGCCTTCAGCCGCCTGGGCCCTAAGCTCTGGAATTCCCTCCCTAAACCTCTCCGCCTCTCTCCCCTCCTTTAAGACGCTCCTTAAAACCGACCTCTGTGACCCAAGCTTCCTGTCTCCCCTCCTAATGTCTCCTTATGTGGCTCGGTGTCTATTTTTGTCCGATAATCGCTCCTGTGAAGCGCCCTGGGACGTTTTACTACGTTACAGGCACTGTATAAATACAAGTTATTGTCGTTTGCCGGTTTGGCCCTAATGGATGGTTTATTTTTCTGCTCTCTCTTTCCCGCTGGAAGACAGTGTCTCACCAGGAGAGGGTCTCACAGACCCCTTCCCGTACATCACCTACGGGACAGCAAGTGCTGGAAGGATGGGCGACTGCAGGGGAGCCAACCCCAGTCCCATCCTCACCAGCGCACCGCACCCCAGCAGGATGCCACTGGCCAGAGGTGGGAATCCTGGCTGATCTCCCCCTTGCCCATCGAGTCTGCGCCGGCTCTTTCGAAGAGCAATCCAGTTCCTCCCACTCCACCCCTGCTCTTTCCCCACATCCTTGCAATTTTTTCTCCTTCAAGTATTTTCTAATTCCCGTTCCCTAAGCTCTGGAATTCCCTCTCCGCCTCTCTCTCCTCCATTAAGGCGCTCCTTAAAACCAACCTCTTCGACCGCGCTTTTGGTCACCTGTCCTAATATCTTCTTGGGACGTTTTACTATGTTAAAGACGCTATATGACGTAAGAAAACTACTAGGCACTTGGTCTAAGCTTTAAACAAAACTTTAATCAACTGTTTTACAACATGGAGGTCCAGTTGTGTCCTTCACTAGTTCCTGTTAAAGAATGTCCTGCGCAAGCTGGGCCCATGCCCGAGTATTTATACTCTCCCTGGACAGCGCCACCTGCAAGCCACTCAGTATTATTTCATAAGTCTTTCTTTCATGAATGACAAGATTCATGTCACTATATAAATGCAAATTGTTGTTGTTGTTTGAGGGCTACTATTGAGTCTGCCTCCACCACATTCCAGATGCTAACTACTCGTTGCGTAAAAAAGTTTTCCCTCGTGTCGCCTCTGGTTGTTTTGCCAATCACCTTAAATCTGTGTCCTCCGGTTACCGACCCTTCAACCATTGGAAACAGCTTCTCCTTATTTGCTCTGTCTGAACCCTTCATGATTTGAAACACCTCTATCAAATCTCCTCTTCGCCTTCTCTGCTCCAAGGCGAATCTTGACCCGACCGTTGCTTTACCTGACTCAGCCTGCATAGCCTGCTGATCAGAGCCGGGACCTTCCTGCTCCCTGTGGCCTTGTGGTAATCTGCCCGTGGCTTGAGTCATTGGGCGGGGGGGGAATGTTATTTCATGACTTATGTCTCTGCTGTCATGCAGTAAATTGTATCATTGTGCGGTTGTTAGCCGTGGTTCAGTGGGTGGCGCTCTCGCCTCTGACTCAGAAGGTTGTGGGTTCGAGTCCCGCTCCAGAGACTTGAGCACAAAATCCAGGCCGACACTCCCGGTGCCAGTACTGAGGGAGCGCCGCACTGTCGGAGGGGAGGTACTGAGGGAGCGCCGCACTGTCGGAGGGGCGGTACTGAGGGAGCGCCGCACTGTCGGAGGGGAGGTACCGAGGGAGCGCCGCACTGTCGGAGGGGCGGTACTGAGGGAGCGCCGCACTGTCGGAGGGGAGGTACTGAGGGAGCGCCGCACTGTCGGAGGGGCGGTACTGAGGGAGCGCCGCACTGTCGGAGGGGCGGTACTGAGGGAGCGCCGCACTGTCGGAGGGGCGGTACTGAGGGAGCGCCGCACTGTCGGAGGGGCGGTACTGAGGGAGCGCCGCACTGTCGGAAGGGCGGTACTGAGGGAGCGCCGCACTGTCGGAGGGGCAGTACTGAGGGAGCGCCGCACTGTCGGAGGGGCGGTACTGAGGGAGCACTGCACTGTCGGAGGGGCGGTACTGAGGGAGCACCGCACTGTCGGAGGGGCGGTACTGAGGGAGCGCCGCACTGTCGGAGGGGTAGTACTGAGGGAGCGCCGCACTGTCGGAGGGGTGGTACTGAGGGAGCGCCGCACTGTCGGAGGTGCCGTCTTTCGGATGAGACGTTAAACCGAGGCCCCCGTCTGCCCTCTTGAGTGGATGTAAAAGATCCCACGGCCGCTATTGCGATGAAGAAATGGGCAGTTCACCCCAGTGTCCTGGTCCTCAACCAACACCACTAAAAAAAAACAGATGATCCGGTCAATATCACATTGCTGTTTGTGGGAGCTTGCTGTGCGCAAATTGGCTGCCGCGTTTCCCACATTACAACAGTGACCACACTTCAAAACAAGTACTTCATTGGCTGTGAAGCGCTTTGGGACGTCCTGAGGTGGTGAAAGGCGCTGTATGAATGTAAGTTCTTCCCTTTCACAGCCTATGTGTCAAACGTGAGACCTTCCTGGTCTCCATGAAGTTATGGGGGGGGCAGGATGTTATTTAATGATCGATGTCACTGCTGTCATCGAGTGCCTTGTATTATTCTGCGTTGGTGTTAATCAAAGGGTTAAGGAAACAGCCAAGGAGAAATATCTGAACCAAGCTATCCTCGTCCTACTCACGGGCCTAACGTCACCAGACAGTCTCTCTCTCTCGCCCTCTCTCTCTCTATATCTAATCTCTCGCACAGAGGAGACTGGCTTGCGATGTGAAAATGGATCCTAATGGGGAAAAGTCGCCTCTTTTGAAGAGGAAGAAACAAAGGCAGAAAAATCAAACAAGGCTTAGGTCAACAGGAAGAGAGTGGAGTCAGGCTGGTTTGTGAAGGGCCGTCTCACAGTGCTCTCACTACTTGGGAATGTGCCTGCAGTAGGGGGGTTGGAGGAAGCCAGGTCCAAACCTTCAACCAGGGACATTAATGCGCTTGATAAGTCAGGGTGATGACGCCCTCCTCCTCTGTCCGTCACCAGAGGTTCAGCTGCTGAATGCACCAGCCCAAGCGGTGATGAGCCAGAGACACAGGAACATATCGGAACAGAAACAGAGAAGATAGGAGCAGGAGTAGGGCCATTCGGCCCCTCAAGCCTGCTCCGCCATTCGGTGCGATTCTAGAGAGGTCCCAGCGGATTGGAAAACCGCAAATGTAACTCCCCTATTAAAGAAAGGAGGGAGATGGAAACTATAGGCCAGTTAGCCTAACATCTGACATTGGGAAAATGCTGGAATCCATTATTAAGGAATTAGAAAATCATAATTCAATCAAGCAGAGTCAGCATGGTTTTATGAAAGGGAAATCGTGTTTGACAAATTTACTAGAGTTCTTTGAGGTTGTAATGAGCAGGGTGAATAAAGGGGAACCTGTAGATAGAAACATAGAAGATAGGAGCAGGAGTAGGCCATTCGGCCCCTCAAGCCTTCAATGAGATCATGGCTGATCATCCAAACTCAGTACCCTGTCCCTGCCTTCTCCCCATATCCCTTGATCCCCTTTAGCCTTAAGAAATATATCTAACTCATTCTTGAATATATTTAATGAATTGGCCTCAACTGCCTTCTGTGGTAGAGAATTCCACAGATTCACCACTCTCTGGGTGAAGAAATTCCTCCTCATCTCAGTCCTAAATGGCTGACCCCTTATCCTTAGACTGTGACCCCTGGTTCTGGACTCCCCCGACCATCAGGAACATCCTTCCTGCATCTAGTCTGTTGAGTCCTGTTGGAATTTTATAAGAATAGGAGGAGGCCATTCAGCCCCTCGGGCCTGTTCCACCCTTTAATGAGATCACGGATGATTCACACCTTAACTCCATTGACCCGCCTTGGTTCCACAACCCTTAATCCCCTCGCCCAACCAAAATCTATCGCTCTCACTTGTGAAATTTACAATTGACCCCCAGCCTCAACACCTTTTTTGTGGGGGGGAGAGAGTTCCAGATTACTTATCAAGATAGGCGAACAGAGTTGGGACTCTACACCTTAGCGTAGACTTAGGGGGGTGTCTGATTGAGGTTTATAAGATAATGAAGGGAATAGATTGCGTTCCAGCTGACAGTTTATTTCAATTTAATAGGTTAGGCAGGACCAGGGGTCACAAATTTAAGTCGTACAAGGCCAGATCTAGGTTAGATGTCAGGAGGTGGTTCTTTTCCCAGGGAATAGTGGACCTCGGGAACAGACTGCCACCTCGTGCATTGGACACGGACTCGCTGAATTCCTTCAAGCGAGAGCTGGATTTGTTTCTGGCTGGGGCGAAGATCACCTCTTACAGAAGGTAGGTTACTGCGGGGAATTCAGGGCCAGAGTGATCTCCTGGACTAGTTGCGATCGCCTAGATGGGTCGGAGAGGAATTTCCCAGATTTTTATCCCCCCCCAAATTGGCCCGGGGTTTTTTATCTGTTTTTTCACCTCTCCCAGGAGATCACCTGCTTTCGGGTGGGGCGGGGAGTGTCTCTGTTGTGATACACCAGGTATCGCGATTGTGTGGGACAGGCTCGATGGGCCAGAGGGTCTTTACCTGTCCGTCATTGTTCGTATTTCCGCTACCTGAAGCTACACTACCGAGAAGGTTTGGACACTCGGGCCATCAGGCACCTCAAAGCACTACGAGAGGTACCACCAACGCTGCCTCCGCAAGATCCTGTAAATCCATTGGCAGGATAGGCGCACCGACGTCAGTGTTCTCGCTCAGGCCAACATTCCCCAGCGTCGAAGCTTTGACCACGCTCGATCAGCTCCGATGGACGGGTCACATCGTCCGCATGCCCGATACAAGACTCCCAAAGCAAGCGCTCTACTCAGAGCTCCGACACGGCAAGAGAGCCCCAGGTGGGCAGAGGAAACGCTTCAAGGACACGCTCGAAGCCTCAGAGGGTGGTGAATCTTTGGAATTCTCTACCCCAGAGGGCTGTGGAGGCTCAGTCGTTGAATATATTCAAGACAGAGATCGATAGATTTTGGATATTAAGGGATATGGGAATCGTGCAGGAAAGTGGAGTTGAGGTTGAAGATCAGCCATGATCTTATTGAATGGCGGAGCAGGCTCGAGGGGCCAAATGGCTGACTCCTGCTCCTATTTCTTATGTTCTTTTGTCTTGCCCGAATGGTGCGGTGACTCTGTGGAGACCATGACTGTGCCCAAACCGAGAGACAAAGAAGGTGAGATGAATCAGGAAGCGGTGCCTGGGTGATGCCAAGCTCGGAAGGGAAGACGGAAGAAACGAGGAGTTCCGCAGCTTTGAGGTGCTGTGAAACTGGGTAAAAAAAAGCAAGACTTGCGCTTCCTCAGCATCTTATATCTCATGAAACACCTCAAAGCCCGTCAGATACCATCCAGAGACTTGAGCCCATACTTGACCCTCCCGGTGTCAGTACTGAGGGAGCGCCGCACTGTGGGAGGGGCGGTACTGAGGGAGCGCCGCACTGTCGGAGGGGCAGTACTGAGGGAGCGCCGCACTGTCGGAGGGGCGGTACTGAGGGAGCGCCGCACTGTCGGAGGGGCAGTACTGAGGGAGCGCCGCACTGTTGGAGGGGCCGTACTGAGGGAGCGCCACACTGTGGGAGGGGCGGTACTGAGGGAGCGCCGCACTGTGGGAGGGGCGGTACTGAGGGAGCGCCGCACTGTGGGAGGGGCGGTACTGAGGGAGCGTCGCACTGTCGGAGGGGCAGTACTGAGGGAGCGTCGCACTGTCGGAGGGGCAGTACTGAGGGAGCGTCGCACTGTCGGAGGGGCAGTACTGAGGGAGCGCCACACTGTGGGAGGGGCGGTACTGAGGGAGCGCCGCACTGTGGGAGGGGCGGTACTGAGGGAGCGTCGCACTGTCGGAGGGGCAGTACTGAGGGAGCTCCGCACTGTCGGAGGGGCAGTACTGAGGGAGCGCCGCACTGTCAGAGGGGCAGTACTGAGGGAGCGCCGCACTGTCGGAGGGGCGGTACTGAGGGAGCGCCGCACTGTCGGAGGGGCAGTACTGAGGGAGAGCCGCACTGTCGGAGGGGCAGTACTGAGGGAGCGCCGCACTGTTGGAGGAGCAGTACTGAGGGAGTGTTGCACTGTCAGAGGGGCCGTCTTTCAGATGAAACGTTAAACCGAAGTCCCCGTCTGCCCTCTCAGGTGGATGTTAAAGATCCCACGGCCAATATTGGAAGAAGAGTACCTTGGTCAACAGCCCTCCTCCCTCCCTCAGCTCTTGAAGTACAGTAATTGGCGTTATGTAGGCAAACACACCAGCTATTTTATGCACAGGAACAGAAGTGAGTTGAACAACCAGATAATCTGTTTTTGAAAGTGAGGGATGATGCTCTAGGAAGAATGTCCTTGTTCTTCTTCCAATAGCTCCCTGAAACAGCAAGCTGATAATGACCAGATCATCTGTTTTTTAGTGATGTTGGTTGAGGGATAAATATTGGCCCCAGTGCACCGGGGAGAACTCCCCCCTGCTCTTCTTCCAATAGTGGCCGTGGGATCTTTTACATCCACCTGAGAGGGCAGCCGGGGCCTCGGTTTAACATCTCATCCGAAAGACGGCTCCTCCGACAGTGCAGCGCTCCCTCAGTGCTGCCCCTCCGACAGTGCGGCGCTCCCTCAGTACTGCCCCTCCGAAAGTGCGGCGCTCCCTCAGTACCGCCCCTCCGACAGTGCGGCGCTCCCTCAGTACCGCCCCTCCGACAGTGCGGAGCTCCCTCAGTACTGCCCCTCCGACAGTGCGGCGCTCCCTCAGTACCGCCCCTCCGACAGTGCCGCACTCCCTCAGTACCGCCCCTCCGACAGTGCGGCGCTCCCTCAGTACTGGCACCGGGAACGTCAGCAGAGATTTTCGCGTTCAAGTCTCCGGAGCGGGGACTCGAATCCACGACCCTTCTGACTCAGAGGCGAGAGAGAGAGAGAGAGAGAGAGAATGCTACCCACTGAGCCACGGCTGACACACGACGCACAGCCACGCAGGTGAGGTACCAAATCCTCCGCGGAACTGCACTCTGACATGAGGGAGCACCCTCAGGAGAGAAGGGGCTAACATTTGGTCGGCGGCGGGGAGTCGGTGTGGAATACCCACCTGGGCAACAAATAAACGGTCGCGGATTTAAGATTTCGGACTGCAACCTCACCCCCGCCATCAGCCCAGTTCGGAGCCAAGCCCCACATAAAAGACAGAGGAGGTGGAATCAAATGGGCTGGGAGGAAAAAAAAAATGTTCTAACAATAAGACAATAAATAAACGTAGAAGAATCTAGAAAAACAGTCAGCGCAGAGCCAGCGAGCGAGAGATTACATCTCTTTAATAAGTCTCTTTCCACAAACATGCAGTCACTTGGCAGCCAAAGTAAATCTTGGCAGCACATTCAAAAGCTGGAGGAGAGAGAGATAGAGAGAGAGAGGAGAGAGAGAGAGAGAGAGCGAGAGACAGGGAGAGAGAGAGAGAGAGAGAGAGACAGAGCGAGAGAGAGAGAGAGAGAGACAGAGAGAGGGAGAGAGAGAGAGAGAGCGAGAGACAGGGAGAGGGAGAGAGAGAGAGAGAGAGACAGGGAGAGGGAGAGAGAGAGAGAGAGAGACAGGGAGAGCGAGAGAGAGGGACAGAGAGAGAGAGAGAGAGACAGAGAGAGCGAGAGAGAGAGACAGAGAGAGAGACAGAGAGAGAGAGAGAGAGCGAGAGACAGAGAGAGAGACAGAGAGAGAGACAGAGAGAGAGAGAGAGAGAGAGAGAGCGGGAGACAGCTCCAACAACGCTAGGAACTCGGCATCTGGTCCTGATAAGCACAATGGTCCGAGCTCCAATGTGGGAGACAGACAGCCAGAGACTGGACTGCTTGGTGCCGAACGTCCGTGTCCAAAAAAACAAAAATTCAGCAAAGGCCATTGGCCTGGTGACAGCCCAGGCTCAGCCACAAGCGCGCACGCCTCGGGGTCAAAGGTCGTGGGTTTTTTAAGTCCCGCTCCAGGGGCTCAGGGATAAAAGAAAGACTTACATCCACACAGCGTCTATCACGACCACCGGACGTCTCAAAGCGCTTTACAGCCCATGAAGTACAATTTTTTGGGGGAAATGCGGTCACTGTTGTCATATGGGAAACGCGGCAGTCAATTTGCGCACAGCAAGCTCCCACAAACAGCACTGTGATAATGACCGGATCATCTGTTTTTGTTATGTTGGTTGAGGGATAAATATTGGCCCCAGGACACCGGGGAGAACTCCCCCTGCTCTTCTTTGAAATAGTGCAATGAGATCTTTTATGTCCACCTGAGAGAGCAGACGGGGCCTCGGTTTAATGTCTCATCTGAAAGACGGCACCTCCGACAGTGCGGCGCTCCCTCAGTACTGCCCCTCCGACAGTGCGGCGCTCCCTCAGTACCGCCCCTCCGACAGTGCGGCGCTCCCTCAGTACTGCCCCTCCGACAGTGCAGCACTCCCTCAGTACTGCCCCTCCGACAGTGCGGCGCTCCCTCAGTACTGCCCCTCCGACAGTGCAGCGCTCCCTCAGGACTGCCCCTCCGACAGTGCGGCGCTCCCTCAGTAGTGCCCCTCCAACAGTGCGGCGCTCCCTCAGTACTGCCCCTCCGACAGTGCGGCGCTCCTTCAGTACCGCCCCTCCGACAGTGCGGCGCTCCCTCAGTACCTCCCCTCCGACAGTGCGGCGCTCCCTCATTACCGCCCCGTACTGTCGGAAGGGCAGGACTGAGGGAGCGCCGCACTGTCGGAGGGGCGGTACTGAGGGAGCGCCGTACTGTCGGAGGGGCGGGTACTGAGGGAGCGCCGCACTGTCCGAGGGGCAGTACTGAGGGAGCGCTGTGCTGTCGGAGGGGCAGTACTGAGGGAGCGCCGCCCTGTTGGAGGGGCAGTACTGAGGGAACGCCGCCCTGTCTGAGGGGCAGTACTGAGGGAGCACCGCACTGTCGGAGGGGCAGTACTGAGGGAGTGCCACACTGTCGGAGGGGCGGTACTGAGGGAGCGCTGCCCTGTCTGAGGGGCGGTACTGAGGGAGCGCCGCACTGTCGGAGGGGCGGTACTGAGGGAGCGCCGTAGTGTCGGAGGGGCGGTACTGAGGGAGCGCCGCAGTGTCGGAGGGGCGGTACTGAGTGTGCGCCGCACTGTCGGAGGGGCGGCACTGAGGGAGGGCTGCACTGTCGGAGCGGCAGTACTGAGGGAGCGCCGCACTGTCGGAGGGGCAGTACTGAGGGAGTGCCGCGCTGTCGGAGGGGCAGTACTGAGGGAGCGCCGCACTGTCGGAGGGGCAGTACTGAGGGAGTGCCGCGCTGTCGGAGGTGCAGTACTGAGGGAGCGCCGCACTGTCGGAGGGGCAGTACTGAGGGAGCGCCGCACTGTCGGAGGGGCAGTACTGAGGGCGTGCCGCACTGTCGGAGGGGCAGTACTGAGGGAGCGCCGCACTGTCGGAGGGGCAGTACTGAGGGAGTGCCGCGCTGTCGGAGGGGCAGTACTGAGGGAGCGCCGCACTGTCGGAGGGGCAGTACTGAGGGAGTGCCGCGCTGTCGGAGGGGCAGTACTGAGGGAGCGCCGCACTGTCGGAGGGGCAGTACTGAGGGAGTGCCGCGCTGTCGGAGGTGCAGTACTGAGGGAGCGCCGCACTGTCGGAGGGGCGGTGCTGAGGGAGCGCCGCACTGTCGGAGGGGCAGTACTGAGGGAGTGCCACACTGTCGGAGGGGTGGTACTGAGGGAGTGCCACACTGTCGGAGGGGCAGTACTGAGGGAGCGCCGCACTGTCGGAGGGGCAGTACTGAGGGAGCGCCGCACTGTCGGAGGGGCGGTACTGAGGGAGCGCCGCACTGTCGGAGGGGCGGTACTGAGGGAGCGCCGCACTGTCGGAGGGGCGGTACTGAGGGAGCGCCGCACTGTCGGAGGGGCGGTACTGAGGGAGTGCCACACTGTCGGAGGTGCCGTCTTTCGGACGAGACCTTAAACCGAGGCCCCGTCTGCCCTCTTGGGTGGATGCAAAAGACCCCACGGTCATAATTGGAAGAAGAGCAGGGGGGAGTTCTCCCCGGTGTCCTGGGGCTGATATTTATCCCTCAACCAACATCACTAAAAACAGATAAATTGGGTCATTGTCACATTTTTGCTGTTTGTGGGAGCTTGCTGTGCGCAAATTGGACGCCACGTTTCCTACCTTACAACAGTGACCACACTTCAAAGGTGAAGGGCTTCGGGACATCCTGAGGTCATGAAAGACGCTGTATGAATGCAGATTCCTTTCTTTTTGTCTTGCTGCGGTTCAGTGGAGGGAGTTATTGCCAACAAACAGGAGGCTGGTGTTGTAATGAAACAGAACATACTCCTGGCATGGCGGGGGTGGGGGTGTTGGAGCTCGGAGAATGGAAAATGCTTCCACTGCTGCGCACTCGTTGTGCCAACACCACCTCACCTTGATCAAAGGCAACCAACGGCACTGGAAGGCTGGTCGGTTATTGTGACAAAACCTCAGCACGCAAGGCAGCGAGATTGATCCCACCAGCACTGGAAACAGCAAGAACAAGAAACACAAAAGACCTTTCACCACCTCAGGACGTCCCAAAGCGCTTCACAGCCAATGAAGTACATTATTCGAAGTGTAGTCACTGTTGTAATGTAGGAAACGCCGCAGCCAATTTGCGCACAGCAAGCTCCCACAAACAGCAATGTGATAATGACCGGATCATCTGTTTTTTAGTGATGTTGGTTGAGGGATAAATATTGGCCCCAGGACACCGGGGAGAACTCCACCCCCCCTGCTCTTCTTCCAATAGTGGCCGTGGGATCTGTTACGTCCACCTAAGAGGGCAGACGGGGCCTCGGTTTAACCTCTCATCCGAAAGACGGCACCTCTGACAGTGCGGCACTCCATCAGTACCGCCCCTCCGACAGTGCGGCGCTCCCTCAGTACCGCCCCTCCGACAGTGCGGCGCTCCCTCAGTACCGCCCCTCCGACAGTGCGGCGCTCCCTCAGTACCGCCCCTCCGACAGTGCGGCGCTCCCTCAGTACCGCCCCTCCGACAGTGCGGCGCTCCCTCAGTACCGCCCCTCCGACAGTGCGGCGCTCCCTCAGTACTGCCCCTCCGACAGTGCGGCGCTCCCTCAGTACTGCCCCTCCGACAGTGCGGCGCTCCCTCAGTACTGCCCCTCCGACAGTGCGGCGCTCCCTCAGTACTGCCCCTCCGACAGTGCGGCGCTCCCTCAGTACTGCCCCTCCGACAGTGCGGCGCTCCCTCAGTACCGCCCCTCCGACAGTGCGGCGCTCCCTCAGTACCGCCCCTCCGACAGTGCGGCGCTCCCTCAGTACTGCCCCTCCGACAGTGCGGCGTTCCCTCAGTACAGCCCCTCCGACAGTGCGGCGCTCCCTCAGTACCGCCCCTCCGACAGTGCGGCACTCCAAGAACAAGAACAAGAACCCTCCATCCATCAGCACCACTGATTTTCTTTGATCGAACAATTTGGATCCAATTCCTCACATCAACAATTTTTCCCATGTCACCAGAACGTAGCTACTTCAGACCCACCTCGCACCTCATTCATCTCAAGCTTGTGGCGAGCTATTCAGATTTTTGGTGAGGAGCTAGGGAATGGAAAGTTTCAGTTCGATACAGAGTAAAGCTCCCTCTACACTGTCCCATCAAACACTCCCAGGGCAGGTACAGCACGGGTAAGATACAGAGTAAAGCTCCCTCTACACTGTTCCATCAAACACTCCCAGGGCAGGTACAGCACGGGTAAGATACAGAGTAAAGCTCCCTCTACACTGTCCCATCAAACACTCCCAGGGCAGGTACAGCACGGGTAAGATACAGAGTAAAGCTCCCTCTACACTGTCCAATCAAACACTCCCAGGGCAGGTACAGCGCGGGTTAGATACAGAGTAAAGCTCCCTCTACACTGTCCCATCAAACACTCCCAGGGCAGGTACAGCACGGGTAAGATACAGAGTAAAGCTCCCTCTACACTGTCCCATCAAACACTCCCAGGGCAGGTACAGCACGGGTAAGATACAGAGTAAAGCTCCCTCTACACTGTCCCATCAAACACTCCCAGGGCAGGTACAGCACGGGTTAGATACAGAGTAAAACTCCCTCTACACTGTCCCATCAAACACTCCCAGGGCAGGTACAGCACGGGTAAGATACAGAGTAAAGCTCCCTCTACACTGTCCCATCAAACACTCCCAGGGCAGGTACAGCGCGGGTTAGATACAGAGTAAAGCTCCCTCTACACTGTCCCATCAAACACTCCCAGGGCAGGTACAGCACGGGTTAGATACAGAGTGAAGCTCCCTCTACACTGTCCCCATCAAACACTCCCAGGGCAGGTACAGCACGGGTTAGATACAGAGTAAAGCTCCCTCTACACTGTTCCATCAAACACTCCCAGGACAGGTACAGCACGGGTTAGATACAGAGTAAAGCTCCCTCTACACTGTCCCATCAAACACTCCCAGGACAGGTACAGCACGGGTTCGATACAGAGTAAAGCTCCCTCTACACTGTCCCCATCAAATACTCACAGGGCAGGTACAGCACGGGTTAGATACAGAGTAAATCTTTCTCTGATTATAATCGCACAACCATTGGCGGCCATGTCTCCAGCCGCCTGGGCCCCGAGCTCTGGAATTCCCTCCCTAAACTTCTCCGCCTCTCTCTCCTCCTTTAAGACGCTCCTTAAAACCTCCCTCTTTGACCAAGCGTTTTGGTCACCTGTCCTAATATCTCATCATGTGACTCAGTGTCGAATTTTTTTGTCTTAAAATACTCCTGTGAAGCGCCTTAGGACGTTTTACTACGTTAAAGGCGCTATATAAATACAAGTTGTTGTTGTTGTTATTGAGGTCTCGGTTGCTCAGATTCACCAAATGGCCAACAGGCAACTGGGATTGGGTCTGAAATGCAGCCTTCCCCGTGTTGTCCACAGCCAAACAGCACATATTTTAATCTTCTCTTCTTCTCAGGCAGCCCCTCAGAACCGAGGATGACTTGCTTCCACACTAAAAATGAGTTCTCAGGTGACTGATGAGTCCAATGTGGGACCATCAGTCTCTGTCACAGGTGGGGCAGACGGTGGTTGAAGGGGTGGGTGGGTGTGGGGTGCTTGGGTTGACGTGCGCTCCTTCCACTGTTTGCGCTTGGCTTCCGCTTGCTCCCGGCGAAGAGACTTCCCAGATGCTTCTCCTCCACTTTGTGCGGTCTTGGGACAGGGATTCCCCAGGTGTCGGTGGGGGATGTTGCACTTCTTCCAAGGAGGCCACAATGTGACCCATCCATCGGAGCTGATCGAGCGTGGTCAAAGCTTCGATGCTGGGAATGTTGGCCTGAGCGAGAACACTGACGTCGGTGCGCCTATCCTGCCAATGGATTTGCAGGATCTTGCGGAGGCAGCGTTGGTGGTACCTCTCCAGTGCTTTGAGGTGCCTGCTGTACATGGTCCATGTCTCTGAGGCATACAGCAGGGCGGGTATCACTGCTGCTCTGTAGACCATGAGCTTGGTGCCGGGTTTGAGGTCCTGGTCTTCAAACACTCTCTTCCTCAGGCAACCGAAGGCTGCACTGGCACACTGAAGGCGGTGTTGGACTTCGTTCCATATTTTAATAAGGAGCTCATAAAAGATTTTTAATCTAGCTTCTTAAAATAAAATCGGATCAGAATCATAAATCATCACAAGCAGGGAGTTCTTTGTTCACATAATGATGTCATGTGTCACGACAAGTTTATCAACTCAATCCATCTGCCCACCAGCCCGCCGTGCAGTCATGATGAGCGACCAATAAATACAAGTCCACGTTGACCTACATTGGCTCCCGGTCCGGCAACGCCTCCATTTTAAAATTCTCATCCTTGTTTTCAAAGCGCCCCCTCTCCCTATCTCTGTAACCTCCTCCAGCCCCACAACCCCTCCGAGATCTCTGCGCTCCTCCACTCCGGCCTCTTGAGCATCCCCCGATTTCCTTCGCTTCACCATTGGTGGCCGTGCCTTCAGCCGCCTGGGCCCCGAGCTCTGGAATTCCCTCCCTAAACCTCTCCGCCTCTCTCTCCTCCTTTAAGACGCTCCTTAAAACCGACCTTTTTGACCAAGCTTTTGGTCGCCTGTCCCTAATATCTCCTTATGTGGCTCAATGTCAAATCTTGTCTGATAATCGCTCCTGTGAAACGCCTTTGGACGTTGGCTGTCTGATGTACGTATCGGTACTGAAAAATCTATGCAGGTAGAGTTCTCTGTTTGCCTGATATGGAGAGCGCGCTCTCACCGCTTAGGGACACACTCCACCGAACTGAGGTATCCGAAAGACGGAACCTCTGACAGTGCGGCGCTCCCTCAGTACTGCCCCTCCAACAGTGCTGCGCTCCCTCGGTACTGCCCCTCCGACAGTGCGGCGCTCCCTCAGCACTGCCCCTCCGACAGTGCGGAGCTCCCTCAGTACTGCACTGGGAGTGTCGGCCTGGATTCTGTGCTCAAGTCTCTGGAGTGGGACTCGAACGCACAACCTAGTGACTCTGTAACTGCTGCACATACTCCTGCAATCATAAGATCTTCTGTCCATTGCCTGGGACTGGGTTATAGGTAATGGTAAAATCATAAATTCTTGTTGATTCAATTGCTCCGACTTTGATCCCCTCCTGTGTCATTTCTAATCTTACCGACCTGTCAGTGTAATGAGGTCAAGGTGCGCCTGTCACACTGCAGAACAGAACGTCTTATTCTGTACCTAACCCGTGCTGTACCTGCCCTGGGAGTGTTTGATGGGACAGTGTAGAGGGAGCTTTACTCTGTATCTAACCCGTGCTGTACCTACCCTGGGAGTGTTTGATGGGGACAGTGTCGAGGGAGCTTTACTCTGTATCTAACCCGTGCTGTACCTGCCCGGGGAGTGTTTGATGGGACAGTGTAGAGGGAGCTTTACTCTGTATCTAACCCGTGCTGTACCTGCCCTGGGAGTGTTTGATGGGACAGTGTAGAGGGAGCTTTACTCTGTATCTAACCCGTGCTGTACCTGCTCTGGGAGTGTTTGATGGGGCAGTGTAGAGGAAGCTTTACTCTGTATCTAACCCGTGCTGTACCTGCCCTGGGAGTGTTTGACGGGGACAGTGTAGAGAGAGCTTTACTCTGTATCTAACCCGTGCTGTACCTGCCCTGGGAGTATTTGATGGGGACAGTGTAGAGGGAGCTTTACTCTGTATCGAACCCGTGCTGTACCTGCTCTCGGAGTGTTTGATGGGACAGTGTAGAGGGAGCTTTACTCTGTATCTAACCCCGTGATGTACCTGCCCTGGGAGTGTTTGATGTGACAGTGTAGAGGGAGCTTTACTCTGTATCTAACCCCGTGATGTACCTGCCCTGGGAGTGTTTGATGGGACAGTGTAGAGGGAGCTTTACTCTGTATCTAACCCGTGCTGTACCTGCCCTGGGAGTGTTTGATGGGGACAGTGTAGAGGGAGCTTTACTCTGTATCTAACCCGTGATGTACCTGCCCTGGGAGTGTTTGATGGGGACAGTGTAGAGGGAGCTTTACTCTGTATCTAACCCGTGCTGTACCTGCCCTGGGAGTGTTTGATGGGACAGTGTAGAGGGAGCTTTACTCTGTATCTAACCCGTGCTGTACCTGCCCTGGGAGTGTTTCATGGGACAGTGTAGAGGGAGCTTTACTCTGTATCTAACCCGTGCTGTACCTGCCCTGGGAGTATTTGAAGGGGACAGTGTAGAGGGAGCTTTACTCTGTATCGAACCCGTGCTGTACCTGCTCTGGGAGTGTTTGATAGGACAGTGTAGAGGGAGCTTTACTCTGTATCTAACCCCGTGATGTACCTGCCCTGGGTGTGTTTGATGGGACAGTTTAGAGGGAGATTTACTCTGTATCTAACCCGTGCTGTACCTGCCCTGGGAGTGTTTGATGGGACAGTGTAGAGGGAGCTTTACTCTGTATCTAACCCTGTGATGTACCTGCCCTGGGAGTGTTTGATGGGACAGCGTAGAGGGAGCTTTACTCTGTATCTAACCCGTGATGTACCTGCCCTGGGAGTGTTTGATGGGACAGTGTAGAGGGAGCTTTACTCTGTATCTAACCCGTGCTGTACCTGCCCTCGGAGTGTTTGATGGGACAGTGTAGAGGGAGCTTTACTCTGTATCTAACCCGTGCTGTACCTGCCCTGGGAGTGTTTGATGGGGACAGTGTAGAGGAATCTTTACTCTGTATCTAACCCGTGCTGTACCTGCCCTGGGAGTGTTTGATGCGGACAGTGTAGAGGGAGCTTTACTCTGTATCTAACCCGTGCTGTACCTGCCCTGGGAGTGTTTGATGGGACAGTGTAGAGGGAGCTTTACTCTGTATCTAACCCGTGATGTACCTGCCCTGGGAGTGTTTGATGGGACAGTGTAGAGGGAGCTTTACTCTGTATCTAACCCGTGCTGTACATGCCCTGGGAGTATTTGATGGGGACAGTCTAGAGGGAGCTTTACTCTGTATCGAACCCGTGCTGTCCCTGCCTTGGGAGTATTTGATGGGGACAGTGTAGAGGGAGCTTTACTCTGTATCGAACCCGTGCTGTACCTGCCCTGGGAGTGTTTGACAGGGACAGTGCAGAGAGAGCTTTACTCTGTATCTAACCCGTGCTGTACCTGCCCTGGGAGTATTTGATGGGGACAGTGTAGAGGGAGCTTTACTCTGTATCTAACCCGTGCTGTACCTGCCCTGGGAGTGTTTGATGGGACAGTGTAGAGGGAGCTTTACTCTGTATCTAACCCGTGCTGTACCTGCCCTGGGAGTGTTTGATGGGACAGTGTAGAGGGAGCTTTACTCTGTATCTAACCCGTGCTGTACCTGCCCTGGGAGTGTTTGATGGGACAGTGTAGAGGGAGCTTTACTCTGTATCTAACCCGTGCTGTACCTGCCCTGGGAGTGTTTGATGGGGACAGTGTAGAGGGAGCTTTACTCTGTATCTAACCCGTGCTGTACCTGCCCTGGGAGTGTTTGATGGGGACAGTGTAGAGGGAGCTTTACTCTGTATCTAACCCGTGCTGTACCTGCCCTGGAGTGTTTGATGGGACAGTGTAGAGGGAGCTTTACTCTGTATCTAACCCGTGCTGTACCTGCCCTGGGAGTGTTTGATGGGACAGTGTAGAGGGAGCTTTACTCTGTATCTAACCCCGTGCTGTACCTGCCCTGGGAGTGTTTGATGGGACAGTGTAGAGGGAGCTTTACTCTGTATCTAACCCGTGCTGTACCTGCCCTGGGAGTGTTTGATGGGACAGTGTAGAGGGAGCTTTACTCTGTATCTAACCCGTGATGTACCTGCCCTGGGAGTGTTTGATGGGGACAGTGTAGAGGGAGCTTTACTCTGTATCTAACCCGTGCTGTACCTGCCCTGGGAGTGTTTGATGGGACAGTGTAGAGGGAGCTTTACTCTGTATCTAACCCGTGCTGTACCTGCCCTGGGAGTGTTTGATGGGACAGTGTAGAGGGAGATTTACTCTGTATCTAACCCGTGCTGTCCCTGCCTTGGGAGTATTTGATGGGGACAGTGTAGAGGGAGCTTTACTCTGTATCGAACCCGTGCTGTACCTGCCCTGGGAGTGTTTGACAGGGACAGTGCAGAGAGAGCTTTACTCTGTATCTAACCCGTGCTGTACCTGCCCTGGGAGTATTTGATGGGGACAGTGTAGAGGGAGCTTTACTCTGTATCTAACCCCGTGATGTACCTGCCCTGGGAGTGTTTGATGAGAATGTGTAGAGGGAGCTTTACTCTGTATCTAACCCATGCTGCACCTGCCCTGGGAGTGTTTGAAGGGACAGTGTCGAGGGAGCTTTACTCTGTATCTACCCCGTGCTGTACCTGCCCGGGGAGTGTTTGATGGGACAGTGTAGAGGGAGCTTTACTCTGTATCGAACCCGTGCTGTACCTGCCCTAGGAGTGTTTGACGGGGACAGTGTAGAGAGAGCTTTACTCTGTATCTAACCCGTGCTGTACCTGCCCTGGGAGTATTTGATGGGGACAGTGTAGAGGGAGCTTTACTCTGTATCGAACCCGTGCTGTACCTGCTCTCGGAGTGTTTGATGGGACAGTGTAGAGGGAGCTTTACTCTGTATCTAACCCCGTGATGTACCTGCCCTGGGAGTGTTTGATGTGACAGTGTAGAGGGAGCTTTACTCTGTATCTAACCCCGTGATGTACCTGCCCTGGGAGTGTTTGATGGGACAGTGTAGAGGGAGCTTTACTCTGTATCTAACCCGTGCTGTACCTGCCCTGGGAGTGTTTGATGGGGACAGTGTAGAGGGAGCTTTACTCTGTATCTAACCCGTGATGTACCTGCCCTGGGAGTGTTTGATGGGGACAGTGTAGAGGGAGCTTTACTCTGTATCTAACCCGTGCTGTACCTGCCCTGGGAGTGTTTGATGGGACAGTGTAGAGGGAGCTTTACTCTGTATCTAACCCGTGCTGTACCTGCCCTGGGAGTGTTTGATGGGACAGTGTAGAGGGAGCTTTACTCTGTATCGAACCCGTGCTGTACCTGCTCTGGGAGTGTTTGAAAGGACAGTGTTGTAAGGGATTCTCCTGACCCTGCGTGTCTCGTAGCCTGTGAGATTCACGCGGCTCTGTGCAGCCTGTATGTCAGTGCGGGTCTAGGCCTGGTTGCCTGTTCTGGTCTCCAGCCAGTCTGGGAACACTAGACACACCTGTGAGTGGTTCGAATCACTCTCCCTTACGGTTCTAGACACTGGACTTGGATGCGAGAGCAGTAATGGAGATAAAACTCATGTAGACTTGGTTTGAATGGTACGAAATGGAAAATCTTTATTGCATGATACTTAAAATTATGAAATACATGTCATACGCACAGATTAATGACAGTACAATCTTACAAACGGTTATAATCAATCTTAGGGAAACGAGGAACGAACGGCACAACGTAAATAGGGCACACATTACAAATATCCTTAATCTTTACACCCTCCCCTATCAATATCTATCCTAAACTAGCTTCGTAGGATCTCGAGACTCATGCTCACCACTCGTAATAACTCGGAGAAATCCCGAATAGCTGATCGGATGTTTTTCACCGCAGCACCCACGTGTCGGTCAGGAGATCTCCTGGTCCCACTTGTTTACTGGCTTCTGCTGCTCGGGCTAGTAGGCTGGACCGTCTGCTGTAGTGAAGACCTCTGTTGGTGGACTTCACAGTTTAGTCGAGGAGCACCGTTGTCAATATCATTGATACGATGTGTTTGCACAGTCCAGTTATCATTGATGCAATATGTTTTGTTAGAAGTTTAAAGAAGAAAACTTCCTGTCGAGAAGACTTGGCTGATCGACCTACAGGCGCGGTCGGGATTTACTGACCGTGGCGATGGATATGGTCTTCTTCTCTTCTCCTCTCATCTCATCTCATCTCATCTCATCTCGGGCCTTTGGTTCCGCTGCCAGTTACCAACATAGGTCTTCGTTACGCGACACGAGGTAGATCCGAACGGATCAGAAAGTTCAACAGTCTTTTCAGAAGAGGCAACAGGCACGCGGAAGCCCAACTACGAGCACACAGGAGCAGCCACGAGGTTACGAATCGACCGGATAAAACACAGGAGCAGCCACGATGATAAAAGCAGCAAGCGAGCAAGAGGCAAGAGAGCGAATGGACGGTTTGGGGCCTGCAATTATAGTGCAAAAATCTTCCGTTTCCCGCCCAACTATAATGTCCATTCTTTTGTTTAGGGTTTGGCGCCCAAATGTCTTGTATGGGTGATCTCCGTCCTTAATGGGTTTCGGGGCTACTCATGAATGTTTGAGTACCTGTTAATATTTCTCCCATTGTTAAATTGGTCGGTGTTCTCCCTGGAGGGGTTTGGGGCTTCCAAGTGTCCTGTATAACTACCTGCTAACGGCTCTCTCATCGTAGAGCCGTTGGGAGTTTACATATTAATGTCCTTTGGATGGGCCCTTGATTACTCGGTACAATGGCTTTCCTTTGTACCTGGGAGACCGATTCCAGTATCTATGTTTATACTGTAAACCCATAATGTCTCGTGTATTATCTTCACTGTGCTGAATCGTTACCGAGCTTGAAAAAAACGTTTAATGGAACGCCATCTTGTCTGCCTGTCGAAAAGTCTAGAATGTTCTGTCACGAGGTGCGGCGGCCATTTTACAGGCTGCTTGTGTCCAATTTAAACCTGACAGCATTCTGCTGAAATAAAAGCTGTTTGAACGAAACTTTGTGTTTTCTCCTTATTAATCAAATCGCGATAATTGCGAATTCTACAGTCCCTCCTGTTGATGCGAATAACTCCGCTTATCGTATCAAAAATCTCAGTGGTGAGCAATCTTATCTCGATTTCACTCCGAATCCAGTAAATTAATCCCATAAATTTTAACTTAACTAGGGTCTCTGTGTCGTCCTTATTTCCCAAGAAAATCACATTTTATATCACCGTAGGCATCATTTGCCCTTAAACTTACACCACTTGTTTTCCTTTCCGGCGTAACCAGGCCGATACCTCACGCATCACCTGTATATTTGTCTTTTATTCGGGGAAAGGAAAAACAAAACCCAAAACCAAACAATCAACACCATCACCAAAATAAACAAATCCCAACTCTTAAACATGTCGAGTTTCCAACGTATTTACAATGAGTACAAACTTCCGCGGCGCACGTGGCGAGCGGGAGTGACGCCATTTTCCTCTTACACGGTACTCTCGTCGTGCACGCGCACGTAACGTTCTCGCCACTCTCCCGTGTTCTCATGCTTGGTGAGGCGCTTGTCTCTTTTACAATGTATGAACAATAGGTACACTACAATAAACACTTGACAGACGACTAAAATGTGGGAGGCTATTCGAATCCATGAAGGCACTTCAATATTGGTGAACAGATTCCACCACGGTGGAACCACTATGTCCAAAATGTCTGTTCCAATCTCGACAGTTTTCTGCTCTAATGTATAAAAATGCTTCTGTGATACCGCGACGGCTTTCAGAAGTTTGGTTAAATGCTCAGGGAGAGGGGGAATGAGGTATCCAAAATGCGCGACAAATCGCTGCAAGTCGGTGAAATTCTCTTTTACTGTGAGATGAACAGTGGATGGTTCAGGGATTGGGATAATTCGCTGTTGTGCTACTTGAACTTCAGCCCTGGGTTTAAAACAGAAACTGCTGTCACTCACCGGACACCGGCTACGGTTTCCATGCTGGTAGTGTTGCGCTGCAGTGGTAACACAATATGTTCCACCCCCGATGTATGCTACCTGCGGAGGCACATGATCTTGCGCCATTGCCTCCATGGTGCAATTCATGGACTTGGCGCCAGCCGTTCTGAACCCGCACTGTGGTGTTAAAAAGGCATTCAAGTGCTGGGGGCACAGTATTATGTGTGCTCCCCTGCCACGACAACCAGAGAGATCTGTACCTGTCATCGTTTGCTCCCAGCGGATGACGTAAGGTGGAACCGCTGCATAACGAATGTGGGCTCCCCCCTGAATGACACCAATGTTCTCTACCCGATACACCGGGGCGGGCTTTGCTGTGTTGCCCAAAACCGGCATGCGTAATACTATTCCCAAAATAGTATGGTTTGAACGTCCGCAGTCCACGGGGACTGGGTAAGCTTCTGAAGCTAGCCTGAGCTGGCATGGACTTAATGCGTTCTGAAAAGGGTGGAGCGCCCGCAGGTGTTTGTTACTTATCCAGGACGGAACCAAACCTTGTTTTAAATCCTCCAAATTACTGCGGCCCTCGCCCAGTAACCACGCCCCGTAAAGCACGCACACCTCGTTCTGCGCAGCTTGATCGGATGCATTCCGATCTTCCCTAATCAGGGCATTTACCGTACGCGCATGTTTCTCCAGCTCTGCTATGATTTCCTTTAAATGGAGAGTCATGGCTTGGTCCTCATGCAGACCCGACCCTACCACTTTATTCTCATCTGTTAGAATGTCTTTTAACTGCGTTTTTAAACCATTAATCTGGGTCTGCAGCTCCACACTGTCTAGAGCGTTGACCACAGATGTCCCTGTATTAAAAGCAGTGAACGCGTCGTTCACAACACCCCTTCTTTGTCTCCCCACCTGACCCAAAACTTCGTGTGGTGCGGTGTACAAGCTTGTCTTGTCAATTTCTGCAAAATCAAACTCGTAAAATTGTCTGAACATCTTGGTCAACAGGACCTGATACAACTGTTCCGTCCTTTTGGGGCACCACTCTGGTAACCGTACCTCAGTGAGATTTAAAATCACCGAGGCCACCGCGTAATGTACCCCCTGAAATAGTATCTGGTCTGTGGGGACCAGTACCAAACCGTTTCCGGGTCCCTTACTAGTTTTAGGGCACCCTTCTTCCTCAGCTAGAACCACCGGAATCGTGGGCGGGGCTTTGCGTGGGCGCGTAATGAGCTCAGTGGCATTTACTGGGATCGGGGAGAATGGGGCTCCGCACCCCCTGGTGCTCGCATCCCACCTCATCCCCTGTCCGTTATCCTGCCATTGATTAATAAAAAATATGGAGATGCCTTTGGGGCAAACGTACTTTGACCCCCACATACATACATAAATCCCCTCATCCGGTTCCCACCATTTGTCCCAACAGACTTTCACTTGTCCGTCTGTCCCCGTAATTGTCCGATGGGTATTATTACCCAGTCGTTCCCACTCGACCGAAGAGTTTCTCATAGTTTTGCTCAGCTTTCGCAGCCACCACCATCGGCTCAATGGGACATCCCCACTACAGGTCAAACAAATCCGTTTGCCGACGGTGACGCTGATCCTGGGTGCGATGATCCGTACTTTGGGGCACATTAAAGAAGTCTCTTTGTAGGCGAACCCCGATGTGCTGGAATACTCCGTTGAGTTCGTTCCCAGCCATCCTGGCCACCTTCCCTTGTGGAAATAGGTGCTGGTCCCCTCTGCCTTCCGTCTTCCGGTCCCATCCACCGCGATGGGGGCCGTGTCCCCGGAACATCCAAACACCACGACATCCTTGGTGTGGCCTCGATAGGCCAATCCACATCCGATTGCCACGAGCAATACTAGAAGTCGTTCCATCCTTCCTTGGTTCCTGTGATCAGATAGAATGAGGTAGCCAGCCTCGCAAAAAGTCTCTGGCTGTTGTGAAGGGTGAGCGGGTCCCCTGACCTCGCCTCACGTAAACTTCAACGTTTGCTGAATAGACTTCCTCTAAACCTAGCCTTAAAACTCCCATCATTTTATCGTTTTCTGTTAAAAACACTACAAACTTAGCCTTATTAAAACTTAAAACTTAACCTTGACACTACAAACTTAAAACTTAACCTTGAACTATAAACTTAAAACTTTAAACTAATAACTTTACAGTGCCGCCCGTTCTCAGGGCGGCCCCTTTAAATTCTGAGAAGGCTGCTGCGAGCTCTTCCCGACGGTGGGAGGGCACTGACCCTTCCCTCTGATCTGCCGCAGCCTGTTGCTGCGCTGACCCTTTCCTCTGATCTGCCGCAGCCTGTTGCTGCGCTGACCCTTTCCTCTGATCTGCCGCAGCCTGTTACTGCTGCAATGTGGCCTGTCTCTACCCGGGTTATCTTAACCTGAATTTTACGCCTTGGGGCAGTCTGGGGACATGACCACATCCTCCTGGGCTGGGGTTCTCTACTTGACCTACGGGGAGTTGCTATGGGCGGGGGTTCCGTGACGGACGGACCGGGTTCCGAGACCTCCAACGGGATGACCTGGGGTTCCATCACAGTCGCCGGCTCCGCCTCCGCTGACTCCGCCTCCCTAACCTCGGGGCTGGCAGTTCGTGGCTCCGCCCTGCTCGGCCCAGCAGGCGGCCCTTCACTCGTGATCTCTGCCTCCCCTGAGGACTGGACGTTCAAAGCGGGCGGCCACATCTCTGGGAACCACATTGGTACTCTCTGTGCTCCTATAGCGGCTGGCCCTGCCTCCTCTAGCTCCTCCCTCCTGTCCTCGGGACCTGCAGCTTGTGTGTCCACCCCGTGTGGATCTCTACCTATCGGCCCCAATCCTCCCAGACCGTTCCTCAGGAACCACCCGTCATCATCACTATGCTCATCTGCACTATCCTCATCTGACCAGGGTACCCTGGGTTCTTCGTCATCTAACCCCCAACTCCAGAAAAACGCTGCATGATCGTCCGGGATGTCCCTTCCTCTGATGCAAGCTGCTACGCCTGCCTGTGTGCCTTGTGGTCCTACCTGGGGCTGTGTTTTCCCATTGGCGGGATTTACCCCTGTAGTTTTCCCCTGCGCACCCGGCTGGTACAGTTTGCATTGGTTTATGTGGAACCACTTAGTGCGCCGAGGTACTTTTACGGCGTAAACCATGGGACTCGCCTTGTCTACAATGTTGTAGGGTCCCATATACAGTGGTTCCAGACTCCCTACTCTGGCGTAGTTTCTGACCATGACCTGGTCTCCTACTTCCCATTCCCGCGTTTTGCGGGGTTCCAGCAACAAGCGATTGCCCTGATGCTGCCTTCCCATGTTCCCAGCCGCCTGCTCATAAACTTGCTTCAGGCGCTCCAAGAGAGTTTGGGCGAACTTGTCCCTGCTGATCTCTTGAAGCTGACCCTCAGTGAGCACCGGGGCTAGCACATGGGTGGGGGTTCGCATGAGCCTGCCGGTCATTACCTCGTGCGGGGAGTACCCCGTACTTTTTGACTGACTGGCCCGGACCCCCATGAGGACTAAAGGCAGAACTTCCGCCCATTTTTGGGGCGAGTTCCTAGTCTCTTTCCTCAATTTCTCTTTCAGGGTCCGGTTCATACGTTCAACAATCCCGGATGACTGGGGATTGTGTGCTACGTGCCACTTCCCTTCAATGCCCAAAAGCATGAGGGTGTTCTGCATCACCTGGCCGGTGAAATGACTCCCTTGGTCTGACTCCACGAAACGGGGGAGTCCCCACCGCGAGAACACTTCCCGGACCAAGATTTTTGCTGTACCCAGTGCCGTAGCTGTTCGACAAGGGAAGGCTTCCACCCACTTGGAAAACACATCCACCAGGACGAGGCAGTACTTATAACCTCCCTGGGTGGTGGGCAGGGGTCCTATATAGTCGATCTGTATCGACTGCCATGGTCCCTCTACCCTTCTTACGTGTCCCATGGGCACCTTCCTTTTCTGGGGGTCTGGGTTGTTTGCAGCGCACACAAGACAGTTTGCACAGAACTCGCGGACTTGTTCCCTGAGCCCTGGCCACCATCCCGCTTGCTCTACCCGTTGCCAGGTAACCTCGGGCCCGGGGTGCCCTGCCCCTGGTCCCTCGTGAGCCAACTGGAGGAATTCCCTCCTGTGCTGCTGCGGCACAACCCACTGCTCCCCGCGGAACAGCATGCCTTCCTTAACTGAGAGGGTTGCCGTACTGTACGGACCTTCTACCTGCCTCCCCTCAGCAATCGTTTTTAGGACTGCTTTTAGGGCGGGATCCTGGGCTTGGACGGTCTTAAGGTCTAGGGGCAATGCTACCCTGGTGTTCCCGGTATTCCCGTCCCCGCCTCGGACCGCTGCTATGGGTCCGGTCCTATAGGGGTTCCAGAAAGTGCCGTCGCGGGCACCCTCCCTGGCTAGCGCATCCGCCTGCCGGTTGCCCTCCCCACGGGGCTCTGTGGAGGAGTGAGCTTTCACCTTATGGATGAAAATCTCTCCTTCCTCCCCTACTGCTGCTGCTAAGATCTTTTCCAGCAAAGGCTTCACCGTTAAAGGTCGCCCGTCCGCGGAGGTGTATCCGCGGCGGGACCAAATGGCCAGGTATTCCGTACACGAATTGCAGGTGAACATACTGTCCGAGCAAATCGTGTATGGGGTTGGGAAAATGTCTGGGTGGGTCACCACGTACACCACGGCAGACAGCTCAGCCTGCTGCGCGCTCATGGTGCTAGGGAGCTTGATCGCCAGGGCAAGGTCTGCCGCAGGGTCATAAACTCCACACCCTGTGAGTCGCTCGCCAGCAGACACTGTGCTAGACCCATCAACATAAATCTCGCGCCCAGTGGGATGTATCCCGGCCCGTAAACCTATGTTGACGTCCCACACCCCTTCCACCGAACACCGGTGGGCTGTACCGGGGTATACCAAATTGGCCGCAAGCCTGGGCTCGCAAAGACCTTTTACTCTAAGATCCAACTGGGAGAGAAGAAGGGTCCAACGCGCAATGCGTGCGCTGCTTACGGTCCCGTCTTTAATCCTCCCATCCAGAAGCATCTTAGTTGGTGTGTGATGTGTGAGGAGAGTGATGGGAGAGAGCCCTGTGAAGATCGCTGATCTTTTCACAGCCCAATGCGTGGCTAAAAGGTGCCTTTCGCAATTGGAGAAACTTCTCTCCACATCCGTTAATACCCTGGATGAATAGACAACCGGCCTCAGCTTGCCGTGACGCTCTTGGAGCAGCACGGCGCTTAAGCTGTCTCCGCTGGCAGCTACCTCCAGGAAAAACTCCTTCCCCCCATCTATGGCCCCTAAGGCTGGCGCGGTCTGCAGATCCCTTTTTAACTTCTCGAAGGCTGCTTGGCAGCCCTCGTCCCAAAGCCACTCCACCCCCTTATGGAGGAGTCGGAGGAGCGGCGCCGCTGTGGCCGCATAATCTTCGATAAAATCCCTGCAGTAACCGGTCAGTCCCAAGAAGGACCTCACACCCCTTACGTTGTTGGGAATCGGTAATTCTTGCACCGACTCCCTCCTTGCTTTGTCTATGGCTCTTTCCCCAGCGCGTAGGGTCAGTCCCAGGAATTTTACTTCCTGCTGACCGATACGTGCTTTCTTTGGGTTTACTTTAAAACCCTTTCTCGCTAACAGCTCCAATAACTCGTCCAGTAGTGGTCCGTGCTCCTCCCTTGAGTCCGTAAATAGGAGCAAATCATCCACATACTGTACTATCTGATTGGGCTGACTAAACTCCTTTAAACTTCCTGCCATACACTGGTGAAAAATACTGGGGCTATTGTGGAAACCCTGTGGCAAACAGTTCCACGTGTACTGTTGCCCTTTAAACGTAAAGGCAAACTTGTACTGGTCCTCTCGCCGCAGCGGGATGGACCAAAAACCGTTCGAGATATCCAGCACCGTGAACGTGGTCGCGGACGCTGGGATGCTCCCTATTAGGTCAGCAACTGCTGCTACTGTGGGCGCGCAGGCGGGAATGTTACTGTTAAGGACTCTGTAGTCCACCGTGGCTCTCCACGAATTATCCGGCTTCCTAACCGGCCATAATGGGGAGTTCACGTGTGTGGCTATCGGCCTCAACACGCCCTGCTGCACCAAGGAAGACATTGCTGTCTCCATATCGGGTTCTGCTTCTTTGGGGAAGTTATACTGCTTTTGGGGTCGGGTCATGGGGTCCCCATCTACGCTGACCTCAAACCCGACCACCCTCCCACAATCGTGCTTGTGGGTTGCAAACGCGTGCATGTTATCTGACACGTACGTTTGCATGTCCGTTGGGACATCTGCGACCATAAGCCTGAGGTCGTAGCCTCCGGATGGCTGTACGGTACACAGGACCCCTGTTTCTTCCTCCCCCGGAATCACCACTACCTCGCCTTTTTCACTCTTAGCCCCCCAGAGACAGTGATTTCTGAGGTCCACGAGGATCCCGTGTCCCGCTAGGAGATCGGACCCGAGAATACCTCTTCCACCCCCCTTTTGCCATGCCATCAGTATACACTTCCACTTAAGGCGAAGTGTCCCTAAACGAATGGATAGCGGGAGGGAAAACGTGCCAGCCTGTTCTTTCCCTGTGAACCCTGCTAGCGTGAATGGGACCTTGGTAGATAGCGGCGAGTCAAAAGGGTCATCCGTATGGATTATGGTGCAAGAAGCTCCCGTATCCAACAAATAACTGCCCTTCTGTTTCTCTACCTCCATCTCCACCACAGGTCGCCTCCACGCATCATAGCTGAGCGGACACAGGTAGACGGGCTGTGCTGGTTCTAGTCATGGGGCACTATTAGACGGTCCTGCGGCACCTACGGGGCCGGTTGCGACCGCCACCTGTCCACGCGCATTCAAAACCATCTTGCGCATGGCTCCTAACACTGCTTCGAGGTCGTCGGGAGAGGTGGGTGCCTTTGCTTCCTTAGGCGGGACAGGCGCCTGGGCTCGGACCGCGGGATTTTTATCCTTGGAATCCTTCCAAGGGTTCCTGCAGTGCTTGCGCCAGTGCCCTGTCTTCCCACACCCGTAACAGGCATTACTCGCCTGTGGGGCGCGATTACCCTCCTGATGCCACTCTCTTTGAGCTGGGGCTGCGGGTCGTACCTCATGTACTCTTCCCTTAAAGGGACGTGTCGTCATACCCCTTATGTTACGGTAACCTAACGTGAGTCGATTCAAGACCGACTCTTCCGTAAGGTTGAGGTCATTGGGATCGAACCAGGCTTTTGCCTGCTCTCTAACGGCTGGTAAACTGTTGGCTATTATGCACCTAAGCCAATGAATTAAAGCGGCGCCTTCCACATCTTCGCGCTCGGGCGCACCTAGACAGCTGCGCTCATATACTGGCCACAGCCTGTCGGCAAAAACCTTCGGGGGTTCTCCCTCCATCTGCACTGTCTGTCCCACTCTAGCAAACGGACCTCCGTCGTTCGCCCCCACTACTTCTAGGACCTCATTTTTCAATTCCTCATAACTTTTGTTTCCCCTCTTGCTCTCGCCTGAGAGACACTGAAGGACCGAGCTGTCTAATGAGAACAGCAGCATTTTTGCTGTCTCCCCATCATCGCAGCCGTTAATGGCTGCGGCTTGCTCAACTTCCCTGAAATGTACGGAAGGGTCGTCTATCTCGGTCAGCTTCCTTACGTGGTTTATCATAGCTCTCAGCTGATGTGAACTGTGAGGCAACACCAGCTGTCCGAGGAGATCCCCCGGTTCTTCCCCACCGTTTCTGCTTGGGCCCCTTTTAATCCCCGTTACTGGATACAACGATCCCTTTTCTACTTCCTTTTCAATGGGCTCTTTTGTTTCTTCCGTTGCTTCCTCCCTAACCCAGGTTTCTGAATAGCTGGGTGGCGCGGAGGGCGCAGTGGCTACTACTTCTTCTGCTTTACTTGGTGGGGAATTTCTAAATCTCTCATTTACTAGCGGCTGGCGCGCCGACGGATTGATAAGGCACACCATGCCGTTCGCATTATTCACGGCCTTTTTGAGGCTCTCTATCTCTTTTTGGCAGGCGCTATGGTCGGCTCCCTGAAACTTATCCTCAAGGGCCAACTTGTACGCCGACCTAACCCCCATTAAGCTCTCTTCTTGAGTTCTTATCTGGGCAGCTTGGCGGTTACATCTTTCCTTCATCCTACTCTCGTTCAATTTTGCTTCAGTGATCTGGCACTCGAGATACTCTACCCTTGTTTTAAGGTAACTGGAGACTTCCTGGCTTTCCTGGCGTAACTCATTTAAATTCTTAATGAGCACCTCCCCTCCAGAAACCTTCTCCTCCATTTCTCCCTCTAAATGGCTGATACGAGCTGTTAGCGCTGTAATGGTCTGGTTTGAAATCTGAACCTGCGTTTTGTAGCACATAAGCCAGACTGCTTTCTCAACTGCCTTTTTATGTTCCTTACGATCAGTCCACCTTTCAGCTGCCTCTAATGGGCTCTTATCCGCTAACAATTCGCTTATCCACTTTTTTGTTAGATTAACCTTTCCAAACACATAATCCGCTATCTTTTCCTGCATAACATTTCGTACAGTCATTCCAAAATCTAACACACTACCCTCTCGCTGCCAGTGTCCTGCCGCGGTCGCCATTTTCTGTAAGGGATTCTCCTGACCCTGCGTGTCTCGTAGCCTGTGAGATTCACGCGGCTCTGTGCAGCCTGTATGTCAGTGCGGGTCTAGGCCTGGTTGCCTGTTCTGGTCTCCAGCCAGTCTGGGAACACTAGACACACCTGTGAGTGGTTCGAATCACTCTCCCTTACGGTTCTAGACACTGGACTTAGATGCGAGAGCAGTAATGGAGATAAAACTCATGTAGACTTGGTTTGAATGGTACGAAATGGAAAATCTTTATTGCATGATACTTAAAATTATGAAATACATGTCATACGCACAGATTAATGACAGTACAATCTTACAAACGGTTATAATCAATCTTAGGGAAACGAGGAACGAACGGCACAACGTAAATAGGGCACACATTACAAATATCCTTAATCTTTACACCCTCCCCTATCAATATCTATCCTAAACTAGCTTCGTAGGATCTCGAGACTCATGCTCACCACTCGTAATAACTCGGAGAAATCCCGAATAGCTGATCGGATGTTTTTCACCGCAGCACCCACGTGTCGGTCAGGAGATCTCCTGGTCCCACTTGTTTACTGGCTTCTGCTGCTCGGGCTAGTAGGCTGGACCGTCTGCTGTAGTGAAGACCTCTGTTGGTGGACTTCACAGTTTAGTCGAGGAGCACCGTTGTCAATATCATTGATACGATGTGTTTGCACAGTCCAGTTATCATTGATGCAATATGTTTTGTTAGAAGTTTAAAGAAGAAAACTTCCTGTCGAGAAGACTTGGCTGATCGACCTACAGGCGCGGTCGGGATTTACTGACCGTGGCGATGGATATGGTCTTCTTCTCTTCTCCTCTCATCTCATCTCATCTCATCTCATCTCGGGCCTTTGGTTCCGCTGCCAGTTACCAACATAGGTCTTCGTTACGCGACACGAGGTAGATCCGAACGGATCAGAAAGTTCAACAGTCTTTTCAGAAGAGGCAACAGGCACGCGGAAGCCCAACTACGAGCACACAGGAGCAGCCACGAGGTTACGAATCGACCGGATAAAACACAGGAGCAGCCACGATGATAAAAGCAGCAAGCGAGCAAGAGGCAAGAGAGCGAATGGACGGTTTGGGGCCTGCAATTATAGTGCAAAAATCTTCCGTTTCCCGCCCAACTATAATGTCCATTCTTTTGTTTAGGGTTTGGCGCCCAAATGTCTTGTATGGGTGATCTCCGTCCTTAATGGGTTTCGGGGCTACTCATGAATGTTTGAGTACCTGTTAATATTTCTCCCATTGTTAAATCGGTCGGTGTTCTCCCTGGAGGGGTTTGGGGCTTCCAAGTGTCCTGTATAACTACCTGCTAACGGCTCTCTCATCGTAGAGCCGTTGGGAGTTTACATATTAATGTCCTTTGGATGGGCCCTTGATTACTCGGTACAATGGCTTTCCTTTGTACCTGGGAGACCGATTCCAGTATCTATGTTTATACTGTAAACCCATAATGTCTCGTGTATTATCTTCACTGTGCTGAATCGTTACCGAGCTTGAAAAAAACGTTTAATGGAACGCCATCTTGTCTGCCTGTCGAAAAGTCTAGAATGTTCTGTCACGAGGTGCGGCGGCCATTTTACAGGCTGCTTGTGTCCAATTTAAACCTGACAGCATTCTGCTGAAATAAAAGCTGTTTGAACGAAACTTTGTGTTTTCTCCTTATTAATCAAATCGCGATAATTGCGAATTCTACAGTGTAGAGGGAGCTTTACTCTGTATCTAACCCCGTGATGTACCTGCCCTGGGTGTGTTTGATGATGCGGAGATGCCGGTGTTGGACTGGGGTGGACAAAATTGAGAGGTCGCACAACACCAGGTTATAGTCCAACAGTTTTATTTGAAATCACAAGCTTTCGGAGCTATCGCTCCTTCCTTCACCTGAGGAAGGAGCGATAGCTCCGAAAGCTTGTGATTTCAAATAAAACTGTTGGACTATAACCTGGTGTTTGATGGGACAGTTTAGAGGGAGCTTTACTCTGTATCTAACCCGTGCTGTACCTGCCCTGGGAGTGTTTGATGGGACAGTGTAGAGGGAGCTTTACTCTGTATCTAACCCTGTGATGTACCTGCCCTGGGAGTGTTTGATGGGACAGCGTAGAGGGAGCTTTACTCTGTATCTAACCCCGTGATGTACCTGCCCTGGGAGTGTTTGATGGGACAGTGTAGAGGGAGCTTTACTCTGTATCTAACCCGTGCTGTACCTGCCCTCGGTGTGTTTGATGGGATAGTGTAGAGGGAGCTTTACTCTGTATCTAACCCGTGCTGTACCTGCCCTGGGAGTGTTTGATGGGACAGTGCAGAGGGAGCTTTACTCTGTATCTAATCCCGTGATGTACCTGCCCTGGGAGTATTTGATGGGGACAGTGTAGAGGGAGGTTTACTCTGTATCTAACCCGTGCTGTACCTGCCCTGGGAGTGTTTGATGGGGACAGTGTAGAGGAATCTTTACTCTGTATCTAACCCGTGCTGTACCTGCCCTGGGAGTGTTTGATGCGGACAGTGTAGAGGGAGCTTTACTCTGTATCTAACCCGTGCTGTACCTGCCCTGGGAGTGTTTGATGGGACAGTGTAGAGGGAGCTTTACTCTGTATCTAACCCGTGATGTACCTGCCCTGGGAGTGTTTGATGGGACAGTGTAGAGGGAGCTTTACTCTGTATCTAACCCGTGCTGTACATGCCCTGGGAGTATTTGATGGGGACAGTGTAGAGGGAGCTTTACTCTGTATCGAACCCGTGCTGTCCCTGCCTTGGGAGTATTTGATGGGGACAGTGTAGAGGGAGCTTTACTCTGTATCGAACCCGTGCTGTACCTGCCCTGGGAGTGTTTGACAGGGACAGTGTAGAGAGAGCTTTACTCTGTATCTAACCCGTGCTGTACCTGCCCTGGGAGTATTTGATGGGGACAGTGTGGAGGGAGCTTTACTCTGTATCGAAATCGTGCTGTACCTGCTCTGGGAGTGTTTGATGGGACAGTGTAGAGGGAGCTTTACTCTGTATCTAACCCCGTGATGTACCTGCCCAGGGAGTGTTTGATGGGAATGTGTAGAGGGAGCTTTACTCTGTATCTAACCCATGCTGTACCTGCCCTGGGAGTGTTTGAAGAAGGAGCGATAGTTCCGAAAGCTTGTGATTTCAAATAAAACTGTTGGACTATAACCTGGTGTTGTGCGACCTCTCAGTGTTTGAAGGGACAGTGTAGAGGGAGCTTTACTCTGTATCTAACCCGTGCTGTACCTGCCCTGGGAGTGTTTGATGGGGACAGTGTCGAGGGAGCTTTACTCTGTATCTAACCCGTGCTGTACCTGCCCGGGGAGTGTTTGATGGGACAGTGTAGAGGGAGCTTTACTCTGTATCGAACCCGTGCTGTACCTGCCCTGGGAGTGTTTGACGGGGACAGTGTAGAGAGAGCTTTACTCTGTATCTAACCCGTGCTGTACCTGCCCTGGGAGTATTTGATGGGGACAGTGTAGAGGGAGCTTTACTCTGTATCGAACCCGTGCTGTACCTGCTCTCGGAGTGTTTGATGGGACAGTGTAGAGGGAGCTTTAATCTGTATCTAACCCCGTGATGTACCTGCCCTGGGAGTGTTTGATGTGACAGTGTAGAGGGAGCTTTACTCTGTATCTAACCCCGTGATGTACCTGCCCTGGGAGTGTTTGATGGGACAGTGTAGAGGGAGCTTTACTCTGTATCTAACCCGTGCTGTACCTGCCCTGGGAGTGTTTGATGGGGACAGTGTAGAGGGAGCTTTACTCTGTATCTAACCCGTGATGTACCTGCCCTGGGAGTGTTTGATGGGGACAGTGTAGAGGGAGCTTTACTCTGTATCTAACCCGTGCTGTACCTGCCCTGGGAGTGTTTGATGGGACAGTGTAGAGGGAGCTTTACTCTGTATCTAACCCGTGCTGTACCTGCCCTGGGAGTGTTTGATGGGACAGTGTAGAGGGAGCTTTACTCTGTATCTAACCCGTGCTGTACCTGCCCTGGGAGTATTTGAAGGGGACAGTGTAGAGGGAGCTTTACTCTGTATCGAACCCGTGCTGTACCTGCTCTGGGAGTGTTTGATAGGACAGTGTAGAGGGAGCTTTACTCTGTATCTAACCCCGTGATGTACCTGCCCTGGGTGTGTTTGATGGGACAGTTTAGAGGGAGATTTACTCTGTATCTAACCCTGTGATGTACCTGCCCTGGGAGTGTTTGATGGGACAGCGTAGAGGGAGTTTTACTCTGTATCTAACCCCGTGATGTACCTGCCCTGGGAGTGTTTAATGGGACAGTGTAGAGGGAGCTTTACTCTGTATCTAACCCGTGCTGTACCTGCCCTCGGTGTGTTTGATGGGACAGTGTAGAGGGAGCTTTACTCTGTATCTAACCCGTGCTGTACCTGCCCTGGGAGTGTTTGATGGGACAGTGTAGAGGGAGCTTTACTCTGTATCTAACCCGTGCTGTACCTGCCCTGGGAGTGTTTGATGGGACAGTGTAGAGGGAGCTTTACTCTGTATCTAACCCGTGCTGTACATGCCCTGGGAGTATTTGATGGGGACAGTGTAGAGGGAGCTTTACTCTGTCTCGAACCCGTGCTGTCCCTGCCTTGGGAGTATTTGATGGGGACAGTGTAGAGGGAGCTTTACTCTGTATCGAACCCGTGCTGTACCTGCCCTGGGAGTGTTTGATGGGGACAGTGTCGAGGGAGCTTTACTCTGTATCTAACCCGTGCTGTACCTGCCCTGGGAGTATTTGATGGGGACAGTGTAGAGGGAGCTTTACTCTGTATCGAACCCGTGCTGTACCTGCCCTGGGAGTGTTTGACGGGGACAGTGTAGAGAGAGCTTTACTCTGTATCTAACCCGTGCTGTACCTGCCCGGGGAGTATTTGATGGGGACAGTGTAGAGGGAGCTTTACTCTGTATCGAACCCGTGCTGTACCTGCTCTCGGAGTGTTTGATGGGACAGTGCAGAGGGAGCTTTACTCTGTATCTAACCCCGTGATGTACCTGCCCTGGGAGTGTTTGATGTGACAGTGTAGAGGGAGCTTTACTCTGTATCTAACCCCGTGATGTACCTGACCTGGGAGTGTTTGATGGGACAGTGTAGAGGGAGCTTTACTCTGTATCTAACCCGTGCTGTACCTGCCCTGGGAGTGTTTGATGGGGACAGTGGAGAGGGAGCTTTACTCTGTATCTAACCCGTGATGTACCTGCCCTGGGAGTGTTTGATGGGGACAGTGTAGAGGGAGCTTTACTCTGTATCTAACCCGTGCTGTACCTGCCCTGGGAGTGTTTGATGGGACAGTGTAGAGGGAGCTTTACTCTGTATCTAACCCGTGCTGTACCTGCCCTGGGAGTGTTTGATGGGACAGTGTAGAGGGAGCTTTACTCTGTATCTAACCCGTGCTGTACCTGCCCTGGGAGTATTTGAAGGGGACAGTGTAGAGGGAGCTTTACTCTGTATCGAACCCGTGCTGTACCTGCTCTGGGAGTGTTTGATGGGACAGTGTCGAGGGAGCTTTACTCTGTATCTAACCCCGTGATGTACCTGCCCTGGGAGTATTTGATGGGGACAGTGTAGAGGGAGCTTTACTCTGTATCTAACCCGTGCTGTACCTGCCCTCGGAGTGTTTGATGGGGACAGTGTAGAGGAATCTTTACTCTGTATCTAACCCGTGCTGTACCTGCCCTGGGAGTGTTTGATGCGGACAGTGTAAAGGGAGCTTTCCTCTGTATCTAACCCGTGCTGTACCTGCCCTGGGTGTGTTTGATGGGACAGTTTAGAGGGAGATTTACTCTGTATCTAACCCTGTGATGTACCTGCCCTGGGAGTGTTTGATGGGACAGCGTAGAGGGAGTTTTACTCTGTATCTAACCCCGTGATGTACCTGCCCTGGGAGTGTTTAATGGGACAGTGTAGAGGGAGCTTTACTCTGTATCTAACCCGTGCTGTACCTGCCCTCGGTGTGTTTGATGGGACAGTGTAGAGGGAGCTTTACTCTGTATCTAACCCGTGCTGTACCTGCCCTGGGAGTGTTTGATGGGACAGTGTAGAGGGAGCTTTACTCTGTATCTAACCCGTGCTGTACCTGCCCTGGGAGTGTTTGATGGGACAGTGTAGAGGGAGCTTTACTCTGTATCTAACCGTGCTGTACATGCCCTGGGAGTATTTGATGGGGACAGTGTAGAGGGAGCTTTACTCTGTCTCGAACCCGTGCTGTCCCTGCCTTGGGAGTATTTGATGGGGACAGTGTAGAGGGAGCTTTACTCTGTATCGAACCCGTGCTGTACCTGCCCTGGGAGTGTTTGATGGGGACAGTGTCGAGGGAGCTTTACTCTGTATCTAACCCGTGCTGTACCTGCCCTGGGAGTATTTGATGGGGACAGTGTAGAGGGAGCTTTACTCTGTATCGAACCCGTGCTGTACCTGCCCTGGGAGTGTTTGACGGGGACAGTGTAGAGAGAGCTTTACTCTGTATCTAACCCGTGCTGTACCTGCCCGGGGAGTATTTGATGGGGACAGTGTAGAGGGAGCTTTACTCTGTATCGAACCCGTGCTGTACCTGCTCTCGGAGTGTTTGATGGGACAGTGTAGAGGGAGCTTTACTCTGTATCTAACCCCGTGATGTACCTGCCCTGGGAGTGTTTGATGTGACAGTGTAGAGGGAGCTTTACTCTGTATCTAACCCCGTGATGTACCTGACCTGGGAGTGTTTGATGGGACAGTGTAGAGGGAGCTTTACTCTGTATCTAACCCGTGCTGTACCTGCCCTGGGAGTGTTTGATGGGGACAGTGGAGAGGGAGCTTTACTCTGTATCTACCCGTGCTGTACCTGCCCTGGGAGTGTTTGATGGGACAGTGTAGAGGGAGCTTTACTCTGTATCTAACCCGTGCTGTACCTGCCCTGGGAGTGTTTGATGGGACAGTGTAGAGGGAGCTTTACTCTGTATCTAACCCGTGCTGTACCTGCCCTGGGAGTGTTTGATGGGACAGTGTAGAGGGAGCTTTACTCTGTATCTAACCCGTGCTGTACCTGCCCTGGGAGTGTTTGATGGGACAGTGTAGAGGGAGCTTTACTCTGTATCTAACCCGTGCTGTACCTGCCCTGGGAGTGTTTGATGGGACAGTGTAGAGGGAGCTTTACTCTGTATCTAACCCGTGCTGTACCTGCCCTGGGAGTGTTTGATGGGACAGTGTAGAGGGAGCTTTACTCTGTATCTAACCCGTGCTGTACCTGCCCTGGGAGTGTTTGATGGGACAGTGTAGAGGGAGCTTTACTCTGTATCTAACCCGTGCTGTACCTGCCCTGGGAGTGTTTGATGGGACAGTGTAGAGGGAGCTTTACTCTGTATCTAACCCGTGCTGTACCTGCCCTGGGAGTGTTTGATGGGACAGTGTAGAGGGAGCTTTACTCTGTATCTAACCCGTGCTGTACCTGCCCTGGGAGTGTTTGATGGGACAGTGTAGAGGGAGCTTTACTCTGTATCTAACCCGTGCTGTACCTGCCCTGGGAGTGTTTGATGGGACAGTGTAGAGGGAGCTTTACTCTGTATCTAACCCGTGCTGTACCTGCCCTGGGAGTGTTTGATGGGACAGTGTAGAGGGAGCTTTACTCTGTATCTAACCCGTGCTGTACCTGCCCTGGGAGTGTTTGATGGGACAGTGTAGAGGGAGCTTTACTCTGTATCTAACCCATGCTGTACCTGCCCTGGGAGTGTTTGATGGGACAGTGTAGAGGGAGCTTTACTCTGTATCTAACCCGTGCTGTACCTGCCCTGGGAGTGTTTGATGGGACAGTGTAGAGGGAGCTTTACTCTGTATCTAACCCGTGCTGTACCTGCCCTGGGAGTGTTTGATGGGACAGTGTAGAGGGAGCTTTACTCTGTATCTAACCCGTGCTGTACCTGCCCTGGGAGTGTTTGATGGGACAGTGTAGAGGGAGCTTTACTCTGTATCTAACCCGTGCTGTACCTGCCCTGGGAGTGTTTGATGGGACAGTGTAGAGGGAGCTTTACTCTGTATCTAACCCGTGCTGTACCTGCCCTGGGAGTGTTTGATGGGACAGTGTAGAGGGAGCTTTACTGTATCTCTAACCCGTGCTGTACCTGCCCTGGGAGTGTTTGATGGGACAGTGTAGAGGGAGCTTTACTCTGTATCTAACCCGTGCTGTACCTGCCCTGGGAGTGTTTGATGGGACAGTGTAGAGGGAGCTTTACTCTGTATCTAACCCGTGCTGTACCTGCCCTGGGAGTGTTTGATGGGACAGTGTAGAGGGAGCTTTACTCTGTATCTAACCCGTGCTGTACCTGCCCTGGGAGTGTTTGATGGGACAGTGTAGAGGGAGCTTTACTCTGTATCTAACCCGTGCTGTACCTGCCCTGGGAGTGTTTGATGGGACAGTGTAGAGGGAGCTTTACTCTGTATCTAACCCGTGCTGTACCTGCCCTGGGAGTGTTTGATGGGACAGTGTAGAGGGAGCTTTACTCTGTATCTAACCCGTGCTGTACCTGCCCTGGGAGTGTTTGATGGGACAGTGTAGAGGGAGCTTTACTCTGTATCTAACACTTGCTGTACCTGCCCTGGGAGTGTTTGATGGACAGTGTAGAGGGAGCTTTACTCTGTATCTAACCCGTGCTGTACCTGCCCTGGGAGTGTTTGATGGGACAGTGTAGAGGAGCTTTACTCTGTATCTAACCCGTGCTGTACCTGCCCTGGGAGTGTTTGATGGGACAGTGTAGAGGGAGCTTTACTCTGTATCTAACCCGTGCTGTACCTGCCCTGGGAGTGTTTGATGGGACAGTGTAGAGGGAGCTTTACTCTGTATCTAACCCGTGCTGTACCTGCCCTGGGAGTGTTTGATGGACAGTGTAGAGAGCTTTACTCTGTATCTAACCCGTGCTGTACCTGCCCTGGGAGTGTTTGATGGGACAGTGTAGAGGGAGCTTTACTCTGTATCTAACCTGCTGTGTACCTGCCCTGGAGTGTTTGATGGGACAGTGTAGAGGGAGCTTTACTCTGTATCTAACCCGTGCTGTACCTGCCCTGGGAGTGTTTGATGGGACAGTGTAGAGGAGCTTTACTCTGTATCTAACCCGTGCTGTACCTGCCCTGGGAGTGTTTGATGGGACAGTGTAGAGGGAGCTTTACTCTGTATCTAACCCGTGCTGTACCTGCCCTGGGAGTGTTTGATGGGACAGTGTAGAGGGAGCTTTACTCTGTATCTAAATCCGTGCTGTACCTGCCCTGGAGTGTTTGATGGGACAGTGTAGAGGGAGCTTTACTCTGTATCTAACCCGTGCTGTACCTCCTGGGAGTGTTTGATGGGACAGTGTAGAGGGAGCTTTACTCTGTATCTAACCCATGCTGTACCTGCCCTGGGAGTGTTTGATGGACAGTGTAGAGGGAGCTTTACTCTGTATCTAACCCTGTGCTGTACCTGCCCTGGGAGTGTTTGATGGGACAGTGTAGAGGGAGCTTTACTCTGTATCTAACCCGTGCTGTACCTGCCCTGGGAGTGTTTGATGGGGACAGTGTAGAGGGAGCTTTACTCTGTATCTAACCCGTGCTGTACCTGCCCTGGGAGTGTTTGATGGGACAGTGTCGAGGGAGCTTTACTCTGTATCTAACCCGTGCTGTACCTGCCCTGGAGTGTTTGATGGGACAGTGTAGAGGGAGCTTTACTCTGTATCTAACCCGTGCTGTACCTGCCCTGGGAGTGTTTGATGGGACAGTGTAGAGGAGCTTTACTCTGTATCTAACCGTGCTGTACCTGCCCTGGGAGTGTTTGATGGGACAGTGTAGAGGGAGCTTTACTCTGTATCTAACCCGTGCTGTACCTGCCCTGGGAGTGTTTGATGGGACAGTGTAGAGGGAGCTTTACTCTGTATCTAACCCGTGCTGTACCTGCCCTGGGAGTGTTTGATGGGACAGTGTAGAGGGAGCTTTACTCTGTATCTAACCCGTGCTGTACCTGCCCTGGGAGTGTTTGATGGGACAGTGTAGAGGGAGCTTTACTCTGTATCTAACCCGTGCTGTACCTGCCCTGGGAGTGTTTGATGGGACAGTGTAGAGGGAGCTTTACTCTGTATCTAACCGTGCTGTACCTGCCCTGGGAGTGTTTGATGGACAGAACAGTGAGAGGACGCACAACACCAGGCTATATTCCAACAGTTTTTATTTGAAATCACAAGCTTTCGGAGCTATCGTGCTCCTTCCTCAGGTGAAGT
>JASTWF010001632.1:0-68590 GCA_030390025.1 Squalus acanthias | reverse complement strand
TTTGAAGTTTTGTATTAGATTGAAGTGTTGTATTAGGTTGAAATGTTGTATTCTATTGAACTGCTGTATTAGACTGAAGTGCTGTATTAGATTTAAGTGCTGTATTAGATTGAAGTGCTGTATTAGATTGAGGTTTTGTATTAGATTGAAGTTTTGTATTAGATTGAAGCGCTGTATTAGATTGAACTGGTGTATTAGATAGAAGTGTAATATTCGATTGAAGTGTTGTATTATATTGAAGTGCTTTATTAGATTGAAGTGTTGTATTAGATTGAAGTGTTGTATTAGATTGAATTTTTTATTAAATTGAAGAGCTACATTAGATTGAAGTGCTGTATTAGATTGAAGTGCTCTATTAGATTGAAGGGCTGTATGCGATTGAAGTGCTGTATTATACTGAAGTTTTGTATAAGATTCAAGAGTTGTATTAGACGTAAGTGCTGTATTAGATTTAGGTGATGTATTAGATTGAAGTGCGAAACTTAATATGCAGATACAGACTTTATCCATTTTCAAATGCATCAACTCTTCTATTTGTCGTATTTTGTAATAAATTTTCTCTAACCATTACCGTGAAATAAAATGTCAATTTGCTGATCTGTCGCAGCTGCTGTGCTCTCTATGTCTCTCTCCCTCTCTTGCTGTGATTACTGGAGCTTACTTCATTTAATCTCATGCTCTGTTACTGCGTGAATGATATCGGTTAATGAAAGTGGCAGAGTGAAAATTGAAATGTTTTAATATTGGGCTGTTCCCTATTACACCAGCTCACCATAAGTAAGACTTCACAATTTATAACCGGGTTTACCACTCGTACAGTATTTACATACTCTGTGCCACGATAAACAGACAGTGTACTGACAGGTAATAATCTGGGGTACCACAGGTACAGTATTCATATACCCTGTGAGATCAAATAATGTTGCTTTATTTATAGATTATTTGAACAGTTAATGCTTTGTTGTTTCCTCCAATTGGGAGGACCGAAGCCACTTTCTCCGACCCTGAAATGAGCTTCTGACATCATATCCGCGCCATAACTAAACCTCTTATTTCCACCTCCGTATCATCGCCTGTCTCCACCCCTGCCTCAGTTCATCTGCTTCGTCAACCCTCGTCCATTCCTTTGTTACTTGACTATTCTGATGCTCTCTCAGCTGGACTCCCACGTTCTAACCTGTGTAATCGTGAGGTCATCCAAATTCTGCTGGCCGTGTCCTAACTCGTAACAAAACCCGTTCACACCTCACCCCTGTGCCAGCTGTCCTAAATTCGCTCCCGGTTAAACAACGCCTCGATTTTAAAATTCTCATCCCTATTTCCATATCCCTCCGTGGCCTCGGACCTCCCTATCTCTGTAATCTCCTCCACGCAACAGAAGGTACGGCCACCAATGGTTGAGCAAAGGTCGACGGATGGTTCTTGCGACTGGAAAGCTGTTTCCGGTGGGTTCGGCAAGGCTCTGGACTTGGCTCAATGTTTTTTGTGATATACATCAATGATTTAGACTTCAATGTCGGGGGCATGATAACGAAGGTTTTCTGATGATTAAAAAAAATGGCGATGTTGTTGATAGTGAGGAAGAAAGCTGCAGACTGCAGGAAGACTTCAATGGATTGGTCCGGTGTGCAGTAATGTGGCAAATGGAATTCAATCCGGAGAATTCTGCGGTAATGCATTTGGGAGGGCTAACAAGGCAAGGGAATGCACAATGAATGGTAAGATACCGAGAATCGTAGACGGACAGAGGGACCATGGATTGTATGTCCACAGTTACCTGAATGTAGCAGGACAAGCAGGTAAGTCATTAAGAAGGCATACGGGATTCTGTCCTTTATTAGGCAAGGCATAAAAGACAAGAGCAGTGAGGTTATGCATGAACTATATAAAACACTAGAGACTGTGCACAGTTCTGGTCACCACTTTACAGGAAAGGTGTGATTGCACTGGAGCGGCCACAGAGGATATTTACGAGGAATTTGCCTGGACTGGAGAATATTAGCTATGAGGAAAGCTTGTTTAGGCTGTGTTTGTTTTCTTTGGAACAAAGGTGTATGACGGAAGATTGACTGAGGTGCATACAATTATGAAGGGCCTTGATAGACTCGATAGGAAGGATCTGTTTTCCCTATCAGAGGGGTCAATAAACAGGGGGCATAGATTTAATGTCATTGGTACAAGGATTAGAGGGAAACTGCGGAGAACTTTTTTCACCCAGCGGGTGGTGGGGGTCTGGAATTCACTGACTGAAAGGGTGGTAGAGGAAGAGAACCTCACCATATTTTAAAAAGTACTTGAAGTGCTGCAACCTACAATGCTATGAACCAAGAGCTGTGAAGTTGGATTAGGCTGGATAGCTCTTTTACGGCCAGCACAGACACGATGGGTCGAATGGCATCGTTCTGTGCCGTAAATTTCTATGATTCTATATTTCTGTGAGATATCTGCGCTCCTCTAATTCTGGCCTTCTGAGCATCCCTGATTTTACTCGCTCCAGAAATTGGTGGCCGTGCCGTCAGCTGCCGAGGCCTCTCTAACTCTCTTTCCTCCTTTAAGATGCTGCTTAAAACCTACCTCTTTGAGCACGTTTTTGGACATCTCCCTTAATTTCTCCTTATGGGGCTCGGTGCAAAATGTTTTTTTATAACAATCCTGTGAAGCACCTTGGGATATTTTACTACGTTAAAGGCGCTGTATGAATAAACGTTGTTGTTGTTGTCTTATCCTCTTCTCCCAATTTTATTCCTACAATTTACAGGCCTTGAACATGCATTTTAAGGTCTGATTATTCCATACAGGAGCTATATTTGTTGCTGCTTCCAGTACAGTAACTGATCCGGGGCTGTCTAAAAAATTCTATCCCATGATTCGGTGGTGATATTTTTTGCATTCAGCACTTGGATTGTAGACAATTGTCTTCTTCAATTAATAGCCTCTTTCAATAGATGCTTTATATCAATGAGCTGATCTGTGTGCTTAAAGAGTAATGATATTGTTTGATGCATTGGTCCAATTATTGTTAGTGAGTACCGTTCTTCTCTTCTCAGATCTGGATCGCCTCTCCTGGCTCTGAATCCTCATTCACTGGTAAATTCTCCCTCGAATCTCCCAGAACAGCTGAGCCTTTCTGCTGAGGACTCTGCTCAGCTCCTGATTTCCATTTATATTGCTCCACAAAGGCAAAATACTGCGAATGCTGGAAATCAGAAATATAAATCGAACACGATGCAAACACTCAGCAGATCAGGTAGTACCTGTGGAGAGAGAAACAGGGTTAACTTTTCATATCAGCGACCTTTCGTTAGAAACTGGAGAAAGCTACCGAACTGAAAGGTTTTAAACAAGTACAAAGGCAGGGAAAGGGGAGGAGGGGAGGAAAGAACAAATGGGGAGGTCTGCGATTGGAATGGATGGCAGGAGTGAACAAATAACAAAAGGGCTGATGCTGCATGGCAATGATGGGAAATAATGGGACAAGTAAAGAAACAAAAGATGGGTCTGGATGAGCTGCAAATGGCAACAGCAAAATCATTACAATACCTGCTGTCCGACAAAATGGGAGCAGTGGTTAGGAACTGAAATTGTTGAACTCAGTATTGAGTCTGGAAGGCTGTAAACGTGTCTGATCGAAAGTTTAGATGCAATTCCTTGATTTTACGTTGAACTTTATTAGAGCAGTGTATGAGGCCGAGCACAGAGAGGTCAGAGCGGGGGTGCGGCTGAGAATTGAAATCGCAAGTGACCGTAAGCTACTGTTTGCGGACTGAACAGAGGTGTTCAGCAAATAACCACAACGTACATTTATAAAGAGCGTTTAACATCGTAAAACGTCTCAAGGTGTTTAACAAGAGCGATATCACTAAAACATGATATTTTGTCTCCCAGCCACAGGAGATATCAGGGCAGATTACAAAAAGCTTGATCAAAGAGTTAGGCTTTAAGCAGCATCTTAATACAGGAACGAGATGTAAAGAGGCGGAGAGGTTTAAGGAAGGAATTCCAGAGCTTGGGGCCAAGGCAGCTAAAAGCGCAGCCTCCAATGTTGGAGCGATTAAAATCGTGGATGCACAAGAGGCCAGAATTGAACGAGCACAAGTTCGGAGGACCTTAGGGTTGGAGGAGGTTACAGAGATAGGGTGGGGGGAGGACATTGAGGTATTTGAAAAGAGGGATGAGGATTTAAAAATTGAGGCATTGTCGGCCCGAGAGACAGTGAAGGCCAACGAGTACAGGTGTGATGGTTGAATGCGATTCGGAGTCAGTTAGGATGCTGGCAGCAGAGTTTTGAATGAGAACAAGTTTACGTAGGGTAGAATGTGGGAGGCCAGACAGGAGAAAATTGCAATAGTCAAGTCTAGCGGCAACAAACCATGGATGAGGGTTTCAGCAGCAGATGATCTGAGATAGGATCGGAGTCGAGCGATGTTACGGAGGTGGAAGTCTTGGAGATGTTGCAGATATGTGATCAGAAACTCATCTCGAGGTCAAACACAACGCCAAGATGTCGAACAGTCCGGCTTAGCCATAGAAAGTTTCCCGTAATAATAACATTGGTCAGGGAACGGAGTTCGTCCAGCGAACCGAAATAACAATATTTAATTGGGAAAATACTGGATGTCGGGCAAGAAGTGTGACGGATTAGAGAGAGTGGAGGCGTCGAGAGATGTGCTGTTGAGGTAGAGCGGAGTGTCGCCGACATACATATGGCACCTGATGTGTTTTCAGCTGATATCATCGAAAGGTAGCATGTATATGAGAAGCAGAAGTGGGCCAAGCATAGATGCTTGCGGGAGTGCAGAGATAACAGCGCGGGATTGGGAAGAGAAGCCATTGCAGGTGATTCTCTGGCTACGATTAGATAGTTAAGAATGGAACCAAGCAGGGAAGGTCAATCCAGCTGGAGGACGGTGGAGAGGCTTTCGAGGAGGATGGTGTGGTCAACTGTGTCGAAGGCTGCAGATAGGTCGAGAAAGATGAGGAGGGATAGTTTATCAAGGCCACAGTCACAGAATTTGATAAGGGCTGCTCCAGTGGCCGTGCCAGTCACCTATTTGGAAGGGATTCAAACATGGAATTGCGGGAAAGATAAGCAGGGAATTGAGAAGTGACAAAACGTTCAATCACATTGGAGGCGGAAGGGATGTTCGAGATAGGCAGGTAGTTTGCAAGGACAGAGGGATTCACCGCAGGTTATTTGAGGAGAGGGATGATGACAACATACATGAATGTGGGGAAAGTACCCAAGGAGTGGAAACCGTTAACAAAATCGGCGATCATGGGACACAGGAAGGGAAGTTCACAGGTCAACAATTTGTTCGGAATAGGATCGAGGGAGCAGAATGTGGGTCTCTGGAACAAGATGAGGCCAGAGGGAGCATTGCAGGAGATGGGATTGAATCTTGAGAAAGACGTGAGTTCAATGCTCGTGCAGTGTTGAAAACGTGGGGAAGTTTGAACCGATGTGCTGGGGTAAGAGAGTGAAGCAGCAGAGGCAGCTGAACGGATGGTCTCGGTCTTTGGACTAAAAGTCCATGAGCTCCTCGGATTTATTGTCGAAGGTGCGGGTGGATGAGCTGAGGGAGTGTATTTTAAGAAGAGAGTTTGTAGTGGAGAAGAGAAGCTGTAATTATCTTTGCATTCCTGGATGATCTTTGAAGAGTGAGCAATTTTAACGATGGAGAGCATAACCCGATAATGCATTAAGTGGTACAGCCAGATCTGGTGATGGATAGTTAAACCAATTGTTTGCCAAAGTCTGTCAAATCTTCATCTCTTGAACTTAAGGCAGTGGAGGTGAGTGGTAAACAAGGGCGAACGATTACGGGGAGAGAGAGTAATAATTCTAAGGAGGACAAGGACAGTAACCGGGTGGAGAGGGTATGATTTAGGAAAATCAGTACCTGCAGAAATGTCTGAATGAATGGTACGCCAAAGGCAAGAGAGTTGTTAATTTGAAAGTTTAGCGATAAGTGACTTGATGAAGATATAAGGGGCGGACACAGAATGAAGTAGGTTTGGGATGGGGAAGGGGAATATGGTTAAAGAGCGATAGAAGGAAATTATCAGAGATTGCCTCATCGGTGATACTGACTATGGGAGTAGCGAGGCCACGTGAGCTGAGAAGCTCATTGGGGCGGCTGTGCGTGCGAGTAGGTGAGTTTATATGGAGGGAGAGCTTTAGGGAGGAAAAGGAGGGCAGTAAATTCAGAGGAGAAAGAGCAAGATGACTTGAGATAGAGAAAAGCAGAGAAGATATCTCAGTGAGAAACGTGACGTGATTTTTGGGTGGGGCAAAGCGAAAGTGGATTTTAAATGAGTGTCGGGAACGGTGGAACAAGGTGACACGCTCAAAGTGAGAGAAGATGCCAGAGGTGTAGAGAGACAGACCAAGATGTGATTTAGCGATCAGGGCTACAGCAACATCTCGATGGATACAGCGGGGCAAGCGGTGACAGTTATAGACATGGGTGACGCTACATTTAGGAAAAGGTGTCTTCACCCCTCAGCCACGTTTCCAACAAGCTGATGTGGGCAACACGGTGGCATAGTGGTTAGCACTGGTGCCTCACAGCGCCAGGGACCCGGGTTCGAATCCGGCCTCGGGTGACTGTCTGTGTGGAGTTTGCACATTCTCCCCGTGTCTGCGTGGGTTTCCTCCGGGTGCTCCGGTTTCCTCCCACAGTTCAAAAATGTGCGGGTTAGGTTGATTTGGCTATGATAAATTGACCCTTAGTGTTAGGGGGGGATTAAATATGTGGGGTTACGGGGACAGGGTGGGATATGTGTCGGTGCAGGCTCGATGGGGATTCTGTGTGAAAGAGTAGGGACAGGGTACTGGATTTGGATGATCAGCCATGATCGTATTGAATGGTGGAGCAGGCTCGACGGGCCGAATGGCCTACTCCTTCTCCTAGTTTCTATGTTTCTATGATATCAATCTCCTTCTCCTAGTTTCTATGATATCAATGTGCTCGTCTACAATTAGCTCGTGGATGGCAAGGGTTTTATTCACAATCGAACGTATATTCTGGAGGGAGATGGGGAGAGGGGCGATGATAGCTGATTGACTGGCAGAGTCCAAAGGGTCAGAGTTGGGATCCATGAGGGAAACGGGAAGGAGGTTGGCAAGATTAGTCCCAGGCGGGCACACAGGGCGGGAAGGGCGGGGAGCGAATAGGATGGGGCAATTGGTGTTGCTGCTTTGTTAGGAGCGATAACCTAATCTGTGTTTGGTCTCCTCTGTGTAGGGGAGAACTTTTTTTCAGTTCTGAGGAAAGACAAAGGATCTGAAAGGTTAATTCTCTTTCACTCTCCACAGATGATGAGATATTGCCTGACCTGCTTATTAATCCCAGCATTTTATGTTTATATTTGATATTTCTGCTTATGTCAGTCCCCCTGCTCTGGTCCAAAGTCCAGTAAACTCATGCTCCTCTGAAACTCAGTTTGGTGGGATCTCTCCTGCCAGACATCATGCAGTCATAGCCCGGACAGTTTCCCTCCATCCTCCTGCGCTGGTTCATTCGTGAAACCCACTTCTAATTTACTGCTTGCTTTTTCTTCACTCGCCATTGCCCTGGAACTCCTCACTCCCTTATTATATTTCATTTGATTGTTTTTTGTTCATCCAGTGACCAACCAGTAGTAGATTTTTATATTACAATGACATAACTCTTCTATCACATGTAGTAAGGCGAATTTCCGTCCACGGATGCAGCCTGAAAGTTTTGAAGCGTTTAACTTCATACAAATTCCTGTCTATCGCCTCGAACAGGCTTTGGGAATGGGACAGGAAGACTCACCGGCTCTGGGATGGGAACGAAATATCCTCGCTGATTGTCGCTTCTGATCCTGTGCAATGACCCTGCCACACAGTGCAGGTTTTTGGACTCGGGGGTGAGCAATTGAATATCCCTGCACTCAAATATGTAGTTTCTATGCTTAGGTGTGTAGAATGCCCAGTCCCAATTGATCAGTAATTTCCTGTCTCATTTCCCTTCTCTCTCTTACAGTTAACATGATTGCGATTGTGATCCTGTCCAGAGCAAAGTGCGGACTCTCCGAATGTATCACTCGCTACCTGCTGGGAATGGTGGTAACGGATCTACTGGTCATTATCACCGAGATCATATTGTTTCGGATCAGTTATTATCTTTACCCAGTATCTTTTCTGAAGATCACCCCTGTATGCAGTGTTATCGCTGTCCTGACTCGTGCATCCAGAGACAGTTCAGTCTGGTTAACAGTCACTTTCTCCTTTGATCGCTTTGTTGCTGTTTGTTGCCAAAAGCTGAAAACAAAATATTGCACCAAGAAAACTGCGGCTGTGGTTATAGCAACAACCTGCATTCTGCTGAGTTTGAAAAGTGCTACTTGGTACTTTATATATGAACCTAGGGCGATCATCGATCAAGTACCGTGGTTTTGTTTCATAAAACCAAGCTATTTTACTGAACCCGGATGGGTGGTATTTGATTGGTTTGATATGATTTTAACCCCATTGCTTCCATTCGCTTTAATTTTGCTGCTCAATTCTCTGACCGTCAGACACATTTTAGTGGCCAGTCGGGTCCGTAAGGGACTGAGGGGTCAGAGCAAGGAAGAGAATGTCAGCGACCCAGAGATGGAGAGCAGAAGGAAGTCCGTCATTTTGCTCTTCAGCATATCCGGCAGCTTCATACTTTTGTGGTTGCCATATGTTATAGACTTCTTATATTATATCATTGCAGGAACAGGTACCTTAGGTTACAATGATTCATTAAATATTTTTCTAAATATCGGAAGAATGCTGCAGAATTTAAATTCCTGCACAAACACATTTATTTACGGGGTGACTCAGACCAAGTTCAGAGAACAGTTCAAGAGCGCGTTGAAGTATCCGGTTACCCTGATTATTAAATTAATTAATAAAACACAACTGAGCTAAGCCCAGAGGTGGTACCGAGTGTTTCCAGGTCATCAATCTAATATTGATCCCTAGATGTTCATCTCCTGAATTGCAACATGAATCGCTCAATATCTGCATTACATTCAGGGACAGGTTAGAAATTAGGTCGCAGGTCAGGACGCTATTTTGATTGGCTGCTCCTCCATTTGTGTTGCACGTGCAGGGCAGCTATTTTGTTGATTTTCAGCTGAGCTCTTGTGTGATTCAGTTCATCCATTTCGTGCAACAAACCGTGTGTCTCATCCACAGTGATATCTGCTCAACAGGGAGACATACAGAGCTGGTCTGTGGTTTACAGACATGAGATATAGTTTAGAGGTACATTTATAAAAAAATAATTAATCATTTTTATTTATGTATTTAAGATAAGATCAATCTCAAACTCAAGGAAGACTTTGAATATTAATAAATAAACATGACGATTTATTGAACCGTACGACTCCTTAATTGTCAATTGGCACTTTCGAATGTTGGCTTTCTAATGTTGGCTTTCTATGAAGCGTGTTAACTTATGAAATTTATATTGTTAGGTCCAATGACTCTCATCTCTACGCACTATTTGTCATATTCGCTCTCTATTTCTGTATCTCTGAACTTCCTGTGTGTCTTTCAATCTATCCACTTGTTTCTTGCTTTAACAGATTGCTATTTCTCACTGATTCCCTTGTAGTTGCATTTGCTATATTCATCTTCATCTCTTTGTCTTCCTTTAATTTCGTAGTTCCCGCGCTCACAAAATGTACTAATCAGAGATAACACAATGGTAGTAGAAAGAAATGAGATATCAAAGAGTAAGATAGAAACATAATCCATATGGATTGTGATAAAGTATGAGAAGGGATCGCTCACTCTAATAGGGGTAAACTATAGATCACCTAATAGTGGAAGGGAAGTGGAGGGAGAAATATTCATGCAAATCAATATGATGAGTATAATATATAGAAGATAATCAACTTAGATTTCAAGCACCACAATATAAACTGGCAGAAAATGAAAGGAGTTGGGGAACTGGAATGCAGTTTTTATGCTTTGTCAGAACTTTTTAATGCAGGACGTAAGAAGCCCAACAAGAAATGAGTGACTGCTGCAGGTAGCAATGAGAAATGGACCAAAGCAGCCAACAGAAGTAAGTGTAGAGGCGCATATAGACAAAGGATATCACAACATAATAAGGATTAATATAATGATTGAGGCCGACTTTTGTAAGATAAAGATCAATGTAATAGAATGGGAAAAAGCAACTTCTGAGGGGATGAGAATGGAAATGGACAGTAAACTGGAACAAATACTGACAAAGTGCTGTGGCAAATATTTACAATGAGATCAATAAAGTTATCGGGAAGTTTATTCCGTTAAAACACAGCACACACTATTCACTAATCAGACAGCACGGATGAACAAAGAGGAAGGGGTAAAATTGAAATTAAAGAAAGAGGCATACACTAAGTACATAGGCAAGAGGAGAGGATGACAAAAGGGAATAGGAAGAAGTTGGGAAATAATCATAAAATAATCAGGAAGGCAAAGAGGAATTACAAACCAAACACATACATAACAAAGGAAAATAAAGATGGCGATAAGGCTGCTAAAAGACACACAATATAAACTCACAGATAACATAGTAATTTACCGCAAAGAATACCGCCATTCGGCGCATCCTGTCTGTGCCGGAAACGACAGTGAAATGGCAGAAATATTGAATAGTTACTTTGCTCAGTACAAAGTGTAGATCATGACGTCTCTGCCGTGCACATCGCCCGGATAGCACCCCAGATCCGAAATTCGGTTCCGTCCCCTGCAGCATCGCCGGGTGAAAATACCGACAGCTGCAGGAGGATTTGTTCGGGAGGCCGGGCGATTCGGGGGCGGAAGAAGAGGGGAGTTTGCCGAGGTAAGTAGGAACATTTTTCTGAAGTCTTTTTTACAATGTTTTCAATTCTCCTGCCATGTCCCAATGTAGAGCTTGCAGCGATGACCTTTCCCTTTACTGGAGGGGAGGAACCTCGGATCGCGGCCGCGCTGCAAGGGACATTGTGCAGCGCTGCACCAATACCGCCCCACCTGCATCATTGTGTGCTTCAGGAAGGAAGTGAACCACTTGATATGGCCATCCACTTCCTTCCTGGAGTGCAAAGGCCGAATTTTGCAAAAGCTGGGAATCATTAGCACCTGGCGCTAAGTTTCCCAGATTTCAAAAGTTGTCGCTCCCAAACGGGGCGATAATGAAATTCCCCCCATGGACATGCAAATGGCCTTTTGTAAGGTACCACATAGTGGACTCGTCACTAATGTCAGAGCATGCGGCGTTAGAGGAAATGTGGCAGAATGGATAGCAAACGGGCTGCAAAATAGAGAACAGGGTTTAAATTTACATACTCAGACTGGCGGAAGGAGGGAAGTGGTGTCCCAAAGGGATCGGTGCTGGGTCGACTGCAGGTCACCATTTCCATAAATGATTTGGATTCTGTAATCGGAAGTCCAATATCAAAATTTGTGGATAAACCACATTGGGGGGTACGGTTAATACTGAGGAAGACGGCCAAAAAATACAAGACCACATTAACAAACTAGTAGAATGGGCAAGTAAAAGGCAAATTATTTTCAATATAGATAAGTGTAAGGTGGTGCAATTTATTAGTAGGAATTTGGAGGCCACATACACCTTGGAAAATAAGAATTACATTGAGTGGAAGCAAAATCGGATCTAATGGTACAAATCCAGAAATCCTGAAAAGTTTCAACGCAGGTTAACAGAGCCATAAAAAGTGCAAAAAAGCATTGGATTAAATTCGAATTTAATTGAATTCGAAAGCAGAGAATTTAGTTTGACCTTATCTAGAACACTTAGAATAGTGTAGACAGGTCAGGGTTCCATATTACAACAAGGTTATAAACACACTGGAGAAAGTGCAAAAAAGATTGACGAGGATGATACCAGAACTGAGAGGATACAACTATCCGGATAGACTGAACAGGCTGGGGTACTTTTCTCTAGAAAATAGAAGACTGAGAGGGGGTATGATGGAGGTCTTTACAAACTATGAATGGATTCGATATGAATGCAGATGTTTCCAATTGTAGGCAAAACAAAGGCAAACAAGATAAAATTATCACCGAGAAATCCAACAAGCAATTCAGAAGAACCGTCTTTATTGTTGAGAATTTGTAACTCGGCACCACAAGGAGTGGTTGGGGTTATTAGCATAGATACAGTGAGGGAGAAGTTAGATTAGTAAATACAGGAGAGAGGAATAGAAGGAGAAGTTGATAGGGTGAGATGAATTAAGGTGGGAGGAGGTTCGTATGGAGCATAAACACCGGCGTAGACCTGTTGTGTCGAATGGCCTGTTTCTGTGCTGTAAATTCTGTTAAATTCTATGTAACTTTCAAAAGGGAAATGGATCGATACTTGAAAAGGGAATCATTGCAGGGCTATGGGGAAGAAGCGGGAGAGTGGGACTAATTAGCTGTTTGAAAGAGTTGGCACAGGCATGATGGGCCGAGTGGCCTCCTTCTGTGCTGTTTGGTTCTATGATTGTAAAGTACATTGTAAGGAGACAGCGATGTGAGAAAGACTCAAAGGATTCACAGCAGAGAGAGAGCGTTTGAATGTATATCGTGTTAGAAAAAATATTGTGCCTTTACAGCCTTCACAGTAGGCCCACAGAGGCGGCGGACCTGGGTGGAGCAACAGCGGCGAGGCGGCGGCGGTAAAAGGCGGCAGCGACCAGGTAGGCCCACAGAGGCGGCGGACCTGGGTGGAGCAACAGCGGCGAGGCGGCGGCGGTAAAAGGCGGCAGCGACCAGGTAGGCCCACAGAGGCGGCGGACCTGGGTGGAGCAACAGCGGCGAGGCGGCGGCGGTAAAAGGCGGCAGCGACCAGGTAGGCCCACAGAGGCGGCGGACCTGGGTGGAGCAACAGCGGCGAGGCGGCGGCGGTAAAAGGCGGCAGCGACCAGGTAGGCCCACAGAGGCGGCGGACCTGGGTGGAGCAACAGCGGCGAGGCGGCGGCGGTAAAAGGCGGCAGCGACCAGGTAGGCCCACAGAGGCGGCGGACCTGGGTGGAGCAACAGCGGCGAGGCGGCGGCGGTAAAAGGCGGCAGCGATGAGGTAGGCTTTCACCAAGCCGAGAGCAGGAGAGAGGTAAAAATAATCGAAGTGTGACGTCACCAGAAAGCAGGTAAGTAATTGGTTGGTGAGTATTTCTCTTTTTTTTGATACAAAACTTCAATTTTATTGTTTCTCGGGTATCTGTGGTGTAGCGGAGACTGCTGGCATAAATTAACTGAAGGGTAAATAATACATTTTTAATTAATTACATAGAATGGGAGAGCAGGTGATGTGTTACTGCTGCAATATGTGGGAGCTGGTGGACACCATTGATGTTCACGGTGAACACATTTGCAGTAAGTGTTGGCTGCTCGAGGAACTCCGGCTCCGTGTTGATGAGCTGGAGTCCGAGCTTCAAACACTGCGACACATCAGGGAGGGGGAGAGTTACCTGGACTCCGTGTTTCAGGAGGTAGTCACACCAATTAGAGTAACTAATTCAGAAGTAGCCCGTGGTCAGGGACAGGAAGGTGTGACTACGAGTGAGGCAGGTACAGGGATCCAGGAGGTAGTGTTGGAGGAGCCGCAGCCCTTGCTCTTGTCCAACAGGTTCGAGGCTCTTACTCCCTGTGTGGACAGGAGCGGGGACTGCAGGGAGGATGAGCAACCTGGCCACAGCACCGTGGTAAGGGGGGCCATTCAAGTGGGGGGAGTAAAAAGAAATGTTGTAGTGGTAGGGGATAGTATCATTAGGGGGATAGATAGGGTTCTTTGCAGCCAAGAGCGAGAGTCCCGAAGGCTGTGTTGCCTGCCCGGTGCCAGGGTTAAGGACATCTCCTCTGGGCTGGAGAGAAACTTGGAGTGGGAGGGGGAGGATCCAGTTGTCGTGGTCCATGTTGGTACCAATGACATAGATAGGACAAGGAAAGAGGTTCTGCTGAGGGAGTTTGAGCAGCTAGGGGCCAAATTAAAAAGCAGAACCTCGAGGGTAATAATCTCTGGATTACTACCTGAGCCACGAGCAAATTTGGCTAGGGTAAATAAAATCAGGGAGTTGAATGCGTGGCTCAAAGACTGGTGTGGGAAAAATGGGTTTTGCTTCTTGGGACACTGGCACCAGTACTGGGGCAGGAGAGAGCTGTTCCGTTGGGACGGACTTCACTTGGCCAGTGCTGGGACTAGTGTCCTGGCGAATCGAATAACTAGGGCTGTGGAGAGGGCTTTAAACTAATTAGTGGGGGGGAGGTTTCAAGAGAGCAAAAAATAAAAATGACAACAGAGAGGGTCATAGACATAGGTAGCAGTAGGGGAATCACAAATCAGAGCGTGGCAGGAAGGGACAGAGTGTGTGGAGTAAAAGGTAAACTGGTAAAAAGTGAAAAAGCAGGAACTAAGTGCCACAAAGCATATTTGAAAGTTCTCTATCTGAATGCACGTAGCATTCGTAACAAAATAGACGAGTTAATGGCACAAATAACTACATATGGTTATGATATTGTGGCCATTACAGAAACATGGCTGCAGGGTGACAATGCCTGGGAATTAAACATACCAGGTTATTTAACGATCAGGAAGGACAGGCAGGAAGGAAGGGGAGGTGGGGTGGCTATGTTAATAAAGGAAGGAATCACTGTAATACAGAGTAATGATATTGGGTCAAAAAATCATGATAATGAAACAGTTTGGGTGGAGATAAGGAATAATAAGGGGAAAAAAACATTAGTGGGCGTAGTCTATAGGCCTCCGAACAGTTGCAACTCTATTGGACGGAGTATCAATCAGGAAATAGTTGAGGCATGTAATAAGGGAACATCTATAATTATGGGGGATTTTAACTATCATATTAATTGGACAAATCAAATGGGGCAGGGCTGCCTTGAGGATGAGTTCATTGAGTGTATTAGGGATGGGTTTCTTGAGCAGTATGTAACTGAACCGACCAGGGGGCAAGCAACCTTAGATCTGGTCCTGTGTAACGAGACAGGATTAATTAAAAATGTCCTAGTAAAGGATCCCCTTGGAATGAGTGACCATAACATGGTTGAATTCCATATTCAATTAGAGGGTGAGAAGGTTGGATCTCAAACAAGCGTGCTAAGCTTGAATAAAGGAGACTATGAAGGTATGCGAGCGGAATTGAGTAGAGTGGATTGGGAAAATAGATTAAAGGGTAAGACGACACATGATCAGTGGTGTACATTCAAGGAGTTATTTTACAACTTCCAAAAAAAATATATTCCACTGAAAAGAAAAGGGTGTAAAAGAAAGGACAGTCATCCGTGGCTAAGTAAAGAAATTAAGGATAGTATTCGACTAAAAACAAGGGCATATAAGGTAGCGAAATCGAGTGGGAGGACAGAGGATTGGGAAAACTTTAAAAGGCAGCAAAAAATAACAAAAAGATTGATTAAGAAAGGGAAGATAGATTATGAAAGTAAATTAGCAAAAAATATAAAAACAGATAGTAAGAGTTTTTATAGTTATATAAAAAGAAAAAGGGTGGCTAAAGTAAATGTTGGTCCCTTAGAGGATGAGACCGGGAAATTAATGGTGGGAAATATGGAGATGGCAAAAACACTGAATGAATATTTTGTATCAGTCTTTACAGTAGAGGAAACTAAGAATATCCCAACACTGGACAAACAGGGGGCTATAGGGGGAGAGGAGCTAAACACGATCAAAATCACTAAGGAAGTGGTACTCGGTAAAATAATGGGACTCAAGGCGGATAAATCACCTGGACCTGATGGCTTACATCCTAGAGTCTTGAAGGAAGTGGCGGTAGGGATTGTAGATGCATTGGTAATAATTTTTCAAAACTCCCTGGATTCCGCTAAGGTCCCGGCAGACTGGAAAACTGCTAATGTAACACCCTTATTTAAAAAGGGCAGTAGACAGAAGGCTGGTAACTATAGACCGGTTAGCCTAACATCTGTGGTAGGTAAAATTTTGGAGTCCATTATTAAGGAAACAGTAACAGGACATTTGGATAATCATAATTTAATAGGACAAAGTCAGCATGGTTTTACGAAGGGGAAGTCATGTTTGACAAATTTGCTGGAGTTCTTTGAGGAAGTAACATATAGAGTGGATAAAGGGGAACCAGTGGACGTAGTGTATTTAGACTTCCAAAAGGCATTTGACAAGGTGCCACACAAAAGATTATTGCTTAAGGTAAAAAATCACGGGATTGGGGGTAATATTCTGGCATGGATAGAGGATTGGCTATCTAACAGAAAGCAAAGAGTTGGGATAAATGGTTTATTCTCAGACTGGCAATCAGTAACTAGTGGTGTTCCACAGGGGTCAGTGCTGGGTCCCCAACTCTTCACAATCTATATTAACGATTTGGAGGAAGGGACCAAGTGTAACATATCAAAATTTGCAGATGATACAAAGATGGGAGGGAAAGTAGTGAGTGAGGAGGACATAAAAAACCTGCAAGGGGACATAGACAGGCTAAGTAAGTGGGCAGAGATTTGGCAGATGGAATACAACACTGGAAAGTGTGAGGTGATGCACTTTGGCAGGAAAAATCCTAGAGCAATTTATTATCTTAATGGCAAGAAACTGGAGAGTACTGAAGTGCAAAGGGATCTGGGGGTCCTGGTGCACGAAACTCAAAAGGTTAGTATGCAGGTGCAGCAAGTGATTAAGAAGGCAAATGGAATGTTGGCTTTCATTGCTAGGGGGATAGAATATAAAAATAGGGAGGTATTGCTTCAGTTGTACAAGGTATTGGTGAGACCGCACCTGGAATACTGCATACAGTTTTGGTGTCCTTACTTAAGGAAAGACATCCTTGCTCTCGAGGCAGTGCAAAAAAGGTTCACTCGGTTAATCCCGGGGATGAGGGGGTGGTCATATGAGGAGAGGTTGGGTAGATTGGGACTCTACTCATTGGAGTTCAGAAGAATGAGAGGCGATCTTATTGAAACATATAAGATTGTGAAGGGGTTGGATCGGGTGGATGCGGGGAGGATGTTCCCGATGACGGGTGAGACGAGAACTAGGGGACATAGTCTTAGAATAAGGGGCTGCTCTTTCAAAACTGAGAGGAGGAGGAACTACTTCACTCAGAGGGTGGTAGGTCCATGGAATATGCTGCCACAAAAAGCTGTAGAAGCTACAACATTAATTAAATTTAAAACAGAAATAGACAGTTTCCTAGAAGTAAAGGGCATTAAGGGTTACGGGGAGCGGGCAGGAATTTGGACATGAGTCTAGGTTCGGATCGGTCATGGCCCTGTGGGTAGTGGAGCGGGCCCAGGGACTGTGTAGCCTGATTCTGCTCCTATTTCGTGTGTGCAATTCTGTTAGATGCAGGAGATGGTTCTGTGATAGATAGTAGATTGGCGGTTAGGATCAGATCAGCCATGATCTTATTGAATGGCGGAGCAGGCTCGAGGGGCCGATTGGCCTACTCCTGCTCCTATTTCTTATGTTCTTATGTTCTTATGTTCATTAGACATCGCCAAATCCACACGGGAGAGAGAGAGTTTGGGTGTAGCGTTTGTGGAAAGTGATTTAAAGTCTCCGGTAGTCGGGCCGTACATCGGCGAGTTCGCAAGGGGGGTAAACGCTTTGAATGCGAGGTGCTTATGAAACGATTCTTCAGATCAAGTCAATGGATGAGGCAACGGTGAATTCACCCTGGGTAGAAATGATTCAGTCACGGAATGCTTTAATAGATGCGGCAGTTTGAAATGCCCTGGTGAATTCATGCAGGTTGCACGTGTTTGAATGTTGTGTGTGTGGAGAGTGCTTGAAACTCTATATGACGCTCACAATGTTACAGGCTGTGAGAAAATAAAATGCTCAGATACTGCTGATCTAACACACTGCACACTTGCTCATTCATGTTCTAAAATCTCTCCATCACTGGGGTTTTCCTCGCCTCATGTCTGGGTGTGTTGTGGGCTCAGTGATAGAGATTGATCGCTGTGATTAGGCAACAAGCCCAGTATCGTTGTAGGGTGCGACTACCAGGATGGGAGAAGGGCAACTCGATGGACCTTGGTCTTTCTTCACACCGGAGAGAGATCGGTTAACCAACTTCAACACAAATAAAACGACAGCACTTTCAAGGGGATGTCAGTGTTTAAAGGGAAAGGGACAAATACACTGACAGCCTGTTAAATGGGCGGTCATTGTTTAAAGGGAAAGGGATAAATAATCGACAGTCTTTCGTTGTAACATAATTCTTTACATATCTCTCTGTCTCGCTTTTTCTGGTTCTCCTCTCACTTTCTCTCACTCTGTTTCTCTCTGTCTCTCTTTCTCTCTCTCCTCTTTCATATTATCGCTGTCCCCCTCTCTCTTCTTTTCTCTCTCTGTCGCGCTCCCCTCGTCCCCTTTCTCTCTGTCTCTGTCGCTTCCATATCTTTCTATACTTTCTTTTTTCTCTGTCTCCCATCTTTGTTTCTCTTACCCTGTTTCTCTCTCTCTCTCCTAAGATCTGTGTTTAAGTCAAACGGAAATACAATTGGGCGAGGTTTAACAGACATTTCCAATGTGCTATTGCCCGCTTTGCGCTACCGGCCCAGACCAATTTCACTCCCATCGATCAAAGGGACACAGGAACCAAACTCGGCCGTTCTGTCCCTCCAGCCTGTTCCACCATTCAATAGACCAACTCTATCTCATTTACCCGCCTTTGATCCAGATCACTTGATACTCTTACCTAACAAAAATCGATCAATCGCAGTCTTGAAAATATCTATTGGACCAGCATTCACAGCACTGTGAGGAGCGGGGTCCAGTGTCATACTATCATTTGTGTGACAAAATTGTTCATAAAATTAGTCCGACATGGCCGAGCTCTAATTTTAAGACCATGGCTTCTTGTTCGGGATTCCCCTACCAGTGGGAATACTTTCCCGGTGTCTACACTGTCCAATCTTTGAACCATTTTAAATCCCTCGATTAGATCACCACTCAATCTTGTAAACCCAATGGAATACAAGGTTTATGCTACATGTCCTCATAGTTTAACCCTTTAAGCCCCGGTTATATTCTGGCGAGTCTGCGCTGCACCCACTCCAATGACAATATATAACTCCTGATGTTCAGTTCACAACCCTGAAGGCAGTAATCCAGATGGGGTCTGAACAAGGCGCGTTGCAATCTTTCATGGTATGCACCCTAATATAAGTAACTGATCATTATTGATTTCTTCCATTTAATAAGGAGAGCTTCTAATAATTTGTCAGTGTTTTAATGATATTTTGTTTCATTTAGTAGTTCCATTTAGGAAATTTGAGAAGCATGCAGTAAGGGAACATAAGTCATCATGGGTTACTTTAATTTACATATAGATTGGGCTAACCAAATTAGTAAAAATACAGTGGAGGAGGAATTCCTAGAATGTTTACGGGATGGTTATCTGGAACAATATGTGGAGGAACCAACCAGAGATCAGGCCATCTTAGAATGGGTATTATGTAACGAGAAAGGATTAATTAGCAATCTTGTTGTACGAGGTCCCTTCGGTCAGAGTGATCATAATATGATAGAATTCTTCATTAGGATGGAGAGTAAAGTAGTTGAATCAGTGACTAGGGTCCTGAATTTAAACAAAGGAAACTACGATGGTTTGAGGCGTGAATTGGGTGGGATTGATTGGAGAATGTCGCGCAAAGGGTTGACGGTGGATAGGCAATGGCAAATATTCAAAGACTGCATGGATGAACTACAGAATTTGTACATCCCAGTGTGGCATAAGAATAAAACAAAAAGGGTGACTCAACCATGGCTAACAAGGGAAATTAGGGATAGAAAAAGATCCAAGGAGAGGGCATATAAATTGGTCAGAGAAAGCGGTAACCCTGAGGATTGGGAACAGTTTAGGATTCAACAAAGGAGGACAGAGGGATTAATTAAGAAGGGGAAAATAGAATATGAAAGTAAGCTTGCAGGGAACATAAAAACTGACTGTAAGACCATTTATACATATGTGAAGAGAAAAAGATTAGTGAAATCAAGTGTAGTTCCCTTGCAGTCAGAAGAGGGGTAAGTTATAATGGGGAACAAAGAAATGGCAGACAAATTAAATGCATATTTCGGTTCTGTCTTCACAAAGGAGGACACAAATAAACTCCCAGAGATGTTGGAGAACATCAGGTCTGATGAAAGGGAGGAACTGAAAGAAATCAGTATTTCCAGGGAGATGGTGTTAGGGAAATTGACGGGATTGAAGGCCGAGAAATCCCCAGGGCCTGATAATTTACATCCTAGGGTACTTAAGGAAGTGGCCCTAGAAATAGTAGATGCATTGCTAATCATCTTCCAACATTCGATGGAATCTGGAACATAACCCATGGATTGGAGGATAGCTAATGTTACCCCACTATTCAAAAAGGGTGGCAGAGAAAAAGCGGAGAATTACAGACCAGTAAATCTGACATCGGTAGTGGGGAAAATGCTAGGGTCCATTATAAAGGATGTAATAGCTGAGCAATTGAAAAACAGTGACAGGATCGGACAAAGTCAACATGGATTTACAAAAGGTAAATCGTGCTTGGCTAATCGACTGGAAATTTTTGAGGATGTAACTGCGAAAATAGATAAGGGAGAACCAGTAGATGTGGTGTATTTGGACTTTCCAAAGGGTTTCGAAAAGGTCACCCATAAGAGATTAGCGTGTAAAGTTAAGGCACATGGGATTGGGGGCAAGGCATTGACTTGGATAGAGAACTGGTTGGCGGACAGAAAGCAGAGAGTAGCAATTAATGGGTCTTTTTCCGAGTGGCAGACAGTGACTAGTGGGGTACCGCAGGGATCGGTCCTTGGACCCCAGCTATTCACAATATACATTAATGATCTAGATAAGGGAACTAAATGTAATATCTCCAAGTTTGCAGATGACACAACGCTGGGTGGCCGTGTGTGCTGCGAGGAGGATACCGAGAAACTCCAGGATGATTTGGACAGGTTGGGTGAGTGGGCAGAAGCGTGGCAGATGCAATATAACGTGGATAAAAGCGAGGTTCTCCACTTTGTTGTCAAAAACAGAAAGTCAGTCTATTATCTGAATAGCAATAGATTGGGAGAAGGGGAAGTGCAACGAGACCTGGATGTCCTTGTGCACCAGTCGCTGAAGGTAAGCATGCAGGTGCAGCAGGCGTTCAAGAAGGCAAATGGTATGTTGGCCTCCGTAGCGAAAGGGTTTGAGTATAGGAACAGTAATGTCCTGCTGCAGTTGTACAGGGCCTTGGTGAGACCACACCTTGAGTACTGTGTGCAGTTTTGGACGCCTTATCTGAGGAAGGATGTTCTAGCCATGGAAGGAGTTCAGCGAAGATTCACAAGGCTGATACCTGGGATGGCAGGAATGACATATGAGGAGAGATTGGGTCGATTGGGCTTATACTCGCTGGAGTATAGAAGAATGAGAGGGGATCTCATTGAAACATATAAAATTCTGACAGGTCTGGACAAACTAGATGCAGGTAGAATGTTCCCGATGTTCGGAGAGTCCAGAACCAGGGGTCATAATCTAAGGATAACGGGTAAGCCATTTAGGACATACAATGAGGGGGAATTTCTTCACCCAGAGAGTGGTGAACCTGTGGAACTCTCTACCACAGAAGGTAGTTGAGGCCAATTCATTAAATATATTCAAGAATGAGTTCGATATATTTCTTAAAGCTAAATGTAGCAAGGGATATGGGGAGAAGGCAGGTACAGGGTACTGAGTTTTGATGATCAGCCATGATCTCATCGAATGGCGGAGCAGGCTCGAGGGTCCGAATGGCCTACTTCTGCTCCTATCTTCTATGTTTCTATGAACCCCACGAGATGCGCACGCGCCCGTAGCGGCCGCGCAAGTGCAATGTTTAGGCATGCGAAGCGCATGCGCTGAAACTCGGCATTTGCGATCTGTCGAGAATCATCTTGACAGACCCTCCGCATGCGCAGGAGAGGTAGGACCCCCGGCACAGACTTGCGAGAATTTGTCAAATGCTGAATTGCAGCTCCGTAAGAAACAGCTGCGATAAATATCACCAGGCGAACAGCTCGCATTCTGTCTGAAGAATCAGCAGGAAGAAGACCTGGAAAGCAGGGAGCTGGGAAACGGGACATTTTTAGCTGCGAAAGGGAACAAAGTTCTTTGTAGAAAGCCTGACGTAATTTTTAAAAAAACTTTAGTTTGTTAAATATTTCTTTAGTTTTGGATCTTTTTTTGAGGAGTGAATGTAATTTAAAGAGGTTCTCTCGCTATGGGGAAGGTAACCATTCTATTCAATTAGATCTCATTTTATTAAATTTGAAAATGACTGTTCAATAATGATTTATTGCACATTTAATAATGTTTAAAATAATTATGCCAAAATATAGGAAATATTTATGTTTGATTTTGTGAAAATTTTGCAGGTCTTAAAATTCATGTCGGGCGGTGATATTCATTAGGCGGGTGTGACGGGTGCCCGATCCGATACCGCCCGTTCCCCACCACAGCCCGACGTGAATTTCTACCCACTCACTTTATTAAAATAACTTTTACAACTCTTTCCATTTTTTCACTACATGCACTTCATCTGTTTAAATAGGAAGTCTGTGAGGGAGAAACTTGCCTCTTGACGATGTTGCCCAGATCCTCGGTGTGATTCTGTAACATATCAGCGAAAACACCAGGGAAAAAGAAAGAAGACCGAGGAACCATCACCGTCTCCTGATCAGGAGGAACTACCACTCACCCCAGAGAGTGTACAGGGAGAGGCTGTCTGTTGAGATGCTGTCGGAGGAGTTGTGTGTGAGGAGGCTGCGCTTCAGTAAAGAGGCACTCGGCCGACTATGTGACATGTTAAAGGACGACATTCAAACACGCTCGAAGACCCGCACTGACTTGTCAGTGTCCATGAAAGTAAACACAGCGTTAAACCTCTTTGCATACGGGTCATTTCAGTCAGGCACCAGTGATATATCAAACATCACCCGGACGGCTGCTACGAGGGCCTGCATTCTTAAGTCACAGATACCATTTTCTGTACGGCTTCAGCGTTCATAGACATCGAAATGTCAAGTCGGCAGCAAAAGGAGAGGTCCTTGGATTTTATAGGATTGCTGGATTCCCCAAAGTGTTTGGGGTCGTCGATGGATCCCATGTTGCATTGTTGCAACTTTGTGCACCTGTGACATAAATCAAGAGCAACGGGTATATTTCATTAAATGTTAAGAGAGTCTGTGATGAAACTCTGGATCCTAAAGGTGAATGCAGATCACCGGGGAAGTGCTCATGACTCCTTCGTCCTCCGTCAGTCGGACTTATATGTCGCTCTCAGCACATTGCCTCCAGGATCCGCATGGATATTGGGAGACAAGGGCGTCGCGCTATAACCGTATCTGGTTAAAGAAGAGATACAACCGGACACAAGTGCCCACACGGCAAGTGGTGGAGAGCACAATCGGGCTGCTGGAATCACGCTTCCGGAGCCTGGACAGTTCAGGGGGAACTTTGCAGTACTCTCTTCTGAAAGTGTGAAGGATTGTGGTAGCCTGTTGCACTTTGAACAACATTGCCCTGCGGGAAGGACTGAACCTTAACCCTGCAGAGGAACTCTCTGCTGAAATGGAGGACATGGGCGATTCCAATGTGCCTGTGGCCAGGCCTGATGGGGGGCGGGGGGGGGGGGCGGAGCCAAGTGCTGCCGAAAGCAAAGCTACTCGGGAACTGTTAGTAGCGAACACGTTACGAGGTGATGATAGAGTCGCCTTGTACCTCCCCCTCCCAGCTATTTTCTATTTTGTAAATATTTGCAAAGATAAATTAATTGATCAAAAAATGTAACCAGATTAAACTGACTGTTTGGTTTTCTTAGCGCAATAAACACATTCCATTTGCAAATTAGCTATTTTCTACTATTTAAGCAGTTCTAATGTTAAATTGCTTTTTAATAAATAAGTTGAAAAAATGTTAAAGTGACTCGATGCAATACATATGAAAGGAAATCACTTAATACACTATCAGTCACAAATATAAATTTCAAGAATATAACTAAACATCAACATTTAAATAAGAGCAAACATTCAAGAATTGAGGATATGCCCCCTCGCATCTGTGCCTGAGGATAGAAGGAGGTGGAATGAGCAAAAGGTGACACCCTACCCTTTATTGCACTTTGACTTCCCCGTGACCGGAGACCTCTCATGCCAAGTGAAAGATCCGTGTGTTCTACCTCTTGACCTTCAGCAGGTGGCTCGTGACAGGGTTTCTGCTGCTGCTGATGAAAGACAACATTTTCTTCAAACATAATTGGCGGAGCTGCTGTCTCGTGGGCCTGCACTGTGTCTGCGCTGGGAGCAGGCAAGTGGGGTTCTGCGGTGGGGGAATTGAACGGCAGCCGAACCTACTGTCTTTAACTGCAATAGTTGAACGAGAGACTCGTTAACCTGCTTAAGCGCCAGATTGAACTTGGCCCATCACATCAGAAAAGCTGCGTGAAGCCATGGCGAGCTCATTAACACTTTTCTCTGCAGTTGTGCCGAACTGATTGATGGTGTGTAGACCTGTGTGCAAATTATTGCATGTACTGCTCCCAAGAACATCAATTCCCCGACTTATAGAGGCAAGAGAGTCAAGTTTCTTCACATGAAGAGTAACCATATCTTTCCTCAACCCATCAACCTGTTGCACCTGAGTTTATCTGACATTTTGTTGCATTACATGTCTTGCTGCTTCTCCTACCTGCTCTGCAGTATCAGGTTGGTGTCTGGCTGTGGAACGACAGTCAGCTGTGCCTGGCACAGAGCCAGAGGGGCCAGGAGATGGAGAGGTGGTGTGCAGCCACCCAGGGTCCATACACTCTCCGAGCACTAGCTGACACTCCATAAATTCTCCTCCCCCATCTCACTTACTGCTCGCTCTGCATCTGTAAAACTTTTCCCAATGCCCTCTGCAGCCGCTGACTCAACGCACTGTTCATCCCGTGTGTAAGACAGCTGTCCACCTGTGGGAAGGAAACACTAAACATTTACAAAGTTAAAGCACGATCTGCCACAACACAGAAGCTGATATTCAACGCACACCTTCCAGTTTTAAACATACAGCTGGACAGACCAACTCACCTTACCTTACCCCAATGTCTGATTGGGTTCACCAGGCACTGAACTGCCACGACTGATTCCAAGCAACTGCGTGACCCTTTCCTCTTGCTGCGATAATTCCCTCAGAGTGACAACATCACCGCCTGTCAGGGCACGCTCTCTGGCGTTATGTACCGTTTTACTCTAAATTGACAACAGAAATGAAAATGAAATTTCAGTTTATCCTTCAGACACCCCAACGAACTGCTTTGGAAACAGAACCAGAGGCTGATTTGGAGATAAGGTATTGTTCACTAATGATATTTCACACCTCAAATCTGTGAAGGACAGCTAAGATGTTTAGAAGCACAATCGATGTTCCAAAGCTGCTCCAAATCCATTACATTTTACGACTAGGTCAGATGCCTGGATAATGAAGTCAGTTTACAACAGCTATGCAACTAAAAATGTTTTAAAGCAGTAAAGTTTAATGTGAACAAATTTTACAGTTGACAATTCTAATAACTGTACAATCCTTAGCAGATCGCATCAAATCATTCAATTTTTAGCGTCATTGTTCCGCTGTTCGTGGGATGGTGGAGTTCGCGCTAACAGCCTCGGCAACTTCTGTCCAAGCTGTCATTTGTCCTTTCCGCAGCGCCCTGGGCTTCTCGGTCCCAATGATCAGCAGGCGCTACGCCTCAACCTCATTGAGGAGTGTGTTGATGTCATCGTCAGTGAAATGCTGAGCTCTCTTCATCATCACAACTGTGTTCGCTTCTTCCATTTCACTTTGCTGTTTAGTTAAAATTAATGAAAATTATTTCACGTCTTTTAAATCTCTTTAAATGGTTTTAAACCACTTTAGAAGTGTTTAAAAACTATTTAAATTTCTTCAAATCCATGTAAAAGTCTTTAAAATTTTCTAAAAGTTCACAAAAGTTTTTAAAAACTATAAATGGATAACTTACCATTTATATTAAGAGCTACTTTCAATGGTGAAAGCTCTGGAGAGTGAAGAAATATCGGGGGCGTGGCCTATGCAAATATAAAAATTGACGGATCTTGTGGGCGGGTCTCTCCTATGATTCAAGCCCGAGGCTCCGCGCATGCTGCGCTCCTGGGAGGCGTGATGTCATAGGCTGCCCAGGAGTCCTCAGGATGAAACCGCATCTCTCCGTGGGCGCAGAGGCTGCAGGTAAAAGCCAATCTTTTTTACTGGTCGCAAATTTCCGTCCCCGGGATGTTTCTGATCGCAATTTCAGGCACATTTGTGTTTGTCAAAGCGGATTGGGGAAATGCTCAGGTGGAAATTGCAGTACAAATAATAGTTCAATAATGAGCTGTAGTGCAGCGGGAGTAAAATAACATCCAGCAATTAATGGACAGGTTACAATAAATGGGTAAATGTGACAAAAATAAATAAACCACTGACGAATTTTGAGAATCTCTCATAATAAAAGGGAATCCAATCAATAATGAACGGGAGGTTATATTAGGAAGCATACCAGGAAACATTGCAAGGAGCCTTGGTCAGACCCCATCGGTATACTGCCTTCAATTTGGACACTGAAAATCGGGAATTAAATATTGGTATTGGAATGACTGCAGCGCAGCCTCGACATAAAACTATTAGGACTTAAAGGGTTAAAGTATGAGGACAGGCTTCTTCGGCAGCATCTTCCAATCGCGCGACCTCTTCCACCTCCAAGGACAAGGGCAGCAGGCGCATGGGAACAGCACCACCTCCAAGTTCCCCTCCAGGTCACACACCATTCTGAGTTAGAAGTATATCTCCGTTTCTTCACCGTCGCTGGGTCCAAATCCTGAAACTCCCTCCCTAACAGCACTGTGGGAGTACATTCACCACACGGACTGCAGCGGTTCAAGAAGGCGACTCATCACCATCTTCTCATGTGCAATTAGGGATAGGCAATAAAGTCTGGCTTGTCAGCGACGCCCACATTCCATAAACGAATAAAAATACATGTTGCATAAACCTTGCATTCCTTCTGGTTTAGAAGGTTGAGTGGTGATCTAATCGAGGGATGTAAAATGCTTCAAAGTTTGGATAGTGTAAATACGGTGAAAGTGTTTGCAATGGTAGTGGAATCCCGAACAAGAAGGCATGGTCTTAAAATTAGAGCTGGGTCGTGTCGGACTGATATTATGAACTACTTTTTCACACAAATGATAGTGGGAATCTAGACCCTGCTCCTCACAGTGCTGGGGATGCTGGGCCAAGTGATATTTTCAAGACAGAGATTGATCAATATTTGTCTGGTAAGAGGATGAAGTGATGTGAATCCAAGGCGGGTAAAAGAGGTTGAGTTGGTCTATTGAATGGTGGAACAGGCTGGAGGGGCTGAACGGCCTAGTTTGGTTACTGCGTTCCCATGATCTGTGGGACTGAAATTGTTCAGGGCCGGTAGCGCAAAGCGGGCAATCACAGATTGGAAAAGGCTGTTACACCCCGCCCAATTATATTTCCGTTTGAGTTAAACACCGATTTTAATCTAACCGCCCAGCATTCACTGGAGTGTAAAATCGACGGGATTAAAATGGCCGTCTACTCAAATGCGCCCCCATCCCACCGGGAAGTTAAAATCGACCAAGCAGGAAAATCCCAGGGGTTCTGTAATGGTCGCGGTAATCAACGCCAGATTTTCCTTTCTGTGCTGTACCCAGGTCTGGCTTAACACATAGAATGACAAAGAATGACCTGGAATTGAAAGCACAGAAACAGGCCATTGGGCCCAGCCTGTCCATGGCTGTGTTTCTGCTCCACAGGAGCCTCCTCCCGCTGTTCTTCCTCTAACCCTATCACCACATCCTTCTATTCCTTTCCCCTGATGTATTTATCTCGCTCTTTCTTGAATGTACCAATGGTAATCGCATCAACTATTCCTTGGGATAGCGAGTTCCGCATTCTAACCATTCTCGTTTCTATGGAAATGAGCAACAGCCTGTTTAAACTTTGCTGATACTTACGTTTCATACGCAACTCGCATTCAAAGCGTTTACCTCCCTTGCGAACTCGCCGATGTACGGCCCGACTACCGGAGACATTAATTCACTTTCCACACACGCTACACCCAAACTCTCTCTCTCCCGTATGGATTTGGCGATGTCTAATGAAGGCTGTAAACGCGCAATATTTTTTCTAACACGATATACATTCAAACGATCTCTCTCTGCTGTGAATCCATTGAATCTTTCTCACATCGCTGTATCCTTACAATGTACTGTACAATCATAGAATCATAACAGCACAGAAGGAGGCCACTCGGCCCATCGTGCCTGTGCCGACTCTTTCAAAGAGCTTATTAGTCCCACTCTCCCGCTCCTTCCCCATAGCCCTGCAATGATTTCCTTTTCAAGTATCGATCCATTTCCCTTTTGAAAGTTACATAGAATTTAATAGAACTTACAGCACAGAAACAGACCTTGCGACACAACAGATCTAAATGTTCTATATAAGGTCAACCTAATTTCTCTGCTTTCGAATTCAATTAAACTCGAATTTAATTCAGTGCTTTTTTGCACTTTTTATGGTTCTGTTAACCTGCGTTGACACTTTTCAGGATTTGTGGATTTGTACCATTCGATCCTATTGTGCTTCTAATCAATGTAATTCTTATTTTCCATATGTGTATGTGGCCTACAAATTCCTACTAACAAATTGCACCACCTTACACTTATCTATATTGAAAATAATTTGCCTTTTACTCGCCCATTCGACAAGTTTGTTGATGTGATCTTGTATTTTTTGGCCGTCTTCCACAGTATTAACTGTACCCCCCAATGTGGTTTATCCGCAAATTTTGATATTGTACTTCCGATTACAGAATCCAAATCATTTATGTAAATTTTGAACCGCAATCGACCCAGCACCAATCCCTTTGGAACACCACTTCCGTCCTTCCGCCTGTCTGAGTAAGTAACTTTAACCCCTATTCTCTATTTTGTAGCCCGTTTGCTATCTATTCTGCCACTTGTCCCCGAACGCCGCATGCTCTGACAATAGTGACGAGTCCACTATGTGGTACCTTACCAAAGGCCTTTTGAATGTCCACGGGGAGAAATTCACTATCGCCCCGTTTGGGTGCGACAAGTTTTGAAATCTGGGAAACTTAGCGCTAGGTGCAAATGATTCCCAGCTTTTGCATAATTCGGCCTTTGCACTCCAGGAAGGAAGTGGAGCGCTATATCAAGTGGTTCACTTCCTTCCTGAAGCACACAATGATGCAGGTGGGGCGGTATTGGTGCAGTGCTGCACAATGTCCCGTGCAGCGCGGCCACGATCCGAGGTTCCTCCCCTCCAGTAAAGGGAAAGGCCATCGCTGCAGGCTCTACATTGGGACCAGTCAGGAGAATTGAAAAAATTGTTTAAAAAAATTAGAAAAATGTTCCTACTTACCTCGGCATACTCCCCTTTATCTTCCGCCCCCGAATCGCCCGGCCTCCCGAACAAAGCCTCCTGCAGCTGTCGGTATTTTCGCCCGGCGATGCTGCAGGGGACGGAACAGAATTTTGGATCTGGGGTGCTACCCGGGCGAATGTGCACGGCAGTGACGTCATGATCTACTCTTTGAACTGAGCACAGTAACTATTCAATATTTCTGCCATTTCACTGTCGTTTCCGGCACAGACAGGATGGGCCGAATGGCGGTATTCTATGCGGTAAATTACTATGATTATCTGTGAGTTTATATTGTGTGTCTTTTAGCAGCCTTATCGCCATCTTCATTTTCCTTTGTTATGTATGTGTTTGTTTCGTAATTCCTCTTTGCCTTCCTGATTGTTTTATGACTTATTTCCAAACTTCTTCCTATTCCTTTTTTGACATCCGCTCATCTTGTCTATGTACTTAGTGTATGCTTCTTTCTTTAATTTCAATTTTACCCTTTCCTCTTTATTCATCCATGCTGTCTGATTATTGATTAGTTTGTGCTGTGTTTTAACGGAATAAACTTCCCGATAACTTTATTGATCTCATTGTAAATATTTTGCTCAGCTCTTTGTCAGTATTTGTTCCAGTTTACTGTCCTATTTCTATTCTCATCCCCTCATAAGCAGCTTTACCACATTCTATTACATTGACATTTATCTTACAAAAGTCGGCCTCAATCATTATATTAAACCTTATTATGTTGTGATCGCCTTTGCCTATATGCGCCTCTACACTTACTTCTGTTGCCTGCTTTGGTCCATTTCTCATTTCTACCTGCAGCAGTCACTCATTTCTTGTTGGGCTTCATACGTCCTGCGTTAAAAAGTTCTGACAAACCATAAAAACTGCATTCCAGTTCCTCAACTCCTTTCCTTTTCTGCCAGTTTATATTGTGGTGCTTGAAATCTCGGATGATTCAATTCTATGTATTTTAATCATTTCATAAATTTGCATGAATATTTCACCCTCCACTTCCCTTCCACTATTAGGTGATCTATAGTTTACCCCTATTAGAGTGATCGAGCCCTTCTCATCCTTTATCACAATCCAGATGGATTCTGTTTCTATCTCACTCTTTGATAACTCATTTCTTTCTACTACCATTGTGTTTTCTCTGATTCGTACATTTAGTGAGCGCGGGAGCAACGAAATTGAAGGAAGATAAACACATGAAGTTGAATACAGGAAACGCAACTACAAGTGAATCAGTGAGAAATAGAAGGCAGTTATAACAAGGAACAAGAGGAGAGATTGAACGGCACACAGGAAGTTCAGAGATACAGAAATAGAGAGCGAAAATGACAAATAGAGCGTAGAGCTGAGAGGCAGTGGGTCCTAACAATATGCATTTAATAAGTTAACACGCTTCATAGTAAGCCAATATTAGAAAGCCAACATTCGAAAGTGCCAATTGAAAAGTAAGGAGTCGTACGGTTCAATAAATCGTCATGTTTATTTATTAATATTCAAAGTCTTCCTTGAGTTTGAGATTGATCTTATCTTTAATACATAAATAAAAGTGATGATATATTTTTTTATAAATCTACCTCTAAACTATATCTCATGTTCTGTGAACCACAGACCAGCTCTATCAGTCTCCCTGTTGAGAAGATATCACTGTGGATGAGACACACGGATTGTTGCACGAAATGGATGAACTGAATAACACAAGAGCTCAGCTGAAACTTAAAAAATTGCTGCCCTGCACGTGAAACACAAATGGAGGAGCAGCCAATCAAAATAGCGACCTGACCCGAGACCTAATTTCTAACCTGTCCCTAAATGTAATGCTGTTATCGAGCGATTCATGCTGCAATTCAGGAGAGGAACATCTAGGGATCAATATTAGATTGATGACCTGGAAACACTCGGCGCCACCTCAGGGCTTAGCTCAGTTGTGTTTTATTAATTAATTTAATAATCAGGGTAACCGGATACTTCAACGCGCACTTGAACTGCTCTCTGAACTTGGTCTGAGTCACTCCTTCAATAAATGTGTCTGTGCAGGAATTTAAATTCTGCAGCATTCTTCCGACATTTAGAAAAATCATTAATGAATCATTGTAATCTGAGTAACCTCTTTCTGTAATGTTATAATATAAGAATTATAAAACGTATGGCAACCACAAAAGTATGAAACAGCCGGATGTGCTCAAGAGTAAAATGACGGACTTCCTTCTGCTCTCCATCTCTGGGTCACTGCCATTCTCTCCCTTGCTCTGACCCCTCAGTCCCTTACGGACCCGACTGGCCACTAAAATGTGTCTGACGGTCAGAGAATTTAGCAGCAAAATTAAAGCGAATGGGAGCAATGGGGTTAAAACTGTATCAAACCAGTCAAATGCCACCCATCCGGGCTCAGTAAAATAACTTGGTTTTATGACACAAAACCACGGTACATGTTCGATGATCTCCTTAGGTTCATATATAAAGTACCAAGTAGCACTTTTCAAACTCAGCAGAATGCAGGTTGTTGCTATAACCACAGCCGCAGTTTTCTTGGTGCAATATTTTGTTTTCAGCTTTTCGCAACAAACAGCAACAAAGCGATCAAAGGAGAAAGTGACTGTTAACCAGACTGAACTGTCTCTGGATGCACGAGTCAGGACAGCGATAATACTGCATACAGGGGTGATCTTCAGAAAAGATACCGGGTAAAGATAATAACTGATCCGAAACAATATGATCTCGGTGATAATGACCAGTAGATCCGTTACCACCATTCCCAGCAGGTAGCGAGTGATACATTCGGGCAGCCCGCAGTTTGCTCTGGACAGGATCACAATCGCAATCAAGTTAACTGTAAGAGAGAGAAGGGAAATGAGACAGGAAATTACTGATCAATTGGAACTGGGCATTCTACACACCTAAGCATATAAACTACATATTTCAGTGCAGGGATTTTCAATTGCTCACCACTGAGTCCAAAAACCTGCACTGTGCGGCAGGGTCATTGCACAGGATCAGAAGCGACAATCAGCGAGGATATTTCGTTCCCATCCCAGAGCCGGTGAGTCTTCCTGTCCCATTCCCAAACCCTGTTCGAGGCGCTAGAAAGGAAATTGTAATAAATTAATAGCTTCAAAGCTTTCAGGCTGCATCCGTGGACGGAAATTCGCCTTACTACATGTGACAGCAGAGTTATGAAATTGGAATATAAAAATCTACTACTGGTTGGTCACTGGATGAACAAAAAACAATCAAATGAAATATAATAAGGGAGTGAGGAGTTCCAGCGGGAATGGAGAGTGAAGAAAAAGCAAGCAGTAAATTAGAAGTGGGTTTAACGAATGAACTAACGGGGGACGATGGAGGGAAACTGTCCGGGCTATGACTGCATGATGTCTGGCAGGAGAGATCCCACCAAACTGAGTTTCAGAGGAGCATGAGTTTACTGGACTTTGGACCAGAGCAGGGGGACTGACATAAGCAGAAATATCAAATATAAACATAAAATGCTGGGATTAATAAGCAGGTCAGGCAACATCTCAACATCTGTGGAAAGAGAAATAGAGTTAACTTTTCAGGTCCTTTGCCTTTCCTGAGAACTGAAAAAAGTTCTCCCCTACACTGAGGAGACCAAACACAGATTAGGTTATCACTCCTAACAAAGCAGCAACACCAATTGCCCCATCCTATTCGCTCCCCGCCCTTCCCGCCCTGTGTGTCTGCCTGGGACTAATCTTGCCAAACTCCTTCCCGTTCTTCTTATCGGTCCCAACTCTGACCCTGTGGACTCTGCCAGTCAATCGGCTATCATCGCCCCTCTCCCCATCTCCCTCCAGAATATACATTCGATTGTGAATAAAACCCTTGCCATCCACGAGCTAATTGCAGACGAGCACATTGATATCATGAACTTGTTGGAAACGTGGCTGAGGGGTGATGACACCTTTCCCCTTAATGTAGCTTCACCCCTGTCTATAACTGTCACCGCTTGCCCCGATTAATCCATCGAGATGTTGCTGTAGCCCATATCGCTAAATCACATCTTGGTCTGTCTCTCTATACATTCGGGAACTTATCCCCCTTTGAGCGTCTCACCTTGTTCCACCCTTCACGCCAATCATTTAAAATCCACTTTCGCTACCCCCACCCAAAAATAACGTCAATTTTCTCACTCAGATATCTTCTCTGATTTTCTCCATCTCAAGTCATCTTGCTCTCTCTCCTCTGAATCTACTGCCCTCCTTTCGTCCGTAAAGCTCTCCCTCCATATAAACTGTCCTACTCGCACGCACGGCCGCTCCAATGATCTTTACATCTCACGTGGCCTCGCTACTTCCATAGTTAGTATCACTGATGAGGCAATCTCTGATCATTTCCTTCTATCGCTCTTTAACCATATTTCCCTTCCTCCTCCCAAACTGACTTCATTCTGTGTCCGCCCATGGAAAAAGTACTCCATCAAGTCACTTATCGCTACACTTTCAAATTAACAACTCACTAGCCTTTGGCCTACCATTCAATAGACATTTCTGCAGCTACTGATTTGCTAAGCCACACCCTCTCCACCCCGTTACGGATCTTGTCCTCATTAGAATTATTACTCTCTCTCCCCGTAATCGTTCGCCCTTGTTTACCACTCACCTCTACTGCCTTAATCCAAGAGATGAAGATTTGACAGACTTTGGCAAACAATTGGTTTAAATATCTATCACCAGATCTGGCTGTACCACTTAATGCATTATCGGGTTATGCTCTCCATCGCTAAAATTGCTCACTCTTCAAAGATCAGCCAGGAATGCAAAGATAATTACAGCTTCTCTTCTCCACTACAAACTCTCTTCTTAAAATACCCTCCCTCAGCTCATCCACCTGCACCTCCGACAATAAGTCCGAGGAGCTCATGGACTTTTAGTCCAAAGACCGAGACCATCCGTTCAGCTGCCTCTGCTGCTTCACTCTCTTACCCCAGCACATCGGTTCAAACTTCCCCACGTTTTCAACACTGCACGAGCATTGAACTCACGTCTTTCTCAAGATTCAATCCCATCTCCTGTAATGCTCCCTCTGGCCTCATCTTGTTCCAGAGACCCACATTCTGCTCCCTCGATCCTATTCCCTACAAATTGTTGACCTGTGAACTTCCCTTCCTGAGTCCCATGATCGCTGATTTTGTTAACGGTTCCCACCCCTTCGGTACTGTCACCGCATTCATATCTGTTGTCATCATCCCGCTCCTCAAATAACCTGCGCTTGATCCCTCTGTTCTTGCAAACTACCTCCCTATCTCAAACATCCCTTCCAACTCCAATGTCATTGAACGTTTTGTCACTTCACAATTCCCTGCTTATCTTTCCCGCAATTCTATGTTTGAATCCCTTCCAAATAGGTTTCTGGCACAGCCATACGTATGTCGACGACACTCAGCTCTACCTCACCAACACCTCCCTCGACCCCTACACTGTCTTGATTCGTCTCACTTCTTGCCCGACATCCCGTATCGGATGAGCAATAATTTTCTCCAACTAAATATTAGGAAGACTGCAGCTTTTGGTCCACGTCACGAACTGTGTTCCCTGACCAATGTTAGCATCCCTGGAAACTTTCTATGGCTCATCCAGACCGTTCGATACCCTGGCGTTCTGTTTGACCCTAAGTTGAGTTTCTGACCACATATCTGCACCATCACCAAGACAGTCTACTTCCACCTCCGTAACATCGCTCGACTCCAATCCTGCCTCAGATCATCTGCTGCTGAAACCCTCATTCATGGTTTTGTTGCCGCTAGACTTGACTTTTGCAATGTTCTCCTGTCTGTCCTCCCAAATTCTACCCTACATAAATTGTGCTCATACAAAACTCTGGTGCCAGCATCTTAACTCACTCCGAATCGCATTCAACCATCATTCATATGCTCGCTGGCCTTCACTGTCTCTCGGGCCGACAATGCCCGACAATGGCTCAATTTTTAAATACTGAATACCTTTTCAAATTCCTCAATGGCCTCGCCCCTCCCTATATCTGTAATCTCCTCCAATCCTAAGATCCTCCGAGATATCTAAGCTTGTTCAATTCTGGCCTCTTGTGCATCATCGATTTTAATCGCTCCACCATTGGAGGCTGTACTTGTAGCTGCCTTGGCCCCAAGCTCTGGAAATCCCTCCCTAAAACACTCCGCCTCTCTACCTCTCGTTGCTCTATTAAGATGCTCCTTATAAATTTCATTTTTAATTGATATCGCTCTTGTTAAGCACATTGAGACGTTTTACGATGTTAAATGCTCCTTATAAATGTAGGACTTTGTTGATTGCTGAACACCTCTGCTCAGTCGGCACACAGTAACTTGAGCTTCCGGTCGCTTGCCAATTCAAGTCTCTGCCCCAATCCCGCTTTGACCTCTCTGTCCTCCGCCTCATAAACTCCTCTAATTAAGCTCAATGGAAACTCAAGCAATTGCATCTCAACTTTCGATCAGGCACTTTTACAGCCATCCAGACTCAACACCGTGTTCAACAATTTCAGGTCCCAAACACTGCTCGCATTTTATCGGACAGCAGGTGTTGTATAGATTCTGAAGTTGCCATTTACAGCTCCTCTAGATCCATCTTTTGTTTCTTTGTTTCTCCCATTATCTCTCCACTCTTGCCGTGCAGCATCATCCCTTTTGTCACTTAATCGCTCCTGCCTCCCATCCCATCACAGCACTCCCCATTTGTTCTTACCTCCTCTCCTCCCCTTTCCCTGCATCTGTACTTGCCATTCAATTCGGTAACTTTTACCAGTTCTAAAGAAAGGTCGCTGATAGGAAACGTTAACTCTGTATCTCTCCACAGATACTACCTGACCTGCTGAGTGTTTCCAGGATGTTCTGTTTATATTTCAGATTTCCAGCAGCCGCAGTATTTTGCCTTTGGGGAGCAATATAAATGGAAATCAGGAGCTGAGCAGAGTCCTCAGCAGAAAGGTTCTGCTGTTCTGGGAGATTCGGGGTAGAATTAACCAATGAATGAGGATTCAGAGCCAGGAGAGGCGATTGATAACTGAGAAGAGAAGAACGGAACACACTAAATATAATTGGATTACATCATCAAACATTATGAATACTCGTTAAGCACACTCATCAGTTCATTGATATAAAGCATTTATTTAAAGAGCCTATTTATTGAAGAAGACAATTGTTTACAGTCCAAGTGCTGAATGGAAAAAATATCCCCTCCGAATCATGGGACAGAATATTTTAGATCACCCAGGATACGTCATTATATTGGAAGAGGCAACAAATATAGATCATGTGTGGAAGCATCAGACCTGAAAGTGCATGTTCATGGCCTGTAAATTGTAGGAGTAACAGTGGATGAAGAGGATAAGATAACAACAACTTGTATTTAACTTAGTAAAACATCCCAAGGCGTTTCACAGCATTGTTATAAAACTAAATTTGGCACCGAGCCACAGAAGGAGAATTTAGGGGAGATGACCAAAGCTTGGTCAAAGAGGTAGGTTTTAAGGAGCATCTTAAAGGAGGGATGAAAGGTAGAGAGGCGGAGAGGTTAAGGGAGGGAATTACAGAGCTTAAGGCCTCGGCAGCTGAAGACACGACCACCACGGCTGGAGAAATTAAAATCAGGGATGCTCAGGGGGCCAGAATTAGAGGAGCGCAGAGATCTCACAGAAATATAGAACCATAGAAATTTACGACACAGAAGAATGCCATTCGACCCATCGTGTCTGTGCAGGCCGTAAAAGAGCTATCCAGTCTAATCCAACATTCCAGCTCTTGGTCCGTAGCATTGTAGGTTACAGCACTTCAAAAACTTTTTTAAATGTGATGAGCGTTTCTGCTTCTACCTTCCTTTCAGGCAGTGAGTTCCAGTCACCCGCCACCCGCTGGGTGAAAAAAGTTCTCCTCAGCTCCCCTCTAATCCTTCTACCTATGACATTAGCTCTATGCCCCCTGATTATTGACCTCTCTGATAGGTAAATTGATCCTTCCTATCGAATCTATCAAGGCCCCTCATAATTTTATACAACTCTGTCAAGTCTTCCCTCATCCTCCTCTGTTCCAAAGAAAACAAACACAGCCTAAACAATCTTTCCTCATAGCTAAAAATCTCCAATCCTGGCAAAATCGACGTAAATCTCCTACGAGCCCTCTCCAGTGCAATCACATATTTCCTTTAATTTGGTGACCAGAACATTACACAGTACTCTAGCTGTGACCTCACTAGTGTTTTATACAGTTCATGCATAACCTCACTGCTCTTGTCTTCTGTGCCTCGGCTAATAATGGGAGTAATCCCGAATGCTTTCTTAACCACCTTATCTACATGTCCTGCTACCTTTAGGTAACTGTGGACATACACTCCAACGTCGCTCATTTCGCCTACGCTTCTCAGTATCCTAACATTCATTCTGCATTCCATTGCCTTGTTAGCCCGCCCAAATGCATTACCTTACAGTTCTCCGGATTGCATTCCATTTGCCCCTTTACTGCACACCGGACCAATCTATTAAAGTCTTCCTGCAGTCTGCAGCTTTCTTACTCACTATCAACAGCACCGCCAATTTTTTTTATCATCAGCAAATTTCGTAATCATGCCCCCTACATTGAAGACTTAATCATTGAAGTATATCACAAAAAGCATGGGGACAAGCACTGAGCCTTGCCGAAACCCAACAGAAACAGATTTCCAATCACAAAAAACATCCTTCGATCTTTGCTGCACCATTGGTGGACGTGCCTTCTGTAGCCTGGGGGTGATTTACAGAGATAGGGAGGTTCGAGGCCATGGAGGGATTGGAAAACAGGGATGAGAATATTACAATCGAGGCGTTGCTTAACCGGGAGTGAAATTAGGCCAGCGGCACAGGGGTGATGGGGGAACGGGACTTGGTGCGAGTTAGGAAACGGGCAGCAGAATTTGGATGACCTCACGATTACGCAGGTTACAGCGTGGGAGACCAGCTGAGAGAGCATCAGAATAGTCAAGTCTGGCGGTAACAAAGGTTTGAACGAGGGTTGACGCTGCAGATGAGCTGAGGCAGAGGCAGAGACAGGCGATGATACAGAGGTGGAAATAGGCGGTTTAGTTATGGCGCCGATATGTTGTCAGAAGCTCATTTCATGATCGGAAACAATGGCTTCGGTCTTCCCAATATTTCTTTGGCGGAAAAAACAAAGCATTAATTATTCAAATAATCTATAAATACAGCAACATTATTTGATCTCACAGGGTATATGAATACTGTACCTGTGGTACACCTGATTATTACCTGTCAGTATATCAGTATATATATGGGGAAAAAGATTATGTAAATACTTTGCAAGTACCTGTCAGTAAACCTTTCTGTTTATCGTGGCACAGAGTATGTAAATACTGTACGAGTGGTAAACCCGATTATCACTTGTAGTCTCTCTTATGGTGAAACGGTGTCATAGGGAACAGCCCAATATTAAAACATTTCCATTTTTAACTCTGCCACATTCACTAACCGATATCATTCACGCTGTAAAAGAGCATGAGATTAAATGAAGATAGCTCCAGTAACCACAGACAGAGAGGGAGAGAGAGACAGAGATCACTGCAGCTGCGACAGATCAGTAAATTGACATTTTATTACAAGGCAATGGCTAGAGAACAATTCATTGCAAAATACTTCAAATAGAAGAATTAATGTATTTGAAAATGGATAAAGACTGTATCTGCACATCTAGTGTCGCACATCAATCTAATACAGCACTTTCATCTAATACAGCACTTCAATCTAATACAGCACTTTCATCGAATACAGCACTTCAATCTAATAGAACACTTCAATCTAACACAGCACTTCCTCTAATACAGCACTTCAATCTAATACAGCAATTCAATCTAATGCAGCACTTTCATCTAATACAGAACTTCAATCTAATACAGCGCTTCAATCTAACACAGCACTTCCTCTAATACAGCACTTCAACCTAATACAACACTTCAATCTAACACAGCACTTCCTCTAATACAGCACTTCAATCTAATACATCACTTCAATCTAATACATCACTTCAATCTAATACAGCACTTCAATCTAATACAGCGCTTCAATCTAACACAGCACTTCCTCTAATACAGCTCTTCAATTTAATACATCACTTCAATCTAATACATCACTTCAATCTAATACAGCAATTCAATCTAATGCAGCACTTTCATCTAATACAGAACTTCAATCTAATACAGCACTTCAATCTAATACAGAAATTCAATCTAATACAGCACTTTCATCTAATACAACACTTCAATCTAATACAGCACTTCAATCTAATACAGCACTTCAATCTAATACAGCCCTTCAATCTAATACAGCACTTCAATCTAATACAGCAATTCAATCTAATGCAGCACTTTCATCGAATACAGAACTTCAATCTAATACAGCACTTCAATCTAATACAGCACTTTCATCTAATACAGCACTTCAATCTAATACAACACTTCAATCTAACACAGCACTTCCTCTAATACAGCACTTCAATCTAATACAGCACTTCAATCCAATACATCACTTCAATCTCATACATCAGTTCAATCGAATACATCACTTCAATCTAATACAGCAATTCAATCTAATACAGCACTTTCATCTAATACAGAACTTCAATCTAATACAGCGCTTCAATCTAACACAGCACTTCCTCTAATACAGCACTTCAATCTAATACATCACTTCAATCTAATACTACACTTCAATCTAATACAGCACTTCAATCTAATACAGCGCTTCAATCTAACACAGCACTTCCTCTAACACAGCTCTTCAATTTAATACATCACTTCAATCTAATACATCACTTCAATCTAATACAACACTTCAATCTAATACAGCACTTTCATCTAATACAGCACTTCCATCTAATACAACACTTCAATCTAATACAGCACTTTCATCTAATACAGCACTTCAATCTAATACAGCACTTCAATCTAATACAGCACTTCAATCTAATACAGCACTTCAATCTAAAACAGCACTTCAATCTAATACCGCACTTCAATCTAATACAGCCCTTCAATCTAATACAGCACTTCAATCTAAAACAGCACTTCAATCTAATACCGCACTTCAATCTAATACAGCACTTCAATCTAATACAGCACTTCAATCTAATACAGCACTTACGTCTAATACAGCACTTCAATCTAATACAGCACTTCAATCCAATACATCACTTCAATCTCATACATCAGTTCAATCGAATACATCACTTCAATCTAATACAGCACTACAATCTAAGACAGCACTTACGTCTAATACAGCAATTCAATCTAATACAGCACTTCAATCTAATACAGCACTTTCATCTAATACAGAAATTCAATCTAACACAGCACTTCAATCTAATACAGCACTTCAATCTAATACAGCACTTACGTCTAATACAGCACTTCAATCTAATACAACACTTCAATCTAACACAGCACTTCCTCTAATACAGCACTTCAATCTAATACATCACTTCAATCTAATACATCACTTCAATCTAATACAGCACTTCAATCTAATACAGAACTTCAATCTAATACAGCGCTTCAATCTAACACAGCACTTCCTCTAATACAGCACTTCAATCTAATACATCACTTCAATCTAATACTACACTTCAATCTAATACAGCACTTCAATCTAATACAGCGCTTCAATCTAACACAGCACTTCCTCTAACACAGCTCTTCAATTTAATACATCACTTCAATCTAATACATCACTTCAATCTAATACAACACTTCAATCTAATACAGCACTTTCATCTAATACAGCACTTCCATCTAATACAACACTTCAATCTAATACAGCACTTTCATCTAATACAGCACTTCAATCTAATACAGCACTTCAATCTAATACAGCACTTCAATCTAATACAGCACTTCAATCTAAAACAGCACTTCAATCTAATACCGCACTTCAATCTAATACAGCCCTTCAATCTAATACAGCACTTCAATCTAAAACAGCACTTCAATCTAATACCGCACTTCAATCTAATACAGCACTTCAATCTAATACAGCACTTCAATCTAATACAGCACTTACGTCTAATACAGCACTTCAATCTAATACAGCACTTCAATCCAATACATCACTTCAATCTCATACATCAGTTCAATCGAATACATCACTTCAATCTAATACAGCACTACAATCTAAGACAGCACTTACGTCTAATACAGCAATTCAATCTAATACAGCACTTCAATCTAATACAGCACTTTCATCTAATACAGAAATTCAATCTAACACAGCACTTCAATCTAATACAGCACTTCAATCTAATACAGCACTTACGTCTAATACAGCACTTCAATCTAATACAACACTTCAATCTAACACAGCACTTCCTCTAATACAGCACTTCAATCTAATACATCACTTCAATCTAATACATCACTTCAATCTAATACAGCACTTCAATCTAATACAGCGCTTCAATCTAACACAGCACTTCCTCTAATACAGCTCTTCAATTTAATACATCACTTCAATCTAATACATCGCTTCAATCTAATACAGCAATTCAATCTAATGCAGCACTTTCATCTAATACAGAACTTCAATCTAATACAGCACTTCAATCTAATACAGCAATTCAATCTAATACAGCACTTTCATCTAATACAACACTTCAATCTAATACAGCACTTCAATCTAATACAGCACTTCAATCTAATACAGCACTTCAATCTAATACAGCACTTCAATCTAAAACAGCACTTCAATCTAATACCGCACTTCAATCTAATACAGCACTTCAATCTAATACAGCACTTCAATCTAATACAGCACTTACGTCTAATACAGCACTTCAATCTAATACAGTACTTCAATCCAATACATCACTTCAATCTCATACATCAGTTCAATCGAATACATCACTTCAATCTAATACAGCAATTCAATCTAATGCAGCACTTTCATCTAATACAGAACTTCAATCTAATACAGCACTTCAATCTAATACAGCACTTTCATCTAATACAGCACTTCAATCTAATACAACACTTCAATCTAACACAGCACTTCCTCTAATACAGCACTTCAATCTAATACAGCAATTCAATCTAATGCAGCACTTTCATCTAATACAGAACTTCAATCTAATACAGCGCTTCAATCTAACACAGCACTTCCTCTAATACAGCACTTCAATCTAATACAGCAATTCAATCTAATGCAGCACTTTCATCTAATACAGAACTTCAATCTAATACAGCACTTCAATCTAATACAGCACTTCAATCTAATACAGCGCTTCAATCTAACACAGCACTTCCTCTAATACAGCTCTTCAATTTAATACATCACTTCAATCTAATACATCACTTCAATCTAATACAACACTTCAATCTAATACAGCACTTTCATCTAATACAGCACTTCCATCTAATACAACACTTCAATCTAATACAGCACTTTCATCTAATACAGCACTTCAATCTAATACAGCACTTCAATCTAATACAGCACTTCAATCTAATACAGCACTTCAATCTACTACAACACTTCAATCTAATACAGCACTTCAATCTAATACAGCACTTCAATCTAATACAACACTTCAATCTAATACAGCACTTCAATCTAATACAGCACTTCAATCTAAAACAGCACTTCAATCTAATACCGCACTTCAATCTAATACAGCCCTTCAATCTAATACAGCACTTCAATCTAAAACAGCACTTCAATCTAATACCGCACTTCAATCTAATACAGCACTTCAATCTAATACAGCACTTCAATCTAATACAGCACTTACGTCTAATACAGCACTTCAATCTAATACAGCACTTCAATCCAATACATCACTTCAATCTCATACATCAGTTCAATCGAATACATCACTTCAATCTAATACAGCACTACAATCTAAGACAGCACTTACGTCTAATACAGCAATTCAATCTAATACAGCACTTCAATCTAATACAGCACTTTCATCTAATACAGAAATTCAATCTAACACAGCACTTCAATCTAATACAGCGCTTCAATCTAACACAGCACTTCAATCTAATACAGCACTTCAATCTAATACAGCACTTACGTCTAATACAGCACTTCAATCTAATACAGCACTTCAATCCAATACATCACTTCAATCTCATACATCAGTTCAATCGAATACATCACTTCAATCTAACACAGCACTTCAATCTAATACAGCACTACAATCTAATACAGCACTTACGTCTAATACAGCAATTCAATCTAATACAGCACTTCAATCGAATACAACACTTCAATCTAATACATCACTTCAATCTAATACATCACTTCAATCAAATACCGCACTTCAATCTAATACAGCACTTCAACCTAATACGATACTTCAATCTAATACAGTTCACCATTCCAACACGGCACTTCCATCTAACAAATCATTTCAATCTAATATAGCACTTCAATCTGATACAACACCTCAATCTAATAAAGCACCTCAATTTAATACTGCTCTTCAATCTAATGCAGCACTTCAATCTAATACACCACCTCAATTTAATACTGCTGTTCAATCTAATACAGCACTTCAATCTAATACAGCACCTCAATTTAATACTGCTGTTCAATCTAATACAGCACTTCAATCTAATACAGCACTTCAATCTAATACAGCACTTCAATCTAATACAGCACTGCAATCTAATACAGCACTTCAATCTAATACAGCACTTCAATCTAATACAACACTTCAATCTAATACAGCACTGCAATCTAACACAATACTTCAATCTAATACAGCCTCTCAAACTAGTAGTCCAACGCACGGAGATTTCCAAATCTCAGTTGGTTTCACTTGCTCACCTGGTACACCAATGACTGCAAGGATGATGTAGAATATCAGATTGATGTTGTAAAATGTTGCCCACATTTTCAATGTGAAGCGATCTGTCCCTTCGTGCTGCAGGTGAACTCTCTGAGTTAATCTGTGACCCAATACTGTCCCAGAGCCTTCCATTTATACACTGTAGGATATTCACTGGGACATTCGGGTTGCAACATCGTATAATTAGATTTTGTTGTTTGACCAAATATATTCATTTTTCAGTTCTGTTATGATGAAAGCCTGAAAGCCTGAACCATTTTGATAATATTCGGGACCGAATTAAAATTTGACGCTGCATTCGCTCAACAATGTATTGTTTTTGATCAAGATGGGGATCATCATTTGATTTCAAATTTCTTCCGTGATGCTCTGCAACCTACTGTGTTAATTCAATAATCCAATTTCAAAGTTTAGAGTTCCTCTCTCGTGTCTGATATACTGCATTTCTGTTTTGGTCTGACTAAATTAATTGTTAGGAATTCGTTTCCAAATTAAATTACAGGGCTTGATTCTCTGGTCTGGGAATTAAACTGTCCCACATTTTCGAACAAGCTTGTGCAATTTCATATCAGATAATTATTGCATATCTACTACGGAAACAAGTCACAGCGACACCTGTAAATCTATATTCTTCAAACTAACACAGCTCTTCATTCTAATACTGCCCTTCCAACCCATACAACAACTCCAAAAAATTAGCACCGCAATCTAACACAGCACCTCAAACTAATTCAGCACCTCAAACTAATATACTTGCAGAATGGGCAGATAATTGGCAAATACATTTGAACACAGATAGGTGTGAGGTATTTCATGTTGTTAAGAATAATAAGGAGAAATCATATTACTTGAAAAATAATAATCTAAATAGAATATAGGAATAAAGGGATCTGGGAGTACAAATACACAAATCACTGAAAGTAAAGAACAGCTTAATAATGTCATAAAAAGTAAATCACGCAGTAGAGTTTATTTCGAGAGGTATAGCATTGAAAAGTAGAGAGGATATGCTGAACTTGAATTATATATTGGTTAGACCACACTTGGAGTACTGTGTATAGTTCGGGTCTCCATGGTATAAAAGATATACAGAGGCACTGGAGAGCGGTAAAAAAAAAGATTTCCAACGATGATGCTAGAAGTGCGAGGGTATTCCTATCAGCTGAGGATGAACAGGCTCGGTCCATTTACACTTGACCGGTGTTACATAATTGAGGTCATTAAAGGTTTAAAATATTTTGATAGAGTTGATACAGCGTGATTGTTCCCACTTGTGGGGAAGAGCAAAACTGGAGACCTTAAATATAAGGTAGCCACCAAGAAATCAAATAAGTAATTCGGTAAAAGTTTCTTCACCTAGCGGGTGGTGAGAATATGGAACTCACTGCCACAGGGAATAGTTGAGGCGTTTCGGTTGAATGAACTTAAGGGGAAGTAGGATAAGCACATGAGGAAGAAGGGATAAAGGGTTATAAGAACAAAAGAACATAAGAAATAGGAGCAGGAGTCGGCCTTTCGGCCCTTCGAGCCTGCTCCGCCATTCAATGAGATCACGGCTGATCTTCTGCCTCAACTCCATTCATCGGCCCTATCGCCATATCCCTTGATGCCTTTACTGATCAGAAATGTACCGGCTTCTGTTATGAATATACAAAATGACGGAGCCTCCACAGCCCTCTGGGGTAGAGAATTCCAAAGATTCACCACCCTCTCTGTGAAGAAACTTCTTCTCATCTCAGTCCTGAATGTCCTACCCTTTATCCTGAGGATGTGGCACTTGGTTCTTGACTCCCCAGCCAAGGGAAATATTGTCCCAGCATCCAACCTATTAAGCCCTGCAATAATTGTGTATGATTCAATGAGATCCGCTCCCATAATTATGAATTCAAGTGAATACAGGCCTAGTTTACTCGATCTCTTCTCATACGACAGTCCCGCCATACCAGGAATAGCTCTCGTGAACCTTTGTTGCACTCCCTCTATGGCAAGTATATTCTTCCTTATGTAAGGAGTGGAAAATTTTACACCGTACTCCAGGTGTGGTCTCACCAACGCCCTACATAATTGGAGTAAGACTACTTTACTCCTTTACACAAATCCTCTTGAAATGAAGATCAGCATATAATTTGCCTTCCTAATGGCTTGCTGCACCTGCACATTCACTTTCAGTGGCTCATGTACAAGGCCACCCAGGTCCCTTTGAGCATCTGCATTCCCCAGTCTTTCATCGTTCTGGAAATACCCTTTCTTTCTCCTTTTTCTACAAAAGTGGATAATTTCACATTTATCCGCATTATATTGCATCTGCCATGTTCTCGCCCACTCACTGAGCCTGTCGAGATCCCCTTGAATCCTCTTCACATCCTCTTCACAACTGACACTGACACCTAGCTTTGTATCATCAGCAAATTTGGAAATGTTACATTTAGTCCCCTCATCCAAATCATTGATATAGATTGTGAATAGCTGGGGCAAAAGCACCGATCGTTTCGATACCCCACAAGTCACAGCCTGCAATGCTGAAAAATACCCGTTTATCCCTACTCTTTGTTTTCTGTCAGTTAATCAATTCTCAATCCATGCTAATATATTACTCCCAATTCCATGTGCCCTAATTTTGTTCACCAACTTCTTGTGTGGGACCTTATCGAAGTCCTTCTGAAAATCCCAATACACCACATCTCCCGGTTCCCCTTTGTCTACTCCACTAGTTTATTCCTCAAAAAACTACAATAGGTTTGTCAAATAGGATTTCCCTTTCATAAATCCATGTTGACTCTGCCCAATCTTATTAGTAGTTTGTAAGTGCTGATAGAGTTAGATGAGGAAAGATGGGAGGAGGCTCGCGTGAAGCATAAACGCAGGCATGGACTGGTTAGGTGGATTGGCAGATGGAGTATAATGTGGGAAAGTGCGAGGTTATACACTTTGGCAGGAAAAATAAAAAAGCAAATTATTATTTCAATGGAGAGAGATTACAAAATGCTACAGTTCAGAGGGACCTGGGGGTCCTTGTGCATGAAGCACAAAAATTAGCATGCAGGTGCAACAATTAATCAAAAATGCAAATGGAATGTTGTCCTTTATTGCAAAGGGGTTGGAGTATAAAAGTAGGGAAGTCCTGCTACAACTGTACAGGGTATTGGTGAGACCACACCTTGAGTACTGCGTATAGTTTTGGTCTCCTTATTTAAGGAAGGATATACTTGCATTGGAGACAGTTCAGAGACGATTCACACGGTTGATTCCTGACATGAGGGGGTTGACTTATGAAGAAAGGTTGAGCAGGTTGGGCCTATACTCAATGGAATTTAGAAGAATGAGATGTGATCTTATTAAAACATATAAGATACTGAGGGGTCTCGATAAACTAGAGGCAGAGAGGATGTTGCCCCTCGTGGGGAAATCTAGAAATCGGGGGCATAGTTTCAGAATAAAGGGTCGAGATTTAGAATTGGGATAAGGAGGAATTTCTTCTCTCAGACGGTCGTAAATCTGTGGAATTCTCTGCCCCAGAGAGCCGTGGAGGCTGAGTCATTAAATACATTTAAGGGGAGATAGACAGGTTGTTACAAGATAAGGGAGTGAAGGGTTATGGGGAGGGGCCACCGAAGTGGCTTTGCGGCCAAGATCAACCATGATCTTATTAAATGGCGGGGCAGGCTGGAGGGGCCAGGAGGCGTATTCCTGCTCCTATTTCTTTGGTTCTTAAGTTAGGCCGAGGTTTCTGTTTCTGTTCTGTATATTCTATCTAATTTTATGTAACCATAGAATCATGGATTAATACATCACAGAAGTGTCTGTACTCCCATATCTCTTTTATCCTCTGCCTAATTAGATTCTTATTTTCCAAGTAAGATGGAACCTCCTTATTTTTGTTAACACGATGTAAATGTCAGCCGTGTCTCAGTGGGTAGCACTCTCGCCTCTGAGTCAGGAGGTTGTGGGTTCACAGTCCCACACCAGAGACTGGAGCACAGGAATCTATGTTGATATTCAAGGGCAGTATGAAGGGAGAGCTACATTGTTGGAGGTGAAGTCTTTCCGAAGAGACGTTAAACTGAGACCCTGTCTGCTCTGTCATGTGGACATAATGATCCCAAGACACTATTTCGAAGTCGAGCAGGGGAGTTCTCCCTGGTGATCCGGCCAATATTTATCCATCAATCAAAATCTCTAAAACACATTATCTGGACGTTATCGCATTGCTGTCTGTGGGAGCTTGCTGAGTGCAAATTGACTGCTGAATTTCCTACATTACAACAGTGAGTACACTTCAAAATCACTTGATTGGCTGTCAGTCGCTTTGGGAAGTCCTAAGGTCGTGAAAGGCGCCTTGTAATTGACAGTCTTTCTTTCAGAACGAGGCCATTCGCCCAATCGAGTCTCGGTCTACACTTTCGATGAGCCATCCAGTTATTCCCACTCCCTCACTGTTTCCCCATATCCCTGCAATTATTCTCCTTCAAGCTTTTATTCAATTCCCTTTTGAAAGCTAATATTGAAGCTGTACACACCACCCTATCAGGCAGTGAATTCCAAATCCTAAACACTCGCTGTGTGAAAATGTTTTAGCTCATGTCGCCTCTGGTTCTTCTGCCAATCACCTTAAATCTGTGCCCGCTGGTTATTCAACCTTCAGCAACTGGAAAAAGTTTATCTTTATTTACTCAATGTAAAACCTTCATGAAGTTAAAGAACTCCATCAAATCTCTTCTTTGCATTCTCTGCTCTAAGGAGAACAATCCCAGCTTCGTCAATCTATCCACGTAATTGTATTCCATCATCCCTGAGCCATTCTGGTAAAACTCTTCTGCACCCTCTCCAAACTCTTCACGTCCTTCCGAAAGTGTGGTGACCAGAATTGGACACAATACTCCAGCTGGGGCCGAACTAGTGTTTTTATTGGTTTAGCATAACTTCCTGGCTTTTGTACTCCGTGCCTCTAATTATAAAGCCCAGGATTCTGTCTGCTTTATTAACTGCTTTGTTAACCTTTTTCTGCTACCTTCAAAAACGTGTGCACAAACACCCCCAAATCTCTCTGTTCTTGCAGCCAATTTATAATTGTAATACTGAGCTTGTGCTGTCTCTCCTCATTCTTCCAACAAAAATGTCTTACCTCACTACATTCTGCGTTGAATTATATCTGCCACGTGTCCGCCCATTCCACTAGCCTGTCTATTTCCTCTTCAAGTGTATTACCACCTATCTCAGTGTTTACTACACTTCCAAGTTTCGTTTCATCTGCAAATCTCGAAAATGTGCCCTTTAGCCCAGTGCAATTCATTAATGTTTATCAAAACAGCAGTGGTCTTAGTTCGGAACCCTGGGGAACACCACGGTATACCTCCCTCCAGTCCGAAAGACAGCCACTTGCCACAACTCTCTGTTTTTTTTCTATAATCCAATATTATATCCATGCTGCTACTGCCCCTTTTATCCCAAGTCCTTCAATTTAATAAAAAGCCTAGCAAAGCAGGACTTTATCAAACGTCTTTTGTGAGTCCTTATACAAAACACAAACTGCACTGCCCTCAACCGCCCTCTGTGTTAACTCAACAAAAAACTCAATCACGTTAGGCAAACATGATTTGTCCTGAACAAGTCCGAGCTGGCTCTCCTTTATTAGTCCAGACTTTTCCAAGTGTCTGTTAATTTTCACCCGGATTATTGTTTCTAGAAGCTTCCCCACCACCGAAATTAAACTGACTGATCTGTTATTGCCAGATTTTTCGTACTCCCCTTTCTTGAACAAGTGCGTAAAATTTGCAATCCTGCAATCCTCAGCACCACCCCTGTCTCCAAGGACACTTGGAATGTTGTGACCAGTACCTCCGCTATTTCTACCGTTACTTCCCTCAGCATCCTAGGTTGCATCCCATTCGTATCGGTTGACTTACCTGCTTTAATTACCACCAGCCTTTCTACTATCTCCTCTTTATCTACATTTATCTCATCCAGTATCCCAGCAACCTCCTCGTTTACCATAGCTTTGTTAAAGTCCTCTTCCTTGCTAATCACCTACACAAAGTATTCATTTACTACCACAGCCAGGCCTTCTGCCTTCACCACCAGAGCTCCATTTTGGTCCCTAATCGGCCGCACCGCTCCACTGACAACCCTTTTACAGTTCATATGCCTATAGAAGACCTTTGGATTCCTCTTTCTGTTCGTCGCCAATCTATTCTCGTATTGTCTTTAAGCCCCTCTTATTTCCTTTTTGAATTCTCCTCTGCACTTTTAATAATCAGCCTGATTCTCCCTTTTATTATCAAGCTGACATCTGTCATATGCCCCCTTTTACTGCTTCATCTTACTGTCCAACTCCTTCATCATCCAGGGAGCATTGGCTTTGTTTGACTTCCCTTTCCTCCTTGTCGTAAGCTACCTAGACTAGAAACATAGAATCTAGGAGCAGGAGTAGGCCATTCGGCCCGTCGAGCCTGCTCCACCATTCAATACGATCATGGCTGATCATCCAAATCCAGTACCCTGTCCCTGCTTTAATCCCCACAGTACACATATCCCACCCTACCCCCGTAACCCCACGTATTTAATTCCCCCTAACATATCCCATCCTATCCCCATAACCCTACATATTTAATCCCCCCCTAACACTAAGGGTCAATTTATCATAGCCAAATCAACCTAACCCGCACATTTTTGGACTGTGGGAGGAAACCGGAGCACCCGGAGAAAACCCACGCAGACACGGGGAGAATGTGCAAACTCCACACAGACAGTCACCCGAGGTCAGATTCGAACCCGGGTCTCTGGCGCTGTGAGGCACCAGTGCTAACCACTATGCCACCGTGTTGCCCACTGTACCCGAACTATCTGCTCTTTAAAAATTGCCCACAGCTCCATTATATTTTGCCTGCCTGTCTTTGACTCCAATTCACCCGGGTCAGATCCCTCCTCAATTCGCTGAAGTTTGCCATCTTTCAGTTAAGTATTTTTATTCTACATTGCACCATGTCCTTCTCCATAACTTATCTAAACCTTACGATACTATGATCACTATTGCCGAGATGCTCCCCCACTGTGACATTCTCCACTTGATCCACTTCAAACTCCAGGACTAGATCCAGCAATGCCTCCTTCCTCGTTGTGCAGGAAACATACTGATCAAATTCATTCTCTTGAACTCTGTTCAGAAATTCCTCCAAATTCCTGCTATTAACACAATCACTATCCCAGTCTCTATTGGGGGAGCTGAAGTCTCACATTATCACTACTCTATTGTTCTTGCACCTCTCAGTAACTTACTTGCAATTCTGCTCCTCTATCTCCATCCCACTGTTTGGCCCATAAATACACCAAGTAGCCCCTCTATTGTTTCTCAACTCCAACCAAATCGATTCTGTCTTTGTCCCCTCAAGGACATTCTCTATTTCTAGAACTGGAATATTTTCCTTAAGCTAAATTGCTACCCCTCCTCCTTTTTTTCCTTCCTTCTCGTTCCTGAATACCTTGTACCCAGTCATATTAAGTATCCAATCCTCCCCATTTTGAGCCAGGTCTCCGTTATCGCCAATACATCATATTCCCACGTGGCTATTTGCGCCTGCATCTCACCAAGCTTACTAACTAAGCTTTGTTCATTTAAACACCTAAATTATTCTAAATAAAACCGTCTCTCCCAGGCCTATGTGATCGTTTATTTTGCTTTGTAATAGTACATCCTGGTGCCCAATACCCTGGCAAATTAGTTTAAACCCACCCCCACAGCACCAATAAACCTGCACGCAAATATATTGGTTCCAGCTCAGTTCAGGTGTAGCCCGTCCATGTTGAACAGGTCCCTCCTGCCACAGAAATAATTCCAATGTCCCAGGAACCAGATACCCTTCCTCCCGCTACATGTCTCTAGCCATGGATTAACCAACCATAATCTTCCTATTTCTACTCTCACTAGCGCAACCTGGCAATCGAGTGATTATTACCTTTCAGGTCCTCATTTTTAACTTGCTCCCTAGCTCCTTAACTCTTACTGCAGGACTTCAGCCTTCTTTCTCCCAATGTCTTTGGTTCCGACATGGACTACGACTTCTGCCTTTTGGCCTTCCCCCCGACGAATGTTCTGCAACCTCACCAGGCTCGGCACTGCACTTCTTTGAGGTGTCGTCACCCTCATCATAACCAATGGTAAATATCGGTTTGAGAGTGCCACACTCCTGGATGATACCAGCACTGCCGGCCTCGTTCCACCCTTGGGAGTGGCAACCCACTTGCCATTCTGAATTCAATCTGACTCTGCAGTATCCTCCTCCTTGAACCTGCGATCGCGGACACAGTCAGCCACCCGTATGCCCTTGACCGAATACAGCTGCCCCTCAAGCTCAGAAACCCTCAGCGTGAGTTCGGGCAGCTCGAGGCACTTCCTGGAAACATGGGCATCCGGGACTCATGAAGCGTCCTGAAGTTCCCACATGGCGCAGGAATTTCAGGCTACAGGTCGTAGCTGTCTCTCCACTCTAATTAGAAACTTAAAATAAACTACTTAGATACAAGGTGATATATAGAATTGCTCTAAACTACAGTGCAATTGTTATATTCCCTCCTCAAACCAAAAAACCAAAGACTAAATCATTTACCCAAGCTTAACAGGATCCACCGAGTAACAAAATACAAAAAAACAAATATTGGAAACTAATTTAGAATTCTTTGCTGCACTCCTTCTTTTGACCTGGACGTGAGAAACCGCCTTCCTCCTCTCCACCGAATTGTTATTATCACCTCATTCCCAGCTTCCGCTCTGCTTGTGATCTACTCCAATTGCGTCTTACCCAGGTCTGTCTCCCTGACTCTGATTGTATTTAATTTCATTATATTTGTAATTAATAGCGTTTGATTCAATCACTTTCCCATATTTCTAAGCTCTAAATTCACTCAGAATGTCAGCTGCCAACTCCAGCTTCTACCTACGGTCATTACAACTGATGCAAAAGCAAAATACGGCGGAAGGTGTAAATTAAAGCAGAAAATGCTGGAAGTACTCAGCAGGTCAGTCAGCATCTGTGGAGAGCGAAACAGACTTTTCACGTTTCAGGTCGATGACTCTTCGTCAGACCTGGGAAAAGCTGAAGATGGAAACTGATTTCAGGCCAGTGCTGGGTACTTGAACTAAATGGTCATTGAATGTTTCAGTCTGTCGCACGGGGCAATTCAAACCAAGAACTAAAATGCTTAGCACAAAGAGCAATCTGCATCGCTTGTTATTCATCTTTGGAAGAGGTGGCAGGACGTTTAGTACCTTTTTCTGACACTTTTATCCCGTATAGTTTTTCCATTGAATGTTTTTTCCAATGCCAGGACAATATCTGTAGAACAGAAAGGGGCAGAATACTGATGGTTTCACCATCCTCCAGGGATAGACTGGACCAGCCTGATTTGGTGCAGAATCCAACACAGATCTTTGTGACAATGTCTAAAACTCGAATGTAGGAGGATAAAATTACGTGAGCTGGAATAATGTGGAAAACAAGATGTTTGCATCTAAAAAGGAATGGAATCTGTTCCACTCTAAAGTTTGAGTGTCTGTTTTCACTGTGTCAGGAAATGTAAAAAGTGAGACTTCTTTGCGTTTACAGCAGCTGGCACCATACTCGGGGCTGGGGGATTCGGAATGCTGTTTAGACAGCACCAAAAATCTCATGATTTCCTGTAACGAGAACATTTGCACTTATATTTTTAGGGCTCCTTTTCTTTTTTCCAAACCCTTTCATAAATTCCGATCAGATGGGAGCAGCTACAAAGTCTATTGAGACAATTACCTGCGAGGCACCATTATGCCCCTGTCCCTTACCGCTCTCCCATTACAATGTCTGTGCATGTTGTGGGCACAGAGGTTCCACCCCACTTCCCCAGGGGAAGCCTTGCGAATACCTGAGGTGGAGAGAGTTCATCACGATTCTCCACCCCTTTTTATTTCCGTTTGCCCCGGGAAATAAGCATTCTCCAGACGCATAGAAGAGGATTATTGGGCTCTGATTCATGTCCACCGATTCCTCGTCCTGCCCATGTATGATGTGTCAGCTGCCAAGTCCAGTACCTGCCCAGGGTAACTACACCTGATGATTGGTAACCAGGGGTTAAACCTGTCTCCAGGTGACATCACAAAGGGAGCCAGGAGCCAATCACACAGCATCCAGCTCAGGCCCCGCCCACTGGTGGTATGACAGGGTGACATGTCCAGACTCTGCTCCCGGTGCTGTCTCACTGGACTGAAGCACAGTTTGCAGGAACTGCCTATTAGTGTTATGGATCTGTCTCCGAGCCCCGCTCCCGCATAACGACGCCTCAGGCAGTGAGCACAGCCCCCAATATTTGACTTTGTGACTCTTGCGACCCAACCTCCTAATGTGACGTCCCAGTATTCAATATCCTCCATCTCCCAATGTCTCCGAATATTTTTCCTCTCCTTTGCAACTGGGAACTAAGCATTCCCCAGGCACATAGAGGATTAATATGCGGAGTTGGGTTACATCGAAACATTCCTCCTGCCGTCATTGTATGATGGAAATCTGCACCTTTATCCGCCTTGATTCCATAAACCTTAATACACTTGCCAAACAAAAATCTATAAATCTCAGTTTTAAAATTTTCAATAAACAAGCCTCAGCAGCATTTTGCGGGAGAGAGTTCCAGATTACCATTATGTTTTGTGTGAAGAAGTGCTTCCTGAATAATCCATGAATAGCCACGTTTATGCCCTTTGTTCTCCACAACCCCAGCAGAGGAGAACCTTTCTCTGCACCTACCCTATCAACTCAATTTAATCATCTTAAACACCTCAATTAGATCACTGGTTAATCTTTTATATTCGCGGGAATATTAGCCCACTCTGTGCAAACTGTCCTCATAATTTAACCCTTTCAGCCCCGGTATCATTTTGGTGAATCTGCGATGGCCACACTGAGCACTACTGTAAATGGGGTCTATCCAGAGCTTTATATAACTAACATCAATTGCACTCCTTCGTATTGCAGCCGGTTGAGATAAAGAACAACATTGCATTAGCATTTCTTTTCAATTATTTTAGGTACTTCTCCACTCGCTTTTTGTAATTACTTACTTGGACCCCTAAATCTCGCCACTCCACCAAAGTTCCCAACAGCTCAGCATTTAGAAAATACTCTGATCGATCTTTCTTATATCCAACATGGATGACCTCACAATTTCTCACTTTAAAATCCATCTGCCGCATATTTTTTTCCAACTCACTTAATCAATGTTCCTTTGCAACGTTCTGCTCCCATCCACACCATTTACTGTTCCAGCTAACTCGGTGTTGTCAACAAACGTGGATATGTAGTAGTCTATTGGTTCATCCAAGTAATTTATAAATATAGAGGAAAGCTGAGGCCCCAGTACTGATCCCTGGGGGACACCATAGTCGCATTCTGCTAATTTCAGTATGTACCGATTATCCCTATTGTCTGTCTGATACCTCAAAAACAATTCTCCACTCAGGTCAATAAAATGGCTCCAATTCCATGAGCTCTCGTTTCTCTTAATAGTCTCTAAATTATAAACTTATTGACTGCCTTCTGCAATTCCATAAAAAATAGCATCCATGGACACATCCTTATCTACAACATCGGTATTCTTTTCAAAATATTCAACTAGGCTCGTTAGACACGCCTCACACTTTACAAATCCATGCTGGTTCTTTCTGATCATCTCACATTTGTCCAAGTGCTCAATCACTCTGTTCCTCACAACAGATTCTAGTAACATCCAGTAACATACGGTCGAGTGATAGGTCAATAATTTCCTCGTTTTCCTCACCGACTCTTCCTAAATAATGTAGGGACCTGGAAAATTTTCCAATTCAAGGATAGATTTCTGGAATCAAGAGAGATTTGGAAGATCATAACTAGATTATCTACAATTTCCTCACCTATTTCTTTTAATACCCTGCGGTGGAAAGCTTCAGGACCTGCAGATTTCTCAATCTTCCCTCTCATTATTTCCTCCATTACCAATTTTTACTTATATTAAATCGAATAAGTCCATCTCCTTGATGTTTTGTTTTTTTCCTCGTATCTATGGAACTTTATCTTCACACATTACAGTGAAGACGGTTGCAAAGAAATAATTTAGGAAACCTGGGAAACGTGGTGTCCTGCTCGATCCCCGAGAACAGATTTCTCCACCACGCACAATCCATCACCAACATTTTGCGACGTATATTATTCTATTGAATGTTTGTTGTTATGCCAGGTCAGTATCTGCAGAATAGAAAGGGGGAGAATAGTGATGGGGTCCTCCATCCGCCAGGCATGTATTGAAACAACCTGATTTGGATCAGAATCCAACATAAAACCCCAAAGATCTTGGGCAAAATCTGTGGAAATGTGACATTAATCACTTTGGTGTGAAGAATAGCAAAACAAATTGATTTTGTAAATGGTGAGAAACTTTGAAATGTTGGTGTTCAGAGATATTTGGGTGTCCTTTTGTAAGAAACACAGACAGCTAGAATCCATATACAGCAAGCAATAAGGAAGGCAAATGGCATGATGGCCCAGGTTGTTTCCCCAGGCTGGAGAGTCTGGAACTTGGGAGCACAGTCTCAGGATAAGTTGTAGGCCAATAAAGACAGAAATGAGGAGTAATTTATTCACTCAGTGGGCTGTGAATGTTCAGAATTTTCTGCCCCAGATGGCTGTGATTGCTGAGTCCTTGAATATATTCAAGGCTGAGATAGATAGATTTTTGGACTCTAGGTGATTCGAGGGATATGGAGAAAGAACGGGAAAGTGGAGTTGAGGTCAATGATCAGCCATTATCTTGTTGAATGTTGGAACAGGCTCGAGCGGCCATATGGCCTACTCCTGCTCCTATTTCTTACTTTCTTATGTTCTAAAACACAAATGTAGGGGGATAAAAACATAAGAATATAAGAAATGCGAGCAGGAGTAGGCCATTCAGCCCCTCGAGCTTGCTCCACCATTCAATAACTTCATGGCGGACCTGATCTTGGCCTCATCTTCACTTTCCCGCTCGCTCCCCATAACCCTTGACTTCCCTATAGCTCAAATATCTGTCTATCTCCGCCTGGAATATTTTCAATGATTCTGCATCCACAGCTCTATGGGGTAGAGAATTCCAAAGATTCAACACCCTCCGAGAGAAGAAATTCCTCCTTATCTGTGTTTTAATTGGGTGACCCCCTAGTCCTGAAATTATGTCCCCTAGTTCTAGATTCCCCCAGGAGAGGGGACATCCTCCCTGCATCTACCCTGTCAATCCCCCTCAGAATCTTATATTTTTCAATAAGAACACCTCTCATTCTTCTAAATTCCAATGAGTATATACCCAACCTGCTCAACCTTTCTTCAAAAGACAACCCCTTCATCTCCGGAATCAACCTAATGAAACTTCGCTGAACTGCCTCCAAAGCAATATATACCTCGTTAAAAAAGGAAACCAAAACTGAACGCAGTACTCCAGATGTGGTCTCACCATCGCCCGGTACAGTTGTAGCAAGACTTCCCTACTTTTATACTCCATCCCCCTTGCAATAAAGGCCAACATTCCATTCGCCTTCCTGATTACTTGCTGTAACTGCATGCTATTTTTTTGTGTTTCATATACAAGGACTCGCAGATCCCCCTGTACTGCAGTATTTTGTAGTCTCTCTCCATGTAAATAAAAATGTGCTTTTCATTCTTCCTGCCGAAGTGGATAACGTCACATTTTCCCACATATACACCAACTGCAAATTTTTGCCTACTCACGTAACCTATCTATATCGCTTTGCAGAATCTTTGTGTACTTCTCACAAATTGCTTTCCCACCTATCTTTGTATCATCACTAAATTTGGCTACAGTACACTCGGTCCCTTCATCAAAGTCGTTCATATAGATTGTAAATGTTTGAGGCCCCAGGATAAAATATTTTATTTTCTATGTGATGGAGTAGAAATAATGTGGAAAAGAGGATGTTTGGATTTAAAATGGAATGGAATCTATTCCACTCTGCAGTTAGAATGTCTTGTTTCTGTGTGTCACGGACTGGGAAAAGTGAGATTTTTTTGCCTTAACAGAGACATGGCACCGTCCTCCGAAGTGTAGGTTTCTAGCTGCTGTTTTTGACAGTATCAAATATCTAATGAATTAATTGGGCTTGAAACATTCTACGTACCTTGTTAGAGCTCCTTCACTCTATTGCCAGTCTCTCTTAGAGCTCCGGATCAGAGGTGAGCAGCCAGAAGGGCTACTGGAGCTTCCTCATGCAACCTTTCAAATTTGGCCGCGCCGAGTGGAACATCAAATTGGAGACACCGTTAGGCCCCTGGCCCTCATTCATGAGTCTGCAATGGGATATATCGAAGTCTGCAGCTTATCGAAGGATTTTAGAAATTTCAAGGTATATTACATCTATCAAATTACCCTTATCTATATTTACTGAAGCTTACTCAAATAATTTAATAAGTTTGGTCAAGTATGACATTCCTTTTTGAATACGTTCTGACTACCCTTTATTATATTTTGAGTTTCTGGGTGCTTTATTCTATTATATTGGAGTAAGGATTCCATTATATTTCCTATCACCATCGTTATGCTAACTCGCCTACAGGTCCTTGGACTTCTTCAATCTTCCGTTTTAAATACAGGAATAAAATCAGCTGTACGCCAGTCCTCTGGCACTATTCCCTTTTCTATGACTTTATATCAATATATAATAGTGCCTCTGTTATCTGTTCCTTATCTTTATTAGTTTTCAATCCATCTGAATCAAATGTCTTATCTTTTCTTTGATTGCTTTATAAATTATCTCCACCATTTCTAAATTCAATATCTTGAAGTTGTTTGATGAAAATATTCAATTCTTATTTGACAGAGTTTAATTCCGCACCACACCAATCTCTCTATCTTATTCAGGCTCTGAATCCGCATCTAGAGTTTCATGCTTCACCTGCTGTCCCACAACATGTGTGAGTTCCTTCCTTCTGAGGTCGGAGCTGTGCTCCAGATACCCATTAATGTTTCTGGCCATGTCCGTCCGCCTCGCTTCGGCGAGATTTCAGGAAACCCGAGCTGGGTCAAAATCACAGCGGACGGGATATGGTTTGACATCCCGGGGATGGGGGTGGTTTGTGCGACCCTGGGGTTGGTTCCAATCCCCGAATACGGGAGGGGGTGCCCTAGCCCGGGAGAGTAGACCCCGGACCGGGGGGAGGTACGATCCCCGAACCCGGGTGGTGCAGATTCCGGGAGGAGGAATTTCCTGGACAGGAGGGGTTGTCCAATTGTGGGCGTTGTGAGTTGGATCTGAACCCCGACACCGGCGGGGAGATGTTCGATCCCAAAATGTATTTGATGCCGTGTGTGGTGACAGATCCCGGACGGGTTTCCGATTCGAGGGGCGGGGTCCTATCCTCGACACGATGGATTCCAATCTCCGACTCTTGTATCTTTTTACGGGGGTGGGCTCCACGGGGTGGGGAGATTGGGAGGCCGGGGTAAACACTCCTGCTCCTCCTGGTCTACAAGCAGTGTTGTGAATGCATTAAAACTCTCCCCGACGCTGTCTTCGCCACTCCTCAGCTGCTGGGATACCCGAGGACTGGAAAAGCAGGCTGGGTAAAACATGTTAAATTAGAGGCTGCCAGCCTCATTAAAATAATTAAATTTCCAACCCGTCGCATTGTAGCCCCCTCCTCCCTCCAACCTCCCGCTCCACCGTCCCGTCTCCGTTACACTCGGCAGTGGGCAGGTTGGAGACAAGTTGGGTTTATGATGAGATTTATAAAATATTAATCTCTGACCAGACCCTAACACAACAGATTTGGGGAGCTAAAATCCAGCCCTTACTGTCTGGGCTCAGACACGGAGAATGTTTGATCAGTAATTTACAGTCTCTTTTCCCTTTTTTTTACAGTTAATTTAGTGGCGATTGTGATCCTGTCCCGGGCAAAGTGCGGACTCTCCACCTGCACCACTCGGTACCTGGTTGCCATGGCAGCGGCGGATCTACTGGTCATTATCACTGAGGTCATACTGAGGCGGGTCAGCTGGTATTATTTCCCGTGGTCTATCCTGGAAATCACCCCTGTGTGTAGTGTTACCCTTGTCCTGACTGCGGCAGCCGTACATTGTTCTGTGTGGTTCACCGTTACTTTCACCTTTGATCGATTTGTGGCCATTTGCTGCCAAAAGCTGAAAACAAAATATTACACCGAGAAAACTGCAGCTGTGGCTCTAGCAACAAGTTGCATTCAGCTCTGTTTAAAAAACGTCCCTTTCTACTTTACACGCGCCCCTGGCAGGATACTTGACAATGCACCGTGGTTCTGTACTGTCAAGCCAAGCTACTACACTGAGCCAGGATGGGTGGTATTTGACTGGTTTGATACGGTTTTAACCCCATTGCTCCCATTCGCTTTAATTTTGTTGCTCAACGCTCTGACAGTCAGACACATTTTAGTGGCCAGTCGCGTCCGTAAGGGACTGAGGGGTGAGAGCAAGGGAGAGAATCGCAGTGACCCAGAGATGGAGAGCAGAAGGAAGTCTGTGATTTTACTCTTCACCATATACGGCAGCTTCATACTTCTGTGGTTGGCAAATGTTATGAATTTCTGTTATTATAGCATTGTAGGAATAGATAATTACAATGGTCCTTTAGCTATATTTCAGCAAGTCGGAATTATGCTGCGGTGTTTAAGTTGCTGCACAAACACATTTATTTATGGGGTGACCCAGTCCAAGTTCAGAGAGCAGTTGAAGAGCGCGGTGAAATATCCGGTTACCTCAATTATTCAATTAATTCAGAATCAGAACATCTGACCGCAGCCCAGAGGCGGCTCCCAGTGTTTCCAGTCCATGAAATTAATACTTAGCCCCAGACTGCCAGCAACTGAATTACATCAGGAACCGCTGGTGATCTGAAATGCAACCGGCGGTGGTGTAAAAACTCTGTTTAGGACACGGCACTATATCTGACTGACAGTTCCCACATTGTCTTTCGGGACAGGACAGCTAATTTTTGCTACCTGTCTGAGCTCTTCTGTAAAGAGTCACTTCAGCTATTGAGTGCAGCAATTCATTTGCAGCTTCCAGAGTAAGAGCCTCGTCAATAGGCAGACAGACAGAGCTGAGCGTTCGTTCAGAGGATTACATTACATCTAATATACAGCAAAAAAACTTCATTCGACTCAACTAGACTTTTCTGATATTTATGGTCCGCACGAGTCTCCTCCCATTGCAGCTTCCTCATCTCAGCCTCTCAGCATTTCTTTCTATTCCCTTTTCTCTCATGCTCTTGTCTAATTTCCCTTTGATAAAATCTAAGCCATTTGCCTCAACCACTCCCTATGGTAAGGCATTCCACATTCGAAACACTCTGTGACAAATGAAATTGCTCCTTATTTCTCTGTTGCATTTTTTAGTAATTTTCTTACATTTATGGCCCTCTAGTTTTGGATTCTACCACAAGTGTAAACATTCTATCCACATCAATTCTTCAAAATATTTATAATTTTCAAGACCTCTATCAGGCCTTCTCTATGTCGACTTTCTTCTGAAGCCGAAAGACCAGGCTGTTCAATCTTTCTGGTGGCTGAAAACTCTCAGTTATGGTGCCGTCCAACGAAGTATTTGTAAGACCGAAGCCATTGGCTCCCACCACAAACTCCGTTGTCTAGCCACCGACTCCATCCCTGTCCCTGGCAACTGTCTAAGTCTGATCCAGAACATTTGCAACCTTGGCGTGGTATTTGACCGCAGGGTGATTTTCCGACGACATATCCACTTCATCACCAGGACAGCCAACTTCCACCTCCGTAACATCGCTTAACTCCACATCTGCCCCAGTTCAGCTGTTCATCAAACATTCAACCATCACTTTTGCTCGCTCTAGACTTGACTACTCTAAGGCTCTTCTGGCCGGCATCCCATCTCCAACCGTCCATAATCTTCAGCAAATCCAAAATTCTGCTGCCCGTGTCCTAACTCACACCAAGAGCCGTTCACACACCACCGCTGTGCTCGCTGACCTACATTGGCTCCCATTCCGGCAAAGCCTCAATTTTAAAATTATCTTGCTTGTTTTTAAATATCTACATGGCCTCCCTATCTCTATAACCTCCACCCGCACTAAGACACCCGCCCTTCCCCCCCCCCCCCCCACCCCCACGACATATCTGGATTCCTCCAAATCCGGCATCGTGCACAGGCCCGATTTTAACCGCTCCACCATTGGTGGCCGTGCCTTCAGCTGCCTGGTTCATAAGCTCTGGGATCCCCTCCCTAAACCTCTCTGCCTCTCAAACTCTCGCTCCTCCTTTTATCATGCTCCTTAAAACTTATCTATTTGAACAATATTTTGTTCAACTTTCCTAATATCTCCTTACGTGGCTTGGTGTCACGTTCTGTTTGATAGCGTCATATGAAGCGCCTTGGGATGTTTCACTACTTTGAAGACGCGATATAAATGCAAATTATTGTGGTATATATTTTTTGCACTTTCTCCAGTAATTCTGTAGCGTTTTCATAGTTTGGAGACCATAAGTATGCACAGTTCTCTAAGTGAGACAAGTCCTATACAACTTTAACACAACTTACAATGTATTTACAGTACAGAGACAGGCCAATCGGCTCACAATGTCCATGTCGGTGTTCGTGCTCCTCACGAGCCTCCTCCCACCCTCCTTCATCTAACCCAGTCACAATATTCTTCAATTCCTTTCTCCCTCATGTGCTTATCTCGCTTCCCCTTAAATGTATATATTCTATTTACACCAACTACTACTTGTGGGAGCGAGTTCCACATTCTGACCACTTCCTGAGTTAAGAAGTTTCTGCTGAATTCCCTATTGGATTTATTTATGACAATTTTGAATCTATGGCCCAGAGTTCTGGTCTCTCCCGCAAGTGGAAACGCCTTCTCTACATCTACCCGATCAAACCCTTTCATATTCTTAAAGATCTCGAGCTGATCATCCCTCAGTCTTCTCTTTGCTAAAGAAATGAGCCCCAGCCTGTTCAATCTTGCCTGATACGTATAACCTCTCAGTTCTGGTATCATTCTAGTAAATCCTTTTTGCACCTTCTCCAGTGCCTCTGTGCCCATTTTACATAGATACATAGAAGATAGGAGCAGGAGTAGGCCATCCGGCCCTTCGAGCCTGCTCCGCCATTTAATGAGATCATGGCTGATCCTCCAATTCAGTATCCCGTCCCCGCCTTCTCTCCGTAACCCTTAACCCCTTTTGCCTGTAGAAATATATCTAATTCCCTCTTAAATATATTTAATGAGCTGGCGTACACTGCCCTCTGTGGCAATGAGTTCCACAGGTTCACCACCCTCTGAGTGAAGAAATTCCCCCTCATTTCTGTCCTAAATGGTTTAGCCCTTATCCTTAAATTATGTCCTCTAGTTCTGTTCTCACCCGCCAAGGGAAACATTCCTTCTGCATCTAGTCTGTCTAGACCTGTCAGAATTTTATACACTTCTATGAGGTCCCCTCTCAATCTTCTAAACTCCAGTGTGTACATCCCTAAACTACATAGTCTCTCCTCATACGTCAATCCCGCCATTCCTGGTATCAGCCTGGTGAATCGCCGCTGCACCCCCTCCATGGCAAGAACATCTTTCCTCAGATGAGGCGACCAAAACTGTACACAGTACTCGAGGTGTGGTCTCACCAGTGCCCTGTACAGCTGCAGCAAGGTATCCCTGTTCCTGTATTCCAACCCTTTTGCTATGAAGGCCAGCATACTGTTTGCCTTCTTGACCGCCTGTTGCACCTGCATGCTCGCCTTCAGTGACTGGTGTACAAGAACACCCAGGTCTCTCTGTACTTCCCCCTCTCCCAATTTATTGCCATTTAAATAATAATTTGCCCTCCCGTTCCTGCACCCAAGGTGGATAACTTCGCACTTGTCCACATTATAGTGCATCTGCCATTTATCCGCCCAATCACCCAGTCTGTCCAAATCGCTCTGGAGCTTCCTGTTCTCCTCCTCTGAGCCCACCCCCCCTCCTAGTTTAGTGTCGTCTGCAAATTTGGAAATGCTGCATCCGACTCCCTGATCCAGGACATTAATGTAAATTGTGAACAGCTGGGGACCCAGGACAGATCCCTGCGGTACCCCACTTGTTACTGCCTGCCATTCAGAAAATGAGCCGTTTATTCCAACTCTCTGTTTTATAAGATGGCGATCAGAAATTTTCGCAATACTCTAAGTGCGTTCTAACCAAGGTCCGATACAAGTTTAACATAACTTCCTGCTTTACTATTCTATCCCTCTGGAAATGAACCGTAGTGCTTTCTTTGTTTTTTTATGGCCTTATTAGCATGTGTTTCTACATTTAGTGACTTGTATATCTGTACCCTCGCGTCTCTCTTCTCCACAACCCCATTTAGACACTTATTTTCCAAGTATTATCTGACCTCCTCATTCTGCCTATTAAAATGCACTCTCTCACAATTCTCAAATGAAATTCCTTTGCCAATTAGAAGCCCATTCTGCAACTTTATTAACGTCTTCCTGTATTCTGTCGCTGTCTTCCTCTGTATTAACTATAAAACCCATTTCGGTGGCATCCACAACATTTTAAATTGCCTTTCCGATTCTGGAGTCCAAATTGTTTCTGTAAATGGTGAACAAGAGTGGTCCCAGCACCGATCCTTGTGGAACACCACTTCCCACCTTTTGCCAAGTTCATTACTTTTGAATTCTATAGCCTTAGAAATAAACCCCAGTTCATTGGTAGCATTTTAATTGCTTTGCTGACCTGTGATACTGATTTTAATTATTTTTTCACCTGTATCCCTAGATCCCTTTCTCCGTCTGCCCCATTCAGTATCTTATTGTCTAAATTGCAGGTGATTATAGAAACATGGAATGATACAGCGCTGAAGGTGCCCATTCGGCCCATCGTGCCTGTGCCGGCTCTTTGGCAGAGGGACCCAATTAATCCCACTTCTCTGCTCTTTCCCCGGTAATTTTTTACATCAAGTACATTTTCCAAATCCCTTTTGAATGTTACTATTGTATCTGCTTGCACCACCCTTTCAGGCAGTGCATTCCAGGTCACAACAACTCGCTTTGTAAATAAAAAAGCCTCCTTATGTCGTCTCTGGTTCTTTTGCCACTCACATTGAATATGTGTCCTCTGGTTAACGACCTATCTGCCACTGGAAACAGTTGCTTCTTATTTACGCTGTCAAATTAATTTAAGATTTTGAAAACCGCTATCAAATCTCCTCTTAAACTTCACTGGTAGAAGGAGAAAAACCGCAGCTTCTCCAGTCTCTCCACATAACTGAAGTTCCTCATCCCTGGTACCATTCTGGTCAATCTCTTCTGCTCACGCTCCAAGGCATTGATATATTTCCTAAAGTTTGGTTAACAGATTGAACACAATACTCCCGCTGAAGCCTATAAAGTTTTAGCATGAATTCCTTGCTTTTGTTCACTCTTGATCTATTAATAAAGACAATGATCCCATATGCTTTTTGAACAGCTTTCTCAACTTGTCCTGCCACCTTCAAAGATGTGTGTACATACACCTCAGGTCTCTCTTACCAACACTCACTTTAAAATTGTACCATTTATTTCATATTGCATCTCCCCATTCATCCTACCAAAATGCATCACTTCACAATTCTCTGTGTTAAATTTAACCTGCCATATGTCTGCACATTTGAATCAGAGTTCGGTTTATGTTGTAAGCGAAGCGATTGGATTTGGAAAGAAACTCCATTGGGGAAGCGCAGCATCAGATCATAAATCTCTCGGACCCTCCAGCCTGAGGAACATTTTATGAGGGTCAAGACCCAGCCAAATTTGCTTCATAGGATTTGTTTTACGGGGGATTTAGCGTCTGTTTTAGGTTACACTGATATTTTATTCTGTTAATGCAAAATATAGCAGAAAACTGAGCAAGGAGATAACTGTACATGCAGGAATGAGGGTCAGTTAGAAAATGTTACATCAATGTGTTTTTAAATACAGTTCAGACATGAACGTACTGAATGGCGGAGCAGGCTCGAAGTCCCGAATGGCCTACTCCTGCTCCTATTTCTTATGGTTTTTTTTTTGCCCAGTCAGTCTATGTCCTCCTGAAGTCTGTTACTGCCCTCCTCATTGTGTAATAGATTTCAGAATTTCGTTTCATTTGCAAACTATAACATGAAGTTGTGTTTACTCAACTCTAGTTCATTAACATGTATCAAAAAGGGCAGTACTCTAATAGTGACCCCTGGGGTACAACACTGTATACCTCCCTCCAGTGTGAAAAACAACTTTTCACCACTATTCTCTGCTTTATGTACCTTAGCAAATTTGGTATCCATGCTGCCCTGTCCCTTTAATCCCATGGGCTATAATTTTATGAACAAGTCCATTACGTGGTACTTTATCAAACGCCTTTTGAAAGTTCATATGCACAACGTCAACCACACTACCCTCATGATATTCTACTTTCTACAAAACTGCATCAACGCGCATTCATCTATGTTAAACTCCACTTACCATTTAACAACATAGTCTGCAAGTTTTCTAATGTTTATTATAACATGTCCTTTAGAGAAATGTTTCTTCCATATTTGAAGAGAAGCATCAGTTTTATTGAATAAACACAAATAATAATTAATAAAGGTAGACATCTACAACTGTGTGAGGTTTTGGAATTTTATCCGAAAATCTGAACATTTATTGCAGAATAAACTCCTTGCTTGTCACTTTGTACTACTGCTTTTCGAAGAAGTGTCTAAAGTTATTATTTATTTCAACTAAAAGATCCGCTATCATGTTTGTTCCAGCCTCTCTTTACGACTTTCGGTATCTATTTATGCATCTAACATCCTAATCACCTCCTCAACCCGACCTTTAATCCTCGGCTCCTGCCAACCCCACATAAAATCCTCAGCGCCACGCCACCCCACCTATTATCCTCAGCTCCTCCTCACCACACCTAGTATCCATTGCTCCTCACCATCCTACCTAATACCCTCAGCTCCTCCCCAACCAACCAATTCTCCTCAGCTCCTCAGCACCCCACCTAATATCCTGAGCTCCTCCACACCCCACCTAATATCCTCAGCTCCTCCCCACCCCACCTAATATCCTCAGCACCTCCACACCCCACCTAACATCCTCAGCTCCTCTCCACCCCACCTAATAACCTCAGATCCTCCCCACCCCAACTAATATCCTCAGATGCTCCCCAGCCCACCTAATAACTTTAGCTCCTCCCCAAGCCCACCTAATATCCTCAGTTCATCACCACCCCACCTAATATCCTCAGATCCTCCCCACCCCACCTATTATCCTCAGATCCTCCCCAGCCCACCTAATAACTTTAGCTCCTCCCCAAGCCCACCTAATATCCTCAGTTCATCACCACCCCACCTAATATCCTCAGATCCTCCCCACCCCACCTAATATCCTCAGATCCTCCCCAGCCCACCTAATAACTTTAGCTCCTCCCCAAACCCACCTAATATCCTCAGTTCATCACCACGCAACAAATTATACTGAAATCCCCACCACCCAAACTAATATCCTCAGTTCCTTCCCACCCCACCGAATATCCATAGTTCCTCCATTGCTCACCTGATATCTTCAGCTCCTCCCCAGCCAAACCTAACATTCTCAGATCCTCCACATCCATCTAATATTCTCAGCTGCACCCCACCTCCACAAAACACCCTCAACGTTTCTCCACTTATCTCTGCATACAGTCTGCACCTGTCAATCACAGACTATCGGCCCGGGAACTGTCCGGGAACTGCAGCACGTATTTGTAGCTTCAGTATGAAGCTAGCTATCTTGTGGGTGTGATGTGCTATCACAGGTTCTCAACCAGAAAGAACAAGAATAACGTCCTATCAATTCTTTGCAATTTGATTAAAGAGCAGGAATCACCTGATGTTCCCTGGAGGAGAATGTATGATTGGCAGCTGCAGACTGTGTGCAGAGAGATCAGTGCAGGAAGTTCTCTGACTGTTCCCGGGAGGAGAGTCTATTATAAAGTATTTACAGTCCTGAAATAAACCTTTCAGCCCAAAAGGTTCATGCCGGTGTTTAAGCTCCACTGGAGCCTCCTCCAACCCTTCTTCGGCTATATCCATCAACATATTCTTCTATTCGTTTCTCCACCATGTGTTTATCTGACTTCCCCTTAAATGTGTCTCTGCTATTTGCTTTAACTACTCCTTGTGACCGCATCATCCACCGCAGGGCAAAGGACAACTTCGGGCGGCCATGTTTGTGTCACCTACAGACGGCCATGTTTGTGTCACCTACAGACGGCCATGTTTGTGTCACCTACAGACG